>CM051274.1:45384965-45657465 GCA_027921565.1 Artemia sinica | reverse complement strand
TTATTATTTTACTAATTATATTATATTTCTAGTTTTATTATATTTTGCCTATTTTTTATTGATTTTATGTACTTATTTATTATTTCATTATTATTAAATTAAATTTAAAATTTTAATTCAATAAAATTTTTTTAATCTTCTGTTTCCTTTAGGAAGCTGAAGTGAATTCCGACCACGCTTTGTATTCAATTTATCCATCGTATATGCAGTACAAGGTTGTACTTGACGAGGAGCAAAATGTGAAAAGACTGCTGCAAGAAAAGTTACAGAGCTTGAATGAGTGGTTGGAGATAGAAGAGGTAATTTTTTTTTTTCGTAGTTTTAAAGTAACAATGACATTAAACTAAAATACTGTTTATGCCCTGAACCCATCTTAGGTTTATTTATACCCTGGGATATTTCAACTTGGATACTTGGTAAATTTTCCATTGGCTGTTTTCAGCTTTACCTTTTTTTTTTTATCCCGCCCACTGTCATCAGTCGCTGCTAGACTTTCATACACACAAGATGTGCGGATATATTGAGCGAGAGTAATTTTGCTTTTTTCATTTTGTCATTTGCCGGAGCTAAGCAGGTGGGAAACCAGGCGTTTGCTCAATTTAAATATTACAAGCTGTGGTCTTGCAAAATTACGCGGGTGATACCTGTCAAAGATGATGGAAGTAATTATGAAGTTTGCTGTTACGGAACTGACGAAATTAAGATAGTAACGACAGAGAATATATGGGCCTACGCGGAGAAATATGAAGAAGCGCTGAGAGACGGCAGAAAAAATGATCAGCGAGCTATAAGGCTGTGTACGGAGGATTCGGAAGGTTTAGCCGGGGATTTATCTGAGTCGGTTAACTTGATGCAGTCAGAAATTGTAAACCTTCGTGACGGCATACAGGATGAAATTCGTAGGAGAGTGGAAGACCAGTGCAGTAGATTAGGGAGTTCTTCGGTGACACAGATTAAGTCAGATTTTCTTGATACTGTTACGCAATCTGTCTATGAGGCGATTGATCTGCAATTCAAGGGTAAATTTGAACTGATTGAGAAATCACTCGGCGATTTGCGGGCAAGAATTGTTCAAAATTGCGCAAAGCTCTAAAAGCTTGAAACTAAGCTGGATGATATAAATCAGTCTTCTCTGCAGACTAAGGTCATTGTATCTGGGATAGACTCTCCTGCGCGTGATTTGCCTCACCTTGGTGAGAAAGTATTTACTCGTCTTAACAGTGAAATGGGACTCAATCTTGATAAATCCGTTGTCAAGGGTGCAAGGCGTTTGGGAGGTGCCTCGGAAATAAAAACTCCGATTGAACTTACATTTTTTACTGAGGCATCTGCAGTTGAGATCCTGCGCAATCGCAAGAATTTGAAAGGTTCCCGAATCTATGTAAATGAGGCTCTAACCAGGGAAAGGCAAGAAATCTACAAGCTTGCGCGCAATAAGTTTGAATTGAAAAATGTATGGACTTTACGAGGTGTGGTTTATGTCAAGTGCGGTTCGCAAATCATTCCGTGTAAAACGATTTCCGACGTAGTTTAGATTCGCAATGTGTCATATGAACCTGTCGTCTAAATTAAGAAGCGGTGAATTTTTCATTTCTTTTTTTTTTTTGGTTTATGGATCGTTTTCAGTGTTTTCTTGATTCTCGTTTGAAATTAGATGTTATTCTATATTCAGCTACCGGAAGTGATAAAGATATGCCTTATGTAAATAATCTACCTGAATGTGGTTATTCTTCAGGCAATTTTCTATCGGATAAAACAAAAAAATGTGATTTTCCGATCCGATCGTTACATGTAAATGCCCAGGAGTTACAAAGTGCATTCAATGAACTGAAGCTGTTGCTTGCATCTAGTCCTATAAGACATTGTTGGAGTTTGCGAAACTTTTTTGTCTGCTAATACACCCCTTACAATGTTAGATCTGCCCGGGATGGAAGTGTATTTCGCGTACAAGGTGTCAGAATGCGAGAGGAGTTCAGATGCTGTATATTCGTGATGACTGGTCTTTTAGTATTCTCAGTGATTTGTCTGTATTTGATGAAGGGTTATGTGAGACTATTTTTGTTGAAGTTGTACCTTTGGGCTGTAATCCATTTATTTTCGGGTCTGCTTATCGTTCTCCGTCGGGTAACCCAAAAAGATTTTTTGAAGTTTTTGAAGCGCTGTTGAAAAATCTGGAAGCGTTGAAAAAACCGGTTATTATTTTGGGTGATTTTAACTTTGATCTTTTGAATCTCGATGTTGGAAATAATAAGGAGTTTTTAAGTATGATGTTGTGTTCTAATTTTCTTCCAAGTATTTTTCTGCCGACAAGAGTTACAGCTAACACGCTACATTATTAGATAATATATTTTCTCTCTCCTGTTCTATTTGCTGCTGAAAATTGTCAGTAATTTTGTCTGATATGTCGGATCATTTTCCGGTGAGTTTTCTTTTAAATTTGAATAATAGTAATAAACAACATCCGAGATTCAACAATGGATAATTCAAAAAAGCGATATACATGGATTGATTGTAAAGTTCTACGTCAGTTAATTGGTGACCATGATTGGAGTTCGGTTTATGGCTTAGATGACGTAAATGCTGCGTTTTCAGATTTTATTGATAAAATGATGCAACTGCGGGATCGAGCTTCTTCAACACGAGTTCGCATCGAAAGTTTGCGCGGAAATTTGACCCATGGATTACTGAAGGTATTTTGACATCGTTAAAATATAAAAATAGAAAATTTAAGAATTATTTAAATTACAGACACCTGAGTCGTTTGAAGAATTCAGAGTTTATAGGAATAAGCTAAATTCAATTATCAGAAATGAGAAGAGAAAATATTATAAAGAGAAATTTTTGGAGTATAAATCGGATATGAGAAAAACATGGCAATTGATAAATGAAAAGATACGTCCTCATAGTCGTAAAAGTACTAGTGTTAATTGCATTGTTTTAAATGGAGAAAATGTTACAGGGCCCAATGAAATTTTAAATGCTTTTGGAGATTATTTCAGTAATATTGGTTCTAGACATGCATCGACTATGAATATGCAACTGAATTCCCCTTCTGTTCCAGTTAAGGAGTAATATGCAGAAAATTCGGTTTTTTTTCTGAGATTAAGCCTCATGAGATTGAAAACATTATTCTGAAGCTTAAACGGAGTTTTTTCTTAGGACGAATTTGAATTTTCGGCTCAAACAGTAAAGAAAATAGCGTCAAGCATTTCACCTTTGTTGGCACATATTTTTAATCTATCACTTATGCATGGGATTTTTCCTGAGCTTTAAAAAAAAGCAAATGTTATAGCATTACCTAAAGCTGGGAGTTCAACTGATCCTTCAGATTATAGAGGCATTTCTCTACTCTCGATTTGCAGCAAAATTTTGGAAAAACTTGCAAATAGTCGGTTAAAAAAAATATTTATTTGATAGCAAGATTTTACACACGTCTCAATATGGTTTTATAAAAGGAAAGTCAACTGAACTGGCAATTCATGAGCTTTTACTAAATATTAATGATTCACTAGATGATGGTCAACACGCGTTGGCGATTTTTCTTGATGTCGCCAAGGCGTTTGACACCGTAAATCATTCGTTGCTTCTTTTTAAACTCAAGTCTTATGGGTTTTCAGAACAAGCTGTTAATTTTTTTGCATCTTACCTTTCTGGGAGACGACTAGATTGTGTTGATAAATCTCGTGATCTCCGTTCTTAAACTTTTCCGATTAATTACGGAGTGCCTCAGGGCTCTGTCCTTGGGCCTATTTTATTTCTTCTTTTTATAAATGAGTTGCCAGAAGTTTTGCCTCTTTGTAAAATTATAATGTTTGCTGATGATGTAGTAATTTTTGCTTCTCACCGGGACCTATCAGTTCTTTTCCAGAACCTCAAATGTACGTTAATAACTGTATCTGATTGGTATTCAAGGAATTTACTAGCTCTTAATGAAAAAAAAAAAATGCCTATATATGTTATTTTCGCGGACTGGATCAGTGGTGTCAGATAGCTTCTCTCTTTTCTTGATTAGTCTTGAATTAAAACGGGTAGATCAGTTCAAATATCTTGGGATTATTTTAGATGAAAATTTGTCGTTTCATAAATGTGTAAAAACACTGTCGTTAAAAAACTTCCCGAAATATTGGCATGCTAACTCGTCTTCGTCATTTCTTTCCTAAAGCTATTCTAAAATCTATTTATTATTCTTTCGTCCACCCATATTTTCTCTATTGCATTTCGGTTTGTGCATCTACCTTTTCGTCTGTTTTCAAATCTCTCCAAGTACCGTACTTCAGAATAAAGCAATGAGGATTCTTTCTAATGTTGATTGCAGATCTTCAGTTAGACACCTATATGTGACTTTAGGAATTTTTTCTTTGGACCAACTTCATTTATTTCTATCTCTAGTATTTGTCACGATTATCAATATTGTAATTTACCTGTAAATTTCTCCGGCATTTTTCCAACTAATTCTCAATTTCATAATTGTCTTACTACGCATCGTTCAGAATTTTCGTGCGAAATTCGCCCGACATCGAGAGCGGGATTCAGCATTCGTCACACTGGGCCAAAAATCTGGAACTCAATTCCAGCATCAGTTCGAGAATGCAGCAACAAGCGAAATTTTCTAAGACTGGTGAAGAAATATCTTATGACATGCTAAGCATTTTGTTCATTAGGGTTTTCTTTTTCGTTGTTGTAAAATTTAGTTAGAAAATGGCTGTGTATTTTCGTTGGCAATATTTTCAGCGCTAAAGTATGCCACCAGGCATGTGTGCTGTTTTGTGACATTTATTTATATATGTGTTATAAATAAAAATATTCTACTCTACTCTAAAAAATAAGTATCTTAAATATGGCGGCTCTGAGGTTAGAAATAAGTCACTGAAGATTATGAATATGGTTTTTGAAAAGGGAGAAGTACCTAGCGATTTCATAAAACCTAAATTAAACCACTGTATAAGAAAGGTGACAAGAGTGAGTGTGGAAATTATCAAGGAATTAGCTTGGTCTCTGTAGGTAGCAAGTTATTTAGTAATATAATATTTTTTAGACTGAGAGATGCTGTAGACAAAGTATTAAGAGAAGAACAGCGTGGTTTTAGAAAGAGGTAGAGTATGTGTCGACTAAATTTTCACTCTTAGGTTCATAATTGAGAAGTTCCTGAGTTATCAAAGACCTTTGGTCCTCAGTTTTGTAGATTATAAGCAAGCGTTCGATTCCGTTGATAGAAGAACTTTAGCAAAGTTTTATCCTTGTATGGTGTACCAGACAAATACATTAAAGAGATCAATGCTATGTACGAGAATAACACTGCTGCGGTTAAGGTGGGAAATGAGGTCAGGAGCTGGTTTTGTATTAAATCAGGAGTTAAGCACGCCTGAGTGTTAAATCCTTTGTATGGATCATTGTGATGGATTTTGTCTTAAGAAGCACAGGAAAGACAATGGGGACTCCTAGACTTAGACTTATATTCTGGACTTAGATTATGCTGATGATTTAAGCATCCTAGATGAAAGTGTGGGCAAAATGAATAAACTTTTAGGGGTTTTGCGAGTTCAGGGTGCTAGTACAGGTTTGAAAATAAATGTTAAGAAGACTAATTCATTAAGGCTAGGAATAAGTTAAGATGAAAAGATGACGCTGGGCAACAAAATCATTGACCAGGTCGACAGCTTCACTTACCTTGGTAGTATCTAGGCAGCGCAATATCGCTGCCTAAGTAAAGAACGATGTTGGCACAGTGTATTATTTTTTTTCCATACCAAAACCCTTCGTATCGAAGGAATTGTCGTAGAACCTTCGAAAAGGGCTCATTCGGTTGGAAATTGGAATGGCTAGTGCCCTTTGACAGAAATTAAAATAAGTCAAACTCAAAAGGAGCAGAAATTAATCTGAGTAGGGTTCTAAACCCTATGCTTTCTAAAGCCAGAATATAATTTGTACTTTACGGAAAAAATTCTTTCAAAGGTTTTCACTTTTATAACCTTAAGAAATAAAAAACTAATTAAGATTTTAAGGAATAAATATCAGCATATGTATATTAAACTGACAATGCATATTTTTTTTCAGTAAATTCATTTGAATTTTTTTCAGTAAAGTACAAATTATAGTCTGGCTTTTAGAAAGGATGGGGTTTAGAACCCTACTCATATTAATTTCTGCTCGTTGTGAGTTGGACTCTGTCATTTAATTTTAATTTCTGTTTGTTTTGGGTTTCATTTATTTATTGATACTGTGGTAGTTGTATTTATTTGTGGTAGCTGTATGCTTGGTAGATTTTTTATTCTATTTTTGTTCATTTTTGTTTTAATGGAGTTCTTTTTTTTTGAAAAACTTATTTTGTGAAAAAAGTTGTTTTGACTAATATTTCGATAAAAGCTCATGGAGATTCATACAATCTGGACATTTAAATGTGCTCTTTTAGACTGCTCTTTTATACCCATCACCGTTCCTTTATAATAGATGATGTACAATTATGCTCTTTTCTTCATTCTTTGTATTTGACTTAATTTCCCTTTGGCTACTTAATTTTACATTTGCGGGGAATGTTTAAGGGGGAATTGCCGGTGAAGAATTTTCTGGGGGAGAAAAGTTTTTTTGGGAATGTTTTCAGGAAAACTTTCGTCGGGGGTATTTTTCAGGGGAGGAATTAGCCGTGGAGGAAATTATCTGCAGAGAAATGTTCCGGGGGGGGGGGGGTATAACAGACCTCATTTGTAATTATTGGAGATCTGGAGTCATTTGACTCCAGCTGGAATAATCAGCTCCAATAATATAGGAGTCATTTGACTCCTATATTATTGGAGAGCTGGTTATTAAAATTGTTAAAATTGAAGCAGACGCCAAAATTTCTGGAAAAGTTCACTTTTTTCTTACAGAGGATGCACGAATTCCAAAAGTAACATGGCGGATCCTTGTGTAGTGAACAGTTATATTTGGTTCAAGCACAATTTGGGCATAGTGAGAATGACTCTTAAAATTGGCACTAAAAGAAAATAAAATTCTCCAGAATACGACTATCGGTAACTTTCAACCCCTAGACCCCAGCAGGACTGTGCGCGGGGGAAAAAGATTTGGTCTCTCAAAATACTGGAATGATAGGACTTGTCCAAAGTTTGATTTAATTTTCACTGTATTTGACCTATATTGTTTTATATTACCCCCTCGAAACTTTTAGGCCCCCTAAGTATATTCCAAGTCCGTGCCTGAGCTGCAAGGTAAAAATTTCTTTATGCAAAACATCACTTCTTACAAATCGAACTTGAAAGTTAGAGCTTGATCCGATAACTATTCTAAGGGTTCACACGGAATTATTATTCGCCTTCAATTGTTGTGTATTATGATTTAATTAGAAGTCCAGCAGCACCATATACAGCCTGATAAGGAAAAAAAAAGAAAGCTTGAGAGTACTTTCCCAAAACAAGATTTCGGCTATAAATTCAATCCTGAAAGGTTCTTACGCCTAGCCCGTGATTTAACTTCCATGACCAGCTTTCCCCTGGGTCAGCTTATAAATTTACTTAATAGGCTATTATCTACTAGACATATTAGTACTAGCTAATTTATGTAAGATATATATATACAGAAAAAATTTTATACAGAAAAAAAAAAACCAAAAGCTTTGGAAACTTAGGTACCAAAACTAGATTTCTTCAGAGGAGTCGATTTAAAAACATGCGATCGGTTGCCTTAATTCTCCAAAATCAATTCTTCTAAAACGCTCTTGTGTATCTCCATTAAAAAAAAAAAAAAAAAAAAAAAAAAAAAAAAAAAAAAAAAAAAAAAAAAAAAAAAAAAAAAAAAAAAAAAAAAAAAAAAAAAAAAAAAAAAAAAACTTACTTTCTCGTAGAGGGGCGTATCCATTTTTTTTGAAGTGGGGGGAGGCGGTATAAAAAGCTTTAAGAAACACATCAAAATTTGTTTATATTTATTTTTGTTAAGTTTTTAAGGAGTCGGCCAACTATTTTTTTTATGGGGGGGGGGTTCAAACCCCCTACCTCCCTGGATACGGTCATGTTCTCGTGGATTGGCGTCCTGTACCAGCTGCTTGTTTTATAGCCAATATTAGCTTTGGAGTGCAAAATAGAATAATTTCTTACAATCAGGCACGTACGCAGGAATTTGTTTCGGGGGGGGCCAAATCCTTCAAACCCATTATTCTGTGAGAAAAACCAGAAAATTATGGGAAAATGAAAAAATCGTGAGATTTCGGGGGGGGGGCAGGTCCGGAGGCCCTCCCCTGCGTACGTCCCTGCTTACAATCTACTTTGATTATACATCGAATTGTGTCCAATTTTTAGCAGAATCGGATACTTATGAACTTCGACGATAATTCTCGAAATTGCATCCATTACATTTCGTACACAAGCGTAATTACTGAATCTCTGGTAAAAAAAAAAAAAAAAAAAAAAAAAAAAATCATAAGAGAAAAATTGCATCCCCGTGAACACAGGGTAAGGCAACAATTCACCCAAAATTCTTCGCTAAATCGATTTAGCTAAATCAATTTTAGTTACCTCTCAATTACTTGGACTATATTGTCTTGGCTTTTCTCTGTCTACAATTAGCCACGTCTTGATGCAACCTACTGCAAAATACTTGATAACTTCAATTCAAAATCAACGTGGGAGGATCTTTCCATGGAGGAAGTTTTCATGGCGTAAGGGACATTGCTATGAAGGGGGCGCCGGATTTCCCAGCATTATTTAAA
This sequence comes from Artemia sinica, assembly GCA_027921565.1. Lineage (NCBI taxonomy): Eukaryota > Metazoa > Arthropoda > Branchiopoda > Anostraca > Artemiidae > Artemia > Artemia sinica. Next base: position 45,648,770 of record CM051274.1, on the reverse strand, counting down.
AAAACGATCAGAAATTAAATAAAAAAAAAGTTTCAACTGAAAGTAAGGAGCAACATCAAAACTTAAAACAAACATAAATTATTGCGTATATGATTGGATCCGCCCCTAGTCAATACCTCACTCTTCAGTGAGGTATTGAGAGACAAGTAATTGAGAGGCGTGTAGTTTGGGTGGCTAGTTTGCCACCCAATCTTTTTAGTTACTTAAAAAGCTGATTATTATCAAATTTGATTCATACTTTAAGAATCAATGAATTTTATTCGTGTATTTTATACCACCTGTCTATTATTAATATTTCATTCGTATTCTAGGAATCCATGAATTCAATCCGTGGACCAGACGCTGTGTCTTGGGGAGAAATCTTAAAAGTTTTAGAAGAACTGAGTAATGAATCGTCTGTTTCTGGGTTTTTGGCTGCAACTGACTTTCTATCAAAAGCTGGACAAGCTGGTATGGTGGCTCAGGTAAATATATGTCAACGAATAGAAATAGTTCAGGGAGCCTACCTCCTACCTCATCCCTTTCTTTTTATGCTAAAGTTTTTTTTTTTTCAGTTTTTAAGAACAACTCTTGAAACCAAGGGGTTACCAAGGTTAAACCAAGGTTAAATTTTAACCCAAGGTTAAATTTAACCTTGAAACCAAGGTTAAATTTTAATGAGAAATATTTTTTTAAGAACGTATAAGACTTTAGCGTAAAGAGCGAGGGCTGAGGAAGTGGCAGCCCCCTAATATATATGGAATAATTTTTATTATTCGTTTTCAGTTATAATGTTGCTCTTTACTTTATGTTGAAAACTTCATTTTAATTTAAATTTAATTGAATTAAGATTAATTTATTTAATAAATATAAATAGTTAAGCATCGGATTTTAATCAAAGCCATCCCGTGCTTTCGTACACCTTTACTGCCTACCTTCCCCAGACTTCTCTATGTATTCATTTAGAGCTAAGTCGACTCTGACTGAGCTTACAGTCACGCCACTGACCCCCGTCCCGAAACAAATAACTGGCCACCAGAAATCGAACCCTCGCCCTTTGAAAAAAAAAGATTCCAATTCCAGCACGCCAACCACTCGACTAGGACACAAGGCGTAAGTGCACTGAGATCCCTCAATAAAGTTTGATGAATATGATGCTATTTTCCTAGTGATATGGGAGTTAATTTGAGGGAGATGACGGTTAAATCACAAATAAGTTGTTTTTGAACAGCCATTTGTCAAGTTTTCTGGGGGGGGGAGGGGTTCTTTTTTATCCTTATCATTCTCTGTTGTGGGCTTTATTATTTAACCTCTCTGCAGGTATGATGCATACTGTGTGAGGGGACTTTCAGTGGCGTCAATATACGAAATTTAGGTAGTGGGTTCAAAATGTATTGTTCAAAATCTAGGGGCGGGAGGGGGATTTGTCGTTTTTTTTCAATATTTTCAGTGATTATACCAAAGAAGCCATTTATCTATTTGAAGCCCCCCCCCCCAAAAAAAGAGATTTGTTTCAAAATCCAAGCGGAGGGGGGGGGGGGCAAAAATGTAGAGGCACATGCCCTCCTGTCCCTTATAAAAATGTCGTCGCAGCTCTAATTTAAAATGGTTGCAGCAAGACCACCCTTCTCCTTCGTGCTGAATAAAATGGAAGAAATCTCAGATGGCAAAATTGTTCCGTTATGAATGTGGCATTGTCAGTTTAATATACATATACTGATATTTAGTAATCAAAATGTTAATATTATTTGATTTATTAAAGTTATAAAAGTAAAAACATTTATATTTTTTTCAGTAAAGTGCAAAGTATGTTCTGGCCTTGGGAAGGCATAGGCGTTTTGAGCCCAACTTATGTTAATTTCTGCTCGTTTTGAGTTTGACTCGGTTATTTATTGTAATTTCTGTTCGTTTTTGGGTTTAATTTATTCATCGACCCTGATTTGTGGTAGTTTCACGCTTTGTAGATTATTCGATTTATTTTTGCTCATTTTTTGTTTAATGGAGTTCTTTACTTTTCTTTGAAAAACTTATTTTGTGAAAAAGTTTTTTTTTTTAATTAATATATTTACTATCACTCCTATACTACAGTGTTTTCAGTTTATGATTAAATGCATATTTTCATTGTGTTTTTTTAAAACTCTAAAATTGTGTTTTTTTTTAAACACTTAAAAAGTGTTTTTTCAAGCCTTGAATATTCAGAAAGTGTCTTAACTACATTGGCTTAAATCCACCATTGAAAAATAAATTTTCTAAAAAGTCAAACTTGTGCTTTTATTTTATTTGTTCTCGAGAAAAAAAGAAAAAAAAGGAGATACATTCAAGCTCTTCCTTTTTCCATTGCGAAAGAAAATACTTCTCATTTTGTTTTATTTCCAGGGGCTTGAGTTATGTAGAGAAAAGAGATTTAATAAGACAAATTTGAATGAATACAGGCAGTAAACACATTAGTAGGATTAAACGTAGTACGGTAGCTAAGGATTTTGCAGTGTCAGTGCTTCCCGATAGGCGAATTCAACAAATTTTAGTGATTATCAGCTAATTTCCGTGTCAAAATCGCAAACATCAATATAAATACTTGTATAAGCTTGTACAAAGAATGGGTGGTAGAAGAATGGAAACTGGCGCTAGTTGGAAACACGACGTTTTTCCAAGCTTTTTACTGGTTTTTCTATTGTCACGAACTGAAATTTGACGTTTATTACTAAAATAATATTACCAGTTTATTTGAATTAAACAAATTATTCTTATTATTGCACTGACAAAATTGCCATGTGTTGCCAAATGCTAGATGGCGCTGATAGTTTTTTTTTCCCGGCAGTAGTGCCAATTCCCCCTCTTATAACTTTCTCATACTCTTTCAGCTTGTACACAATAAGATGTATTTCTTAGTAGTTTAGGGTCAAATGTGAATGTTATTCTTCGTGCTTTTACACTACTACGCCGTAGAACATTTCCCACAGAGTCGTATCCAGGATTTTTTAAAGGGGGGGGGGGGTGTACTAAAGAAAACTTTAAAGAACGCATCAAAAAGATTTATATTCATTTCTGTTACGTTTTTATGGGTCGGACAAACATTTAAGGGGAGGGGGTTCAAACCCACTACCGCCCCCCCTGGATACGTACTTGCTTTCACACTAGCATAAATTAGGGCGTTAACGCTTGATCAGGGCTCAGATCTTCCATCTCTATTCCATATTCTCTTGGTCTATTCCATCCTCTCTACTCCATATTTTTCTCTCTACTCCATTCTCTCTATTCCACATTTCTCTCTACTCCACGTTTTGAAGTAATCATAAGAAAAATCTTAAAAAATCTTGTTGTTATGTATGAATAGGCCTAAGAGTGGTCCAGGAATTATCCTATAGGAATTTGTCCTCTCAACTCTGTTTGTAAGTTACACGAACCTACTATTTCAAGTGAGTGATTATTTTGTTTTTTGACTTTGTTCGAAGATTAACGCAGAATAAGCATTTTTCATTTCCTTTTTTATTCATTTGGTTTATATTCATAGTTGAAAAGTCCGTTTTTCATTTCCATTTTTCATTTCCTTTTTCATTTTTTTTTTACTTCCTATTATTCATTTCCATTTCCGTCCTTTAAGCTAATTTGATATTGAAACTTTATGCAACCTTATTTTGCGTTACTAATGCCTAACATGGCTTATCAAAAAGTAACTTGATGAAGAGGGGGGGGGGGGGGGGGGGGGGTCTTTTTTTTTTATTTAAACCGTCCTTGCCACTTCAAGAACCAATATTTTCTATTTGTAGTGCGAACAGGCCGAGGGAAAGGTCCGAGGAGCCGTCCAAAAATGTTTGTCCACATGTAGGAGCATGTTTGAACTCCTAATGCATTATTCAAATATTTGTTCAATATATCCTCTTGAAACACGGCAAAATCATCGTACGTATAAACATAAGGAATGGATTGAGGCTCTCACTGAACGAATTGATATCGAAAGGTGAGTTGTATGCTTCTGTACCGATTAAATTCTGTCATAAGAGTTTTTTTATCTTCTTTCAGATTTGTTAATATTTTTTTTTTTCATCTTTAATGCTTTCCTAAGATTACTTATCCGACAAGCCCCATTACCTATCCTTAGCGAATAAAGACACGTAATGACGTCAGAGGTTAGTAGTATTACTGCTTAAAACGGTCTGGATTAATTGTCAGATACGTTACACCTGCTAACCGTAAAAAATGTAGGGCTACTGAGGTTAAATAACGTCTTATACAAACAAAAAAAAATCAGTTTTTCAAAAATGAAAAAATATGCGAAAATAAATGAAGAGAACAAAAAGAGGCAGTAATTAGTGAAATGTGACACACCTTCAAAGGGTTTGCAAATTTGCTATATTTATAGTGGAAAACACGTGATAAATGTTTTTATGTGTCGATTTGGCTATAGCGTTTCAGTTGACAAATTGTTGGATAAAAAATTTATTGTTATCTTTGACGGATTTTGGGGCTATTGGGTAACAATTGGGCTATTTGGGCTATTTAGGTTATGTTTTTTTAGGCTATTGGGCTATTGGTGCAAGGAATTCGTCATAACGTTTCATGTCATGACTCATGAGGCTTCAATAAAAGCAACGGTTAACACCAGTTGGGGTCAGAGACTAATAGTTCTTCTCAAGTCTACACAAAGCGCTTAAAGCGGCCCAAATCCTAACATAATGAGAGTCCTCAGGACCTGCACTGCACAAGTTGACAGCCTGCAAGTTGACAGCCTGCACAAGCAATCCCAATACCAATTATAATTGTTCAAGCCTATTATCATATATAACCAATAACCAATTATAATTGGTCAATAACCAATTATTGTTCATGTTTGTAAATATTATAGTATAATACTATGGAAAAGCAACCCATGATAACCAAAACAAATAAAACTAAATAACAAATAAAAATATAAAAAAATAAAAATAATAAATAATAAAAAAATATAAAAAAAATAACCAATCCAGACTAGCAATAAAAATATTGTAGGAGCAAGCTCGAAAAAATTATCCACTAACTAGAAATACAGCGCAATACAACTTTGTCCCGTTAAAAGACTTTTTCAGGTTTGCCTCGATGGCTACAATCCTCAGATTATATAGTATATGTATATATATATTATATATATATATATATATTATATATATATATATATATATATATATATATATATATATAAAAATAGACTTTATAAAATTTATACAAAATATTTTTTTTACATTTTTTTGTTTTTTATTTATTTTATATCCTGTGGTATTTGGTCAAAAGTATCCTGGATGTTTCATTTTTTTTTCGTTTCCTCGTTTTTTTTCGTCACTTTTTTCGTTTCCTCTTCTTTTTCATTTTCTAGAATATAAATTTGTTACCTTCAAATATTTCTCAGATATAATTTTCCCACATTTCCTTTCACTACTCTATCTTTTCTAATATTAAATACTCAGGTAAAATCTGAGTAAAAAAAAAAAACAACTCTAGATCAATTACGTTAAATCGACTTCCTGTAGCCACCATGCTCTACAAAAAAAAACTCTCCCTCTATCCATTTACCCTATCCTTTTAATTTAACATTTTACTATAACCCCAAAAAAAAAAAAAAAAAAAATCATGTATTGATCGTATAACAAATATCGTATACTCTTAAACCAGTGATTCCTAAATTTATTTGACCTACCACCCCCTTTCCAGATTAAATATTACCCAGCGCCCTCTGGATTTTTTTCACTTTTAATAGCAATTAATAAGGAATATAAATATTATTGTATCTGTGAGAAGAGGAATTAACCATTAAAAGACTAATTTTTTGGTAATGATCCACTATAAATAAATAATAAATACAATCACTAAATAAATAAATCATCAAACGTTTCGGAAAATATCTTTCCATCATCAGTGATATACTGATTTTTTAGGACCGCAAGTCAGTATATTTAGATCGATAGATAGATTCATAGATAGATAGACTAAACTTTTATTTTCACCAAAATCTTCATGCCACTGCCAATTTCTTTGGTATAGTCAAATTATAATAAAATTGTAATAAATTATTTCTAATGAATAATTTATTTCTAAATAAATAACTAATAAAAAATAAAAAATAACTAATTATTTCTATTTAATAACTAATTAATAAATTAGTAACACAGTAATTAATATAATAACAATTAGTAATAAAATTATTAATAAATTTATAATTAATAAATATTAGTAATAATTAATATTAGTAACAATAGTAACAATAAAAAATAATTAATAACGATTATAATAAAAATAACTAATTGTTTCTAAATAAAAAATTATTATGTAATAAATTGTATTTCTGTAAAATTCGATACGCTGGCTTGCGGTCGTCGCAATTAGTGCTTCACTGATGATGGCAAGGTTTTTTCCTGAAACTTTTGATAATTTACTTATTAAATAATGATTACTATCAAAATTAGTCTTTTACTCGTTAATTCCTCTCCAGTCTTCATATTCTATGCAAGACTGTTAAAATATTTTACTTCATTATTGTTTACGTTTTTCGTAGAATATAGTAAAGAAAAATGTAAATTAGAAACATCGAAGTTTGGAATATTGAAACTATTTATTAATTCAGAATAAAGATGATACAAAAAAGCTCTTAGTTTTAATGTGAAGGTTGAACCTGATGTTGCTGCTACCAATTTAGCCATTTTTGGCTAAATTGGTAGCTTTAATCTTAGAAATTAATCTTAATCTTCGTTAACAGTAATCTTAAATCACCGCGATCGACTATTTGCAATCGGTTTTTCTTTTTTTGTCAATAAATGGGTTACCGCACTGAATCCAAGTTCCACTAAGCATGACGGAAATGCAATCAACAATTTTTGAATGACAGCCCGAATTTTTGGATTAGCCGAATTTTTTGATTAGCCGAATTGACGGAAATGCAATCAACAATTTTTGAATGACAGCACGAATTTTTGGATTAGCCGAATTTTTTGATTAGCCGAATTGACGGAAATGCAATCAACAATTTTTGAATGACAGCCCAAATTTTTGGATATCTCCTTTCGCAGCAAGAATTGTTGGTAGCCACTTTGAATTTAAAATTCAATTCATAGTTGTAATTACTTTCATCAATTCTTCTTGTAACTTTGGAGAATCTTCTGCATTTGCACTTAAAAAAGGGTCCAAATCCAATTAGGTATATTCATTTTTAATATATCATCAAATCGTTTATTAAAATCTGAATGGAGTGCATCCAAGTGCTCACAGTAAGAAAGTATGTTAGCCATCTTTTTTTCTATTCCCGAAAAGTTTAGATACTGGCTGAACTCCCCTCTTCCGAAATTTCGCTTGTACACAAAAAGTTGTTATTATAAATGCAGAAAGAACACATTTTGTTTTTATTAATTTCAATTCATCACCTTGAAGTTAAAGATTGTTTTCATTAAATTTTTGAAACGAATCGGTCAAGTAAGCGATGTTCGCTTTTGGATTGAAATTAGTTTGGATCGCAAATTCTAATTTTTATATTTCAAGAACTCTAGCACACCGAGTTAAATAGCTCGTAAAAACATATTTGATTTGATTTAAATTAAGTTATAATTGTTTGTGAGTGTGATCCCATAGCATTGATATGATATGTAGTTGCTGCCCCTGTAGTATTATTATTATTTTTTTCTTTCTTTTCTTTTCTCTCTTTGTTTTCTTTCTTTCTTATTATAGTGAATTTAAAAGAGATGTTATATGTATGTTTTTTTTTTCACCTGATTCACCACACGTCAACTGTTTGGTTCTGGTGAATCTTATTGATTTTTGTAAATTTTTGTTAAGGTTAAATAAATATATCAATATTTAAACAGGCACCCTTTGAGATCCACTGAATTTCTGTATGAAGCAGGAAACGATTTAATTCTTCATCCTGTTCAAGACAAAGCTGCTTAAATAATTTATCAGTCAATGATCTGCTTCTGATAGTGTTGATAGCCTAATTACGTATTGTAATGAATTATGTGGGCGTGCACTTAAATTTTCAGCAACAAGTTGTTGGCGATGAATGTAAATGCACTGTAAGTAAATGCACTGTAAATGCACAGTGTATTGTAAATGCACTCGGCAGCTCCTTTTTTAAAACCCCTGCAGCGCCCTATCATCTCTGGAGGATCATCTGTGGCTATTGATAAAATATTACTCAGAGGTATTCCTTTCTCTTTAAAAAAAACTCATCTAATGGAAGAAATATCGAAGTTTTTCTACGACAAATCCTTCGAAGTGCCCTGGTCTAAACTAAAACCAAAAAAAAAAAAAAAAAAAAAAAAAATACATTGTGCCAACGTCGTTCTTTACTTAGGCAGCGCTATTGCACTGCCTATGAAAAACTCATCTAATGGAAAAAATATCGATTCTCCCTTCGTGTCAGTTTGCAAATATTTAGCAAATAATAATTCTTTGCAAATTTCTTCTTCCTATATGAACCACACGTATGCTAAAAGCAAAGCTTTATTTCCCCTGGCAAACTGGTTCGTCAGGCTGAATAGAAAACCGAGATGTTTTGAAATAAGCCACACAATGAATCTTCAACATCTTGTACCATTTCATTAATTCTTCTTTGCACTGTATTATTGCTCAAAGAAATTTTCTTGATAACATCAAATGCTGGCTTGTGTAACAAAGTACGTATTACTTCACTTATAGCCGGTATTCTTCACCCTTTTTCTTCAAACCTTTTTCTTCACCCTTTATTTGAGGTTTTCCCCAATTTGGCAATCATTAGTGAAATTTTAATAAGAAGCAAGCAAGCCATTGCCATCTTGTGAGGTTGCGGTTGAAGATTTTGCCACTGTCAGTTGTTGGCTAATTTTTCTTTTATTGCACGAAAATAATTTAAATCCTTATCTTTTTTATCACAATGAATTTTAGTCAAATGTTCTTGTAGTCTAGAAGCCTTCATAACTTCGCTTATAATGTTTTCTGGCAAATCAGAAACACTGGCAATGTATATTTACAGCTGCTGCTCAATAAAGCCATATTTCAAATATTTGACATTGTATTGTCTACATTTATTCTTTGATTCAGCCATTACTATCTGTAGAAAAAATAAAACTTTTATGAGCTATTTAATGTAATATAAATAAACATGATATCATTAATTGTGAAGCACATATAATTACAACAAAAAAAATAATTTCACTTGTTATTTAAACTTAACTATTTAAATTTCACTTGGATGTTTTTCACTAAATTCACTTGGGTGTACTTGGCTGTTTTTTTCATAAAACGAATTTCAAAACTTTGAGAATAGATATAAATATTGAAAATGTGATAGAGAAACTGGAAATACAAGAAAAGAAGTGAAGATAAAGGTTCTCCCCCTGCAAAATCTGTTAACTAGGATTAATCTGCATATAATGAAGTTCGTACTGGTCAAACCTTACGTACGTACTGGGTATTACGTTCTTACGTACTTACGTACGTAATACCGTACTTACGTACGTTAGTCCTTACATACTGGTCAAACCCTAGACTTATACCATGGCTTGAGATTCTACTCAAATAACAGAAGTTGCATTTTCAAAGGAATTGCATTGTCTAATCTGGAAAAATGCTGTTCTATCTTTAACGCACAATATTGAAGTTAGAACTCTTTAGAACACATGCAGCCAATCCAAATTATAGACGAATTCATTATTATCTTTAGAAAAAAAAAAACTTCTATGGAGGTATTTAATGAAATATAAATAAACATGAGGTTATGTTGCATTCTTCTTCTTCTTCCTATTTATTGAGTTGGGTGGTAAGGTTTATGTTGCATGTTGATATATTTAAAACTACTTCTTCTTCTTCTTGCTTCACAGCTGTGATATCTTCTTTCATATATAAATTTATGAAAATAATATTTACTTTTTATTTTACATTTTATCATTAAGTCATCTAGTCTCCAAACCCAACAACTTTTTTTAAGTATTGATTTTTTCTGTTTTATTTATATTTTTATTACTACCATATATATATATATATATATATATATATATTGAAATGCTTTAAAAAGAATGAAACTTAAAGCTTTTTGCACTCTCTAAGTGGTTATTCATAACTACTGTTAATGCTGGTGATTACTGAATGGTTCTCTCTGGTGTTGGTGCTCTCTGGTCTGGTGTTTCTCCCTTTTGTTGTTGGGGGAGGATATGGGATTATAGTGTGTTTGATAGATATAGATACACAAAAGGGTATACCTTTAGGGTGAAGAGGTGACGAAGTTTCTGAGAGGTATTACCTATGTTGTTGAAAACGTGAAAAAAAAATTCCTTCCCCCCTCCTAAAATTCGCGAAGCCCATAATTTTCAAAATATTAAGAAAAGGTAAAGGATGGATAAAAAACAAACGAATTGCCATGTATTTTGGAGGAAATTTTCATGCTCGGAGTTTGTAAAAATAAGAAAAAAAGTCGGAAAAAAAAGTCTTAAAAGAAGAAAACATTTTGAACCCTAGGTATCATATGCTTCAAAAAAGGGGTATAAGAAGGCACTAGAGTTTTTTGAAATTAGCTTCAGAAAGAAAATAGTAGCCTAAATAAAAAAAAAACAAAGGGAAGTTAGCCCGCTTCGGGAAATTCCTTGGATATAGCCCTTCTTTCCTGCCTCCCTCCCTATGGGTCTGAATCCGAGATAGTCGTCTACGCTGTTTCTTCGTTTCGTATTTTTTAATTGACCTGAAGGCCTTTTTTGGATATTAATAAAATCCTTGATATAGCCCTTCTTTCCTGCCTCCCTTCCTATGGGTCCCTGAACCTGAGATAGTCCGCCTACGCTGTTTCTTCGTTTTTTGTTTTAATTACCTTTAAGCCCTTTTTTTGGATATTATAAAATCCTTGGATATAGCCCTTCTTCCTGCCTCCCTTTCTATGGGTCTGAACCTGAGACAGTCGCCTACGCTGTTTCTTCGTTTTTGTTTTTAATTACCCTTAAGCCCTTTTTTGGATATTATAAAAATCCTTGGATATAGCCCTTCTTTCGATGCCTGCCTCCATCACTATGGGTCTGAACACTGAGATAGTCGGGCTTCGCTGTTTCTTCGTTTTTGTTTTAATTGACCTTAAGCCCTATTTTGGAATATTATAAATTCCTTGGATATAGCCCATCTTTCCTGCCTCCCTCCCTATGGGTCTGAACCTGAGATAGTCGTCTACGCTGTTTTTCTTCGTTTTTTGTGTTTAATTACCCTTAAGCCCTTTTTTGGATATTATAAATTCCTTGGATATAGCCCTTCTTTCCTGGCCTCCCTCCCTATGGGTCTGAACCTGAGATAGTCGTCTTCGCTGTTTTCTTCGTTTTTGTTTTTAATTGACCTTAAGCCCTTTTTTGGATATTATAAATTCCTTGGATATAGCCCATCTTTCCTGCCTCCCTCCCTATGGGTCTGAACTTGAGATAGTCGTCTACGCTGTTTCTTCGTTTTTGTTTAATTGACCTTAAAGCCCTTTTTTTGGATATTATAAAATCCTTGGATATAGCCCATCTTTCCTGCCTCCCTCCCTATGGGTCGGAACCTAAGGATAGTCCGTCTAGCGCGGTTTCTTTCTTCGTTTTTATTTTTTTAATTGACCTGAAGCCTTTTTGGATATTATAAAATCCTTGGATATAGCCCTTCTTTCCTGCCTCCCTCCCTATGGGTCTGAACCTGAGATAGTCGTCTACGCTGTTTCTTCGTTTTTGTTTAATTGTTCTTAAGCCCTTTTTTTGGATATTATAAATCCTTGGATATAGAGCCCATCTTTCCTGCCTCCCTCCTACCATGGGTCTGAACCTGAGATAGTCCGTCTTCGCTGTTTCTTCGTTTTTATTTTAATTGACCTGAAGGCCTTTTTTGGATATTATAAAAATCCTTGGATGTAGGCCCTTCTTTCCTGCCTCCCTTCCTATGGGTCTGAACCTGAGATAGTCGCCTAGGAGCTGTTTCTTCGTTTTTGTTTTAATTACCCTTAGGCCCTTTTTTGGATATTATAGGAAATCCTTGGATATAGCCCTTCTTTCCTAGCCTCCCTTCCTATGGGTCTGAACCTGAGATAGTCGCCTACGCTGTTTCTTCGTTTTGTTTTTTAATTACCCTTAAGCCCTTAATTTTGATATTATAAAATCCTTGGATATAGCCCTTCTTTTTCCTGCCTCCCTTCCTAGGGGTCTGAACCTGAGATAGTCGCCTATGCTGTTTCTTCGTCTTTTTTGGTTTTAATTACCCTTAAGCCCTTTTTTGGATATTATAAATTCCTTGGATATAGCCCTTCTTTCCTGCCTCCCTCACTATGGGTCTGAAGGCCTGAGATAGTCCGTCTTCGCTGTTTCTTCGTTTTTGTTTTAATTGACCTTAAGAGCCCTTTTTTGGATATTATAAATTCCTTGGATATAGCCATCTTTCCTGCCTCCCTCCCTATGGGTCTGAACCTGAGATAGTCGTCTACGCTGTTTCTTCGTTTTTGTTTTAATTACCCTTAAGCCCTTTTTTTGGATATTATAAATTCCTTGGATATAGCCCTTCTTTCCTGCCTCCCTCCCTATGGGTCTGACCTGAGATAATCGTCTTTGTTTGCTGCTTCTTCGTTTTTGTTTTAATTGACCTTAAGCCCTTTTTTGGATATTATAAATTCCTTGGGTATAGCCCATCTTTCCTGCCTCCCTCCCTATGGGTCTGAACCTGAGGATAGTCGTCTACGCTGTTTCTTCGTTTTTGTTTTTAATTGACCTTAAGGACCTTTTTTGGATATTATAAAATCCTTGGATATAGCCCATCTTTCCTGCCTCCCTCCCTATGGTCTGAACCTGAGATAGTCGTCTACGCTGTTTCTTTCGTTTTTGTTTTAATTACCCTTAAGCCCTTTTTTTGGATATTATAAATTCCTTGGATATAGCCCTTCTTTTCCTGCCTCCCTCCCTATGGTCTGAACCTGAGATAGTCGTCTTCGCTGTTTCTTCGTTTTTGTTTTAATTGACCTTAAGCCCTTTTTTTGGATATTATAAGTTCCTTGGATATAGCCCATCTTTCCTGCCTCCCTCCCTATGGGTCTGAACCTGAGATAGTCGTCTACGCTGTTTCTTCGTTTTTGTTTTAATTGACCTTAAGCCCTTTTTTGGATATTATAAAAAGGAATCTTGGAATATAGCCCATCTTCCTACCTTCCTGCCTCCCTCCCTATGGTTCCTGAACCTGAGATAGTCGTCTACGCTGTTTCTTCGTTTTGTTTTAATTGACCTTAAGCCCTTTTTGGATATTATAAAATCCTTGGATATAGCATATCTTTGCCTGCCTCCCTCCCTATGGGTCCTGAACCTGAGATAGTCGTCTACGCTGTTTTCTTCGTTTTTTTTGTTTTAATTGACCTTAAGCCTTTTTTGGATATTATAAAATCCTTTGGATATAGCTCCTTCTTTCCTGCCTCTCCCTTCCTATGGGTCTGAACCTGAGATAGTCGCCTACGCTGTTTCTTCGTTTTTGTTTTAATTACCCTTAACCCTTTTTTTGGATATTATAAATTCCTTGGATATAGCCCTTCTTTCCTGCCTCCCTCCCTATTTTCAAAATCTGAATCCGAGATAGTCGTCTACGCTGTTTCTTCGTTTTTATTTTAATTGACCTGAAGGCCCTTTTTTGGATATTATAAAATCCTTGGATAATAGCCCTTCTTTCCTGCCTCCCTTCCTATGGGTCTGAACCTGAGATAGTCGCCTACGCTGTTTCTTCTTCGTTTTTGTTTTAATTACCCTTAAGCCCTTTTTTGGATATTATAAAATCCTTGGATATAGCCCTTCTTTCCTGCCTCCCTTCCTATGGGTCCTGAACCTGAGATAGTCGCCTACGCTGTTTTCTTCGTTTTTGTTTTTAATTACCCTTAAGCCCTTTTTTGGATATAATAAATCCTTGGATATAGCCCTTCTTTCCTGCCTCCCTCCCTATGGGTCTGAATCCGAGATAGTCGTCTACGCTGTTTCTTCGTTTTTTTATTTTAATTGACCTGAAGGCCTTTTTTGGATATTATAAAATCCTTGGATATAGCCCTTCTTTCCTGCCTCCCTTCCTATGGGTCTGAACCTGAGATAGTCGCCTACGCTGTTTCTTCGTTTTTGTTTTAATTACCTTAAGCCCTTTTTTGGATATATATAAAATCCTTGGATATAGCCCTTCTTTCCTGCCCCTCCCTTTCTATGGGTCTGAACCTGAGATAGTCGCCTACGCTGTTTCTTCGTTTTTTGTTTTAATTACCCTTAAGCCCTTTTTGGATATTATAAAATCCTTGGATATAGCCCTTCTTTCCTGCCTCCCTCACTATGGGTCTGAACCTGAGATAGTCGTCTTCGCTGTTTCTTCGTTTTTGTTTTAATTGACCTTAAGCCCTATTTTTGGATATTATAAATTCCTTGGATATAGCCCATCTTTCCTGCCTCCCTCCCTATGGGTCTGAACCTGAGATAGTCGTCTACGCTGTTTCTTTTCTTCGTTTTTGTTTTAATTACCCTTAAGCCCTTTTTTGGATATTATAAATTCCTTGGATATAGCCCTTCTTTCCTGCCTCCCTCCCTATGGGTCTGAACCTGAGATAGTCGTCTTCGCTGTTTCTTCGTTTTTGTTTTAATTGACCTTAAGCCCTTTTTGGATATTATAAATTCCTTGGATATAGCCCATCTTTCCTGCCTCCCTCCCTATGGGTCTGAACTTGAGATAGTCGTCTACGCTGTTTCTTCGTTTTTTGTTTTAATTGACCTTAAGCCCTTTTTTGGATATTATAAAATCCTTGGATATAGCCCATCTTTCCTGCCTCCCTCCCTATGGGTCTGAACCTAAGATAGTCGTCTACGCCTGTTTCTTCGTTTTTATTTTAATTGACCTGAAGGCCTTTTTTGGATATTATAAAATCCTTGGATATAGCCCTTCTTTCCTGCCTCCCTCCCTATGGTCTGAACCTGAGATAGTCGTCTACGCTGTTTCTTCGTTTTTGTTTTAATTGTTCTTAAGCCCTTTTTTGGATATTATAAAATCCTTGGATATAGCCCATCTTTCCTGCCTCCCTCCCCATGGGTCTGAACCTGAGATAGTCGTCTTCGCTGTTTCTTCGTTTTTATTTTAATTGACCTGAAGGCCTTTTTGGATATTATAAAATCCTTGGATGTAGCCCTTCTTTTCCTGCCTCCCTTCCTATGGGTCTGAACCTGAGATAGTCGCCTACGCTGTTTCTTCGTTTTTGTTTTAATTACCCTTAAGCCCTTTTTTTTTTTGATATTATAAAATCCTTGGATATAGCCCTTCTTTCCTGCCTCCCTTCCTATGGGTCTGAACCTGAGATAGTCGCCTACGCTGTTCTTCGTTTTGTTTTAATTACCCTTAAGCCCTTAATTTGATATTATAAAAAATCCTTGGATATAGCCCTTCTTTTTCCTGCCTCCCTTCCTATGGGTCTGAACCTGAGATAGTCGCCTATGCTGTTTCTTCGTTTTTGTTTTTAATTACCCTTAAGCCCTTTTTTGGATATTATAAATTCCTGGATATAGCCCTTCTTTCCTGCCTCCCTCACTATGGGTCTGAACCTGAGATAGTCGTCTTCGCTGTTTCTTCGTTTTTGTTTTTAATTGACCTTAAGCCCTTTTTTGGATATTATAAATTCCTTGGATATAGCCATCTTTCCTGCCTCCCTCCCTATGGGTCTGAACCTGAGATAGTCGTCCTACGCTGTTTCTTCGTTTTTGTTTTAATTACCCTTAAGCCCTTTTTGGATATTATAAATTCCTTGGATATAGCCCTTCTTTCCTGCCTCCCTCCTATGGGTCTGAACCTGAGATAATCGTCTTTTGCTGCTTCTTCGTTTTTGTTTTAATTGACCTTAAGCCCTTTTTTGGATATTATAAATTCCTTGGGTATAGCCATCTTTCCTGCCTCCCTCCCTATGGGTCTGAACCTGAGATAGTCGTCTACGCTGTTTCTTCGTTTTTGTTTTATTGACCTTAAGCCCTTTTTTGGATATTATAAAATCCTTGGATATAGCCCATCTTTCCTGCCTCCCTCCCTATGGGTCTGAACCTGAGATAGTCGTCTACGCTGTTTCTTCGTTTTTGTTTTTAATTACCCTTAAGCCCTTTTTTGGATATTATAAAATTCCTTGGATATAGCCCTTCTTTCCTGCCTCCCTCCCTATGGGTCTGAACCTGAGATAGTCGTCTTCGCTGTTTCTTCGTTTTTGTTTTAATGACCTTAAGCCCTTTTTTTGGATATTATAAGTTCCTTGGATATAGCCCATCTTTCCTGCCTCCCTCCCTATGGGTCTGAACCTGAGATAGTCGTCTACGCTGTTTCTTCGTTTTTGTTTTAATTGACCTTAAGCCCTTTTTGGATATTATAAAAATCCTTGGATATAGCCCATCTTTCCTGCCTCCCTCCCTATGGGTCTGACCTGAGATAGTCGTCTACGCTGTTTCTTCGTTTTTGTTTTAATTGACCTTAAGCCCTTTTTTGGATATTATAAAATCCTTGGATATAGCCTATCTTTCCTGCCTCCCTCCCTATGGGTCTGAACCTGAGATAGTCGTCTACGCTGTTTCTTCGTTTTTGTTTTAATTGACCTTAAGCCCTTTTTTGGATATTATAAAATCCTTGGATATAGCCCTTCTTTCCTGCCTCCCTTCCTATGGTCTGAACCTGAGATAGTCGCCTACGCTGTTTCTTCGTTTTTGTTTAATTACCCTTAAGCCCTTTTTTGGATATTATAAATTCCTTGGATATAGCCCTTCTTTCCTGCCTCCCTCCCTATGGGGTCTGAATCCGAGATAGTCGTCTACGCTGTTTCTTCGTTTTTATTTTTAATTGCCTGAAGGCCTTTTTGGATATTATAAAATCCTTGGATATAGCCCTTCTTCCTGCCTCCCTTCCTATGGGTCTGAACCTGAGATAGTCGCCTACGCTGTTTCTTCGTTTTTGTTTTTAATTACCCTTAAGCCCTTTTTTGGATATTATAAAAATCCTTGGATATAGCCCTTCTTTCCTGCCTCCCTTCCTATGGGTCTGAACCTGAGATAGTCGCCTACGCTGTTTCTTCGTTTTTGTTTTAATTACCCTTAAGCCCTTTTTTGGATATATATAAATCCTTGGATATAGCCCTTCTTTCCTGCCTCCCTTCCTATGGGTCTGAACCTGAGATAGTCGCTACGCTGTTTCTTCGTTTTTGTTTTAATTACCCTTAAGCCCTTTTTTTGATATTATAAATTCCTTGGATATAGCCCTTCTTTCCTGCCTCCCTCACTATGGGTCTGAATCTGAGATAGTCGTCTACGCTGTTTCTTCGTTTTTGTTTTAATTGACCTGAAGCCCTTTTTTGGATATTATAAATTCCTTGGATATAGCCCTTCTTTCCTGCCTCCCTCACTTTGGGTCTGAATCTGAGATAGTCGTCTACGCTGTTTCTTCGTTTTTGTTTTAATTACCCTTAAGCCCTTTTTTTGATATTATAAATTCCTTGGATATAGCCCTTCTTTCCTGCCTCCCTCCCTATGGTTGTCTGAATCCGAGATAGTCGTCTACGCTGTTTCTTCGTTTTTATTTTAATTGACCTGAAAGGCCTTTTTTTGGATATTATAAAATCCTTGGATATAGCCCTTCTTTCCTGCCTCCCTCCTATGGGTCTGAACCTGAGATAGTCGCCTACGCTGTTTCTTCGTTTTTGTTTTAATTGACCCTTAAGCCCTTTTTTGGATATTATAACTCCTTGGATATAGCCCTTCTTTCCTGCCTCCCGCCCTATGGGTCTGAACCTGAGATAGTCGTCCTACACTGTTTCTTCGTTTTTATTTTAATTACCCTTAAGCCCTGTTTTGGATAATATAAATTCCTTGGATATAGCCCTTCTTTCCTGCCTCCCTCACTATGGGTCTAAACCCGAGAAAGTCGTCTACGCGTTTCTTCGTTTTTGTTTTAAATTGACCTTGAAGCCCTTTTTGGATATTATATAAATCCTTGGATATAGCCCCTCTTTCCTGCCTCCCTTCCTATGGGTCTGAACCTGAGATAGTCGCCTACACTGTTTCTTCGTTTTGTTTTTATTGACCTTAAGCCCTTTTTTTGGATATTATAAATTCCTTGGATATAGCCCATCTTTCCTGTCTCCCTCCCTATGGGTCTGAACCTGAGATAGTCGTCTACGCTGTTTCTTCGTTTTTGTTTTAATTGACCTTAAGCCATGTTTTGGATATTATAAAATCCTTGGATATAGCCCTTCTTTCCTGCCTCCTCCCTATGGGTCTCAACCTGAGATAGTCGCCTACGCTGTTTCTTCGTTTTTGTTTTAATTGACCTTAAGCCCTTTTTGGGATATTATAAAATCCTTGGATATAGCCCTTCTTTCCTGCCTCCCTTCCTATGGGTCTGAACCTGAGATAGTCGCCTACGTTGATTCTTTGCTTTTGATTTAATTGACTTTAAGCCCTTTTTTATATTTGTAAGTTCCTTGGATATAGCCCTTCTTTCCTGCCTCCCTCACTGTCGGTCTGAATCTGAGATAGTCGTCTACGCTGTTTCTTCGTTATTGTTTTAATTGACCTGAAGCTCTCTTTTGGATATTATAAAATCCTTGGATATAGCCCTTCTTTCCTGCCTTCCGCCCTATGGGTCTGAACCTGAGATAGTCGCCTACGCTGTTTCTTTTTCTTCGTTTTTATTTTAATTACCCTTAAGCCCTGTTTTGGATAATATAAATTCCTTGGATATAGCCCTTTTTTTTCCTGCCTCCCTCACTATGGGTCTAAACCCGAGAAAGTCGTCTACGTGGTTTTTCTTCGTTTTTGTTTTAATTGACCTGAAGCCTTTTTTTGGATATTATAAAATCCTTGGATATAGCCCTTTCTTTCCTGCCTCCCTCCCTATGGGTCTGAACCTGAGATAGTCGTCTTCGCTGTTTCTTCGTTTTTGTTTTAATTGACCTTAAGCCCTTTTTTTGGATATTATAAATTCCTTGGATATAGCCCTTCTTTCCTGCCTCCCTCCCTATGGGTCTGAACCTGAGATAGTCGTCTACGCTGTTTCTTCGTTTTTGTTTTAATTGACCTTAAGCCCTTTTTTGGATATTATAAAAATCCTTGGATATAGCCCTTCTTTCCTGCCTCCCTGCCCTCTGGGTCTGAACCTGAGATAGTCGCCTACGCTGTTTCTTCGTTTTTTATTTTAATTGACCTTAAGCCCTGTTTTGGATATTATAAATTCCTTGGATATAGCCCTTCTTTCCTGCCTCCCTCACTATGGGTCTAAACCTGAGAAAGTCGTCTACGCTGGTTTCTTCGTTTTTGTTTTAATTGACCTGAAGCCCTTTTTTGGATATTATAAAATCCTTGGATATAGCCCTTCTTTCCTGCCTCCCTCCCTATGGGTCTGAACCTGAGATAGTCGTCTACGCTGTTTCTTCGTTTTTGTTTTAATTGACCTTAAGCCCTTTTTTGGATTATTATAAATTCCTTGGATATAGCCCTTCTTTCCTGCCTCCCTCCCTATGGGTCTGAACCTGAGATAGTCGTCCTACGCTGTTTCTTCGTTTTTGTTTTAATTGACCTTAAGCCCTTTTTTTGGATATTATAAAATCCTTGGATATAGCCTTTCTTTCCTGCCTCCCTTCCTATGGTCTGAACCTGAGATAGTCACCTACACTGTTTCTTCGTTTTTGTTTTTATTGACCTTAAGCCCTTTTTTGGATATTATAAAATCCTTGGATATAGCCCTTCTTTCCTGCCTCCCTCACTATGGGTCTGAATCTGAGATAGTCGTCTACGCTGTTTCTTCGTTTTTGTTTTAATTGACCTGAAAGCCCTTTTTTGGATATTATAAATTCCTTGGATATAGCCCTTCTTTCCTGCCTCCCTCACTTTGGGTCTGAATCTGAGATAGTCGTCTACGCTGTTTCTTCGTTTTTGTTTTAATTACCCTTAAGCCCTTTTTTGGATATTATAAATTCCTTGGATATAGCCCTTCTTCCTGCCTCCCTCCCTATGGGTCTGAATCCGAGATAGTCGTCTACGCCTGTTTCTTCGTTTTTTATTTTAATTGACCTGAAGGCCTTTTTGGGATATTATAAAATCCTTGGATATAGCCCTTCTTTCCTGCCTCCCTTCCCTATGGGTCTGAACCTGAGATAGTCGCCTACGCTGTTTCTTCGTTTTTGTTTTAATTACCCTTAAGCCCTTTTTTGGATATTATAAAATCCTTGGATATAGCCCTTCTTTCCTGCCTCCCGCCCTATGGGTCTGAACCTGAGATAGTCGCCTACGCTGTTTCTTCGTTTTTATTTTAATTACCCTTAAGCCCTGTTTTGGATAATATAAATTCCTTGGATATAGCCCTTCTTTCCTGCCTCCCTCACTATGGGTCTAAACCCGAAAAGTCGTCTACGCGGTTTCTTCGTTTTTGTTTTAATTGACCTGAAGCCCTTTTTTGGATATTATAAAATCCTTGGATATAGCCCCTCTTTCCTGCCTCCCTTCCTATGGTCTGAACTTGAGATAGTCGCTACACTGTTTCTTCGTTTTTGTTTTAATTGACCTTAAGCCCTTTTTTGGATATTATAAATTCCTTGGATATAGCCCATCTTTCCTGCCTCCCTCCCTATGGGTCTGAACCTGAGATAGTCGTCTACGCTGTTTCTTCGTTTTTTTGTTTTATTGACCTTAAGCCATGTTTTGGATATTATAAAATCCTTGGATATAGCCCTTCTTTCCTGCCTCCCTCCCTATGGGTCTCAACCTGAGATAGTCGCCTACGCTGTTTCTTCGTTTTTGTTTTAATTGACCTTAAGCCCTTTTTTGGGATATTATAAAATCCTTGGATATAGCCCTTCTTTCCTGCCTCCCTTCCTATGGGTCTGAACCTGAGATAGTCGCCTACGTTGCTGCTTCTTTGCTTTTTGATTTAATTGACTTTAAGCCCTTTTTTATATATTGTAAGTTCCTTGGATATAGCCCTTCTTTCCTGCCTCCCTCACTATCGGTCTGAACCTGAGATAGTCGTCTACGCTGTTTCTTCGTTTATTGTTTTAATTGACCTGAAGCTCTCTTTTGGATATTATAAATCCTTGGATATAGCCCCTTCTTTCCTGCCTCCCGCCCTATGGGTCTGAACCTGAGATAGTCGCCTACGCTGTTTCTTCGTTTTTATTTTTAATTACCCTTAAGCCCTGTTTTGGATAATTATAAATTCCTTGGATATAGCCCTTTTTTCCTGCCTCCCTCACTATGGGTCTAAACCCGAGAAAGTCGTCTACGTGGTTTCTTCGTTTTGTTTTAATTGACCTGAAGCCTTTTTTTGGATATTATAAAATCCTTGGATATAGCCCTTTCTTTCCTGCCTCCCTCCCTATGGTTCTGAACCTGAGATAGTCGTCTTCGCTGTTTCTTCGTTTTTGTTTTAATTGACCTTAAGCCCTTTTTGGATATTATAAATTCCTTGGATTAGCCCTCTTTCCTGCCTCCCTCCCTATGGGTCTGAACCTGAGATAGTCGTCTACGCTGTTTCTTCGTTTTTGTTTTAATTGACCTTAAGCCCTTTTTGGATATTATAAAATCCTGGATATAGCCCTTCTTTCCTGCCTCCCGCCCTCTGGGTCTGAACCTGAGATAGTCGCCTACGCTGTTTCTTCGTTTTTATTTTAATTACCCTTAAGCCCTGTTTTGGATAATATAAATTCCTTGGATATAGCCCTTTCTTTCCTGCCTCCCTCACTATGGGTCTAAACCTGAGAAAGTCGTTACGTGGTTTCTTCGTTTTTGTTTAAATTGACCTGAAGCCCTTTTTGGATATTTATAAAATCCTTGGATATAGCCCTTCTTTTCCTGCCTCCCTCCCCTATGGGTCTGAACCTGAGATAGTCGCTTCGCTGTTTCTTCGTTTTTGTTTTAATTGACCTTAAGCCCTTTTTTGGATTATTATAAATTCCTTGGATATAGCCCTTCTTTCCTGCCTCCCTCCCTATGGGTCTGAACCTGAGATAGTCGTCTACGCTGTTTCTTCGTTTTTGTTTTAATTGACCTTAAGCCCTTTTTTGGATATTTAAAATCCTTGGATATAGCCTTTCTTTCCTGCCTCCCTTCCTATGGTCTGAACCTGAGATAGTCACCTACACTGTTTCTTCGTTTTTGTTTTTATTGACCTTACGCCCTTTTTTGGATATTATAAATTCCTTGGATATAGCCCTTCTTTCCTGCCTCCCTCCCTATGGGTCTGAACCTGAGATAGTCGCCTACGCTGTTTCTTCGTTCGTTTTTTTTAATTACCCTTAAGCCCTTTTTTGGATATTATAAAATCCTTGGATATAGCCCTTCTTTCCTGCCTCCCTTCCTATGGTCTGAACCTGAGATAGTCACCTACACTGTTTCTTCGTTTTTGTTTTTATTGACCTTACGCCCTTTTTTGGATATTATAAATTCGTTGGATATAGCCCATCTTTCCTGCCTCCCTTCCTATGGGTCTGAACCTGAGATAGTCGCCTACGTTGTTTCTTCGTTTTTGATTTTAATTGACCTTAAGCCCTTTTTTATATTATAAATTCCTTGGATATAGCCCTTCTTTCCTGCCTCCCTCACTGTGGGTCTGAACCTGAGATAGTCGTCTACGCTGTTTTCTTCGTTTTCGTTTTAATTGCCTGGAAGCTCTTTTTTGGATATTATAAAATCGTTGGATATAGCCCTTCTTTCCTGCCTCCCTCACTATGGTCTGAACCTGAGATAGTGTCTACGATTTTTCTTCGTTTTCCGTTTTAATTGACCTGAAGCTCTTTTTTGGATATTATAAATTCCTTGGATATAGCCCTTCTTTCCTGCCTCCCTCACTATGGGTCTGAACCTGAGATAGTCGTCTACGCTGTTTCTTCGTTTTTCGTTTTTTTGTTTTAATTGAAGCTCTTTTTGGATATTATAAAATCCTTGGATATAGCCCTTCTTTCCTGCCTCCCTTCCTATGGTCTGAACCTGAGATAGTCGCCTACACTGTTTCTTCGTCCTTTTTGTTTTTGTTTAATTGACCTTAAGCGCTTTTTGGATGTTATAAATTCCTTGGATATAGCCCTTCTTTCCTGCCTCCCTCCCTGTGGGTCTGAACCTGAAATAGTCGCATACGCTGTTTTTTCGTTTTTGTTTTAATTGACTTTAAGCCCTGTTTTGGATATTTAAATTCCTTGGATATAGCCCTTCTTTCCTGCCACCCTCCCTGTGGGTCTGAACCTGAGATAGTCGCCTACACTGTTTCTTCGTTTTTGTTTTTATTGACCTTACGCCCTTTTTTGGATATTATAAATTCGTTGGATATAGCCCTACTTTCCTGCCTCCCTCCCTATGGGTCTGAACCTGAGATAGTCGCCTACGCTGTTTCTTCGTTTTTGTTTTATTTGACCTTAAGCCCTTTTTTGGATATTATAATATCCTTGGATATAGCCCTTCTTTCCTGCCTCCCTTCCTATGGGTCTGAACCTGAGATAGTCGCCCTACGTTGTTTTCTTCGTTTTTGATTTAATTGACCTTAAGCCCTTTTTTTATATTATAAATTCCTTGGATATAGCCCTTCTTTCCTGCCTCCCTCACTATGGGTCTGAACCTGAGATAGTCGTCTACGCTGTTTCTTCGTTTTCGTTTTAATTGACCGAAAGCTCTTTTTTGGATATTATAAAATCCTTGGATATAGCCCTTCTTTCCTGCCTCCCTTCCTATGGTCTGAACCTGAGATAGTCGCCTACACTGTTTCTTCGTTTTTGTTTTAATTGACCTTAAGCTCTTTTTGGATATTATAAATTCCTTGGATATAGCCCTTCTTTCCTGCCTCCCTCCCTGTGGTTCTGAACTTGAGATAGTCGCATACGCTGTTTCTTCGTTTTTGTTTTAATGACCTTAAGCGCTTTTTTTGGATGTTATAAATTCCTTGGATATAGCCCTTCTTTCCTGCCTCCCTCCCCGTGGGTCTGAACCTGAAATAGTCGCATACGCTGTTTTTTCGTTTTTGTTTTAATTGACTTTAAGCCCTGTTTTGGATATTATAAATTCCTTGGATATAGCCCTTCTTTCCTGCCACCCCTCCCTGTGGGTCTGAACTTGAGATAGTCGCCTACACTGTTTCTTCGTTTTTGTTTTTATTGACCTTACGCCCTTTTTTGGATATTATAAATTCGTTGGATATAGCCCTACTTTCCTGCCTCCCTCCCTATGGGTCTGAACCTGAGATAGTCGCCTACGCTGTTTCTTCGTTTTTGTTTTATTTTACCCTTAGCCCTTTTTTTGATATTATAATATCCTTGGATATAGCCCTTCTTTCCTGCCTCCCTTCCTATGGGTCTGAACCTGAGACAGTCGCCTACGTTGTTTCTTCGTTTTTGATTTAATTGACCTTAAGCCCTTTTTTATATATATAAATTCCTTGGATATAGCCCTTCTTTCCTGCCTCCCTCACTATGGGTCTGAACCTGAGATAGTCGTCTACGCTGTTTCTTCGTTTTCGTTTTAATTGACCGAAAGCTCTTTTTTGGATATTATAAAATCCTTGGATATAGCCCTTCTTTCCTGCCCCTCACTATGGGGTCTGAACCTGAGATAGTCATCTACGCGGTTCTTAGTTTTTTGTTTTAATTGACCTCAAGCCCTTTTTGGATATTATTAAATCCTTGGATATAGCCCTTCTTTCCTGCCTCCCTTCCTATGGTCTGAGCCTGAGATAGTCGCCTACACTGTTTCTTCGTTTTTGTTTTAATTGACCTTAAGCTCTTTTTGGATATTATAAATTCCTTGGATATAGCCCTTCTTTCCTGCCTCCCTCCCTGTGGTTCTGAACTTGAGATAGTCGCATACGCTGTTTCTTCGTTTTTGTTTTAATTGACCTTAAGCGCTTTTTTGGATGTTATAAATTCCTTGGATATAGCCCTTCTTTCCTGCCTCCCTCCCTGTGGGTCTGAACCTGAAATAGTCGCATACGCTGTTTTTTCGTTTTTGTTTTAATTGACCTTAAGCCCTGTTTTGGATATTATAAATTCCTTGGATATAGCCCTTCTTTCCTGCCTCCCTCCCTGTGGGTCTGAACCTGAGATAGTCGCATACGCTGTTTCTTTGTTTTTGTTTTTAATTGACCTTAAGCGCTTTTTTGGATGTTATAAATTCCTTGGATATAGCCCTTCTTTCCTGCCTCCCTCCCTGTGGGTCTGAACCTGAGATAGTCGCATACGCTGTTTCTTTGTTTTTGTTTTAATTGACCTTAGCCTGTTTGGATATTATAAATTCCTTGGATATAGCCCTTTTTGCCTCCCTCCCTGTGGGTCTGAACCTGAGATAGTCGCATACGCTGTTTCTTGTTTTTGTTTTAATTGACCTAAGCCCTTTTTTGGATGTTATAAATTCCTTGGATATAAAGCCCTTCTTTCCTGCTCCCTTCCTGTGGGTCTGAACCTGAGATATTCGCCTACGCTGTTTCTTCGCTTTTGTTTTAACTGACATTAACTCCTTTTTAGATATTAAAATATATTAAACTTTTCTTTACTGTTTAAATTTAACGTTTAACTTATTAGTCGGCATAAAAAAATCTGTTATTTATAATTAATTTATTAATTATATTGATTAGAACAAAAATATTGTAAAAAATTTAGTGTATAAATAGCTCTTATGTAGCAAACAAACATTATGATTGCATCTGAATGATCTAATAGGGTTTATAATGATTCAGGCCTTAGAAAGCTACACATTACCGATACGCAAGTTGCAGAGACCCACATTTTGCCCTCTTTTACTTCAAATTTAAGAAGATTGGAAGAGACCACGCCCTCCTCTCTTTTCTGATTCATTTGAATAACGGAAATACAACGATGTTCTACTTTAGCGCGCGCTATTCGTCTTATTCACATTATTGCCCAAAAATGAAGGGTTTATGTTATTGTTATTCGTCTATTAAGATATCTATTGAGGATAATTTTTTTTAGGTATAATGCAATTGTAAAAATCATATGAAGCAGAATTTCGAAGTAATGCTGGAGACCTTTTGCTCAGTCAGTCGGCTTTGAGTGTGGCTCAGGCCATGAGAAATGGCTCAAGTGAAATTTCTGCTCGTCTTCAGACGCTTCAGACTATGAATCTCTTAGGTATGATATTTCAACCTGCTCAAGTTTAAGGTGTTCGTTTTTTCAAGGTGCTCAAGTTGAACTTGAGGCCGCTCAATTTCAGCTGTAAAGCTAAATTAAAAGACACTAATTACATCAAGGTCACCAAAATACCAGGGCTGTGGAGTCGGAGTTTTTAGTAGATTTTTGATGAATGGAGTCGGAGTTGGCTAAAACTTATAAAATCTAGCTAAATGAAGCTTTAAAACGAGGCTGTCGTTTCGGAGTCTTGAAATTGGAGTTTTTATTTAGTTTTTGCTGAATGTAGTAGGTGCTTGGGAGTCGGTATATTGAAAATATCTAGAGTCGGAGTTCGTGTCGGAGTCGGCTATAACTTATAAAATCTAATTAAATGAAGCTTTAAAACAAGGCTGTCGCTTTGGAGTCCTGGAGTTGGAGTTTTATTTAATTTTTGCTAAATGGAGTCGGAGTTGAAGTAGGTATATTCAAAATGCCTAGAGTTGGAGTCGGAGTCGGCTATAAATGTTTAAATATTGTTATATGAAGCTTTAAAAGAGTGCTGTCGTGGAGTTGGAGGTTTATTTAATTTTTGCTGAATGAAGTCGGAGTTGTAGTCGGTATACTGAAAATATTTAGAGTCAGAGATGGAGGTAGAGTCGGCTATAACTTATAAATTCTAATTAAATGAAGCTTTAAAACAAGACTGTCGCTTTGGAGTCATAGAGTTGGAGTTTTATTTAATTTTTGCTAAATGGAGTCGGTATATTGAAAATGCCTGGAGTTGGATTCGGAAACGGTTTATAACGTGTAACTTATAACTGACTCCACAGCCTTGCAAAATACCATATGTGCCTTTTTTTTAAATCAAAATCGAAAGTTCTAATGCCCTTTTTAAAAGTCGACTTAAAACAATTTTTTAAGAAGATGATTTTCTTTAATTTTGTTTAATCTGGCCCTTTTTGATGACGATTATGACGAATAATAATTATTGTTTGGCATTATTACCGTCCAAGAAGACTAGATAATTTAGCCCCTATTATTAAAAATTTAGCCCCTATTATGCGCTCATAGTAAAAATATAAGGGCTAAAATTACAACACTGTCTAAAATCAGTAACAAAAATAAGGGCTTAAAGTTTAAATTATTTATTTATGAATGGATGGGAGGGGAAAAATTAGAGTTTGTCTCCGAGAAAAAACTACAACAAACAACGCCATCTGATGCTGCCAAGCAAAATCGTAACGCTTATTATATTAACCGGTTGACAAGTAAGGTTCAAGTTAATATCTGAACGAGTACAAAAAATGATGACATCTAGGTTGCTGTTGAAAGCTTAAAAATTTGATGGGTTGGGAATCTAAGCAGGAAAAAATTTGATGGGTTGCTTAAAAATTTGAGTTTGGGATCTAAGCAGAAAGTTATGGAAAGATAAGCGAGAAAGCTCACGTTTGTTCTTTATAAAAAAAAATCTTTTACTTAGAAGCGAAATTATAAAATTGATCAATTTAATTAAGTTGAATGGAACAAAAATACCTCATATCTTGTAGTAGATACAAGATGTTCAAATTATTTATTTATGGATTGGAGAGGCGAAACTAGAGTTTATCTCCCAGAAAAAAACTACAATAAAGAACGCATCTGATACTGCTTAGCAAAATGCTAAAGTTTATTATAATAACCTGTTGACAAGCTCACCTGTTGAATACCTCATATCTTGTAGTATATAAAAAACGAATATAACGCCTAGACAACGCTTTTGACAAAGCCAATATATAACGCCGGGATAACGCCAATATAACGCCTAGACATCTCATTTCTAGTGGGTCAGAGGGATTAATATTGTAACATCCGCTAAACTCATTAGGAAAAATTAGGGCTAATTTAGCATTGAATTCTAAGAAGGGTAACTCTAATGAATTCTAAGAGGGGTAAACTCAAACGACATTTAGTGTTACCCTGGAAAATGATAAAGTCTGTAATAAAAAACCTATGGATAAGAATTCTATCTAAATTTTCCCGGTAAAGCTATAAAGTTATATATGAAAATCCTCTTAATAAGAGAGGAACCGAACGCAACATATCTGGGAAAAAAAGAGCAAAGACCTTGATTGACTCCACCTGAACCTCTGATACCTCGAAAGAACCAAGACTGCTACCTAGAAATCCTTAAAAGCTAATGGTGTTAAAGTTTTAACTATTTTGGAGGAATTGATAAGCATGAAAACTCAAGTTTTTCTAGGAGAGGAGGGGGGGGGGGTGGGGTTGGACAAGATCTAAAAATGGGGGGGGGGGAGTTTGGCATCTAGTGCTACCCAGCGAAATTATGAAGTTAATCAAGTTAATTAAATTGAACACCTGCAAAATTCGCTACAAGAAATTAGGGCTAATTCAACTGTCGGTTAAACTTATAATACCTGCTAAACTCATTGCGAGAAATTAGGACTATTTTAACTATCTGTTGATGAAATTGATATGAGGGGTGACTTAAGTTTGCCTCTGAGAAAGAAAGGTGAAATCTAGTACTACCCAGCAAAAATCGTAAGTTAATTATAAAAATTGATAAGAAAGATCGAGTTTATTTCTACGACATGAAAAAAGATAACGACCCAAGGCCGTATCCAGGGGGGGGGGGGGTCACCGACCCCATCGGGTTTTGAACCCCCCCCCCCCCCCGACATTTTTGACCGAGTCGAAAATTAGTCTAAAAATACCAATCTCGAGGATGTTGGACAAAGTCCACGGGAAAAAATTGGGTAAATCCTCCCCCCCCCCCCCCCGAACAAAAATCCTGGATATGGCCCTCGGCTGTCCTCCGACAAAACCTAGTATCTACATCTGAGTAAGTTCCGAGAAAAACGCAAAAACGTTGTTTTGCTCTATTCATTTTTATCGTCTTTATTTATCAATGAAGTGGTGATACTCATTGTATGGTGCTGCTGATTGTTTCCACTGATAAAGTTTAATTTGTCAGATACTAGATTTTGGCGTAAATGTCGATTTCTAGTATGTACATGCTAGGTATGACACAAAAATAATGGCGAGCTCCTGTGTAGATACTAGGTAATATAAACGAAACTAAGCATTGGAAAATAATTTCGTTTGCGCCATTGGATTCCTCGTGGTCTAATTAGGCGGGATCCACTCTTAACTAAAATTCGAATTTTTTTTAGATACTAGGTTTTGTCGGAGGACAGTCGCCCTGTAACGACCAATAGCTTTCTTTGCGAAAATATAAAGCTGATTGTAAAAACCCTATTTATAAGAAGTAAAAAAAGATAATTTCCACGAAAAAAGGCAACAAAATCTAGCTTTATAAGCAGGGTGACAAAATCAGAATTTGGTGAATTCTCCATAAGTGTTTTTCTGGAAAGTAACTTCCAAGATGTATGTGCTATGAAATTAATATCGTGATTTTTTTTTTTAAGTAAAAAATAATTTTAAATACAAAAAGGGAAAGAAAGGACGTGGTTAGGCCTAATAAGTTTTCTCCTTCCTTATCCTGTCTCTAAGGGGGCAGGTTTTTAGGTTTTGCATCTAAGGAGGCAGGTTTTGTAGGTCGAGATTTTTCTTATGGTCTCTTGTATTTTCAAAATAATTCAGCTTGTGATTGCTCAGTAGATTAATCTTTGTCTGGCCACAAGTGGTCTAGGGTTCAGTCATATTTACTGCAGGGCTGGCGGGGAAGTGAAACCCGTCGTTAAATACATTTCCATGAAAAATCTGTGAATTTTGGGTCCGGCGTTGTCGTCTTCTACCACAACAACTTATGATTCTCTCTTTTTTACGTTTTCTTCAATTTGTTTCGCTTTATGTTTAACTAGATAAAAAGTCAGTTAATTCAGATGGTTTACTATGTGACAAAGCTAAAAAGAAAGTCGAATTAAAAAAAAAAAAATATAATGGACAATCAAAGGTTAAAGAACTTCAAAAAACGAATTGCTAGATCAAGAATGACAAATGAAACTCAGAGAGGAAAGAAAATAACAAAATGAAAAATAAAATCAAAAAAGGTGAAAAAACGAGGAATTTGTCAGCCAGTGGCAAACCATGAAGAAGAAGAAATTAGCAAATATTTCGACAAGGACCTCCGCCGAGTCGTCCTCGGTGCTAAACAAAAAAGAAAGAAAAGAGAAAAAAAAAACAACGAAAATCAAACCTTCCGAAGTTTGCTTATCAACGACAGAACAGAAACTAAAAAAGAAGAACCAGATTGGAATCAATGAAAAGAAAACTACCAAGACGATTGGGCAATAATCCTTTGTTTTGCTATTGCTTTGGCTGGCCTACAAATTCGTTCATCATTTGATGTGCAAATAGGTTCTTTCAAGTTTTACCGGGTGAAAATATGGATTGAGTCCTTCAAGATTAAACTGTCGTAAATTGGGCTTAATGAAATATCTCCAGTATCTCTATTTATTGCTAAATTTTGGTTCATGTATTTTGTTTATCTCAATTACCTCTTTAAAAGTTTATGATAGGCCATTTACAGTAGATATTAAGGTTGCCTCGTCAAAAAGAACCAGATGGGTCGGATTTACGAAAATATGCGAAGCCAATGCCGAATCAAAGTTGTCATTGTTATTTTTTAATCTCAGGGACTTATCTATTGAAATTTTGTGCTCATGCAAACGTTTTCACCTAGTTGTTGATGGGTCCTACCAATGTAAAATTTTCCACATGAACACGGGATTCTGTTGACACCACTACCCAGTACAGGGTCAGTTTTATCCTTTCCAGAGTTGAAAAAATGTTCAAATTATGTTTGAACATTTTGTTTTTTTAAAATTGAACATTTTGAGATTATGTTTTTTTTTAAATTTTTCCAAGTTTATCGCCAAGTTTCGGGATGTATGGTAAAGTGATGAAAGTTTTTTTCTCAATTGCCGGGGTAACTGAATCAAGGGGGACGAATTCCCTATTTTGTTGTTTATGTTTTTTAATAGACTTTTGAAAGACTTTTGGAAAAGGCAGTGTGGAATTCAGATGGAGATTAAATGGAGATCAAGATGGAGATCAGATGGAGGAAAAGGCAGATGGAGATTAAATGGCAACCTAGTAGCGAAATACAATATATGCAAAAGTAAGGGATTATAGAACTTAAAAAGCAAAGAAAAAAGAAAAATTATTTTCATGAGAAGTTTTCTCCTAGGGTATAGAAGATAGATAGACTGATAGACCAGTGCATTTCTAAAGCCCAAAGGCCATGTACACAACAACAAATTTTATACAAAATACGGAGGTCACTAACAAATGATAAATAACCTAATCTGCAACCCAGATAACTCAATCATTTAAACTTTTTTTCTCTTAATATTTATCTATAAACACACAACTCGAGTTATTGTGTTGGGTTACCACTTTGCAGAATACCAGAATGCAGCAAATCAATCCCGTGTAAATATTTTCCCCTTAAATCAGAGAGGACCGGGTACTTCTGGAGAAAATGGTCAAAACCTTCATCCTCATCTTTCCAAAGGGGGCAAGCTTACCGCCCTTCGGGAACCCCTCTTTTCAGGGGCGAAACTCTAGCATTTTTATTGTGGGGGGGGGGGGGGCAAGAGGGGTCTATATCAGGACAGTCAAGAGGCATGGGATATATAATAATTTTTTTCTCCACATTATAGGGGGGGGGGGGGTCAGCTGCCCCCTCCCCAAACGACGCCTCTGTCTCTTTATCAAACACCTTTCGCTTGTTCTAAAGTGGAAGGCCATTTGCCCATATACTATGAAAGCAATAATTGTATTTCTTATTTTAAATACATATGTAAAGGTTCTCACGTATGATTACAACTTTTGTTTTTAGATCATGTATGGTAATAAATTTATTTTTTGATAAAATTATTCGTATGAAAGCTTGTTTTTTGTCTGAAAACTATTTTTATATTTAAACGGTTTTTTAGATGAGATCGAAGCCTCGGGATTGGAACTTGCGAAAGCAAAGTCGAATCTTGAACATGTTATAGTGGGAAGCAATGGTAAGTCTTTTAATATGACTGCAATTGGAATTGTCCTCTCAACTTTGTCTGGAATCAACAGGAAAAGCCTTAATCTTGAAGCTACTATTTCAAGTAAGTCAAATTATTGTGTTTGTGTGTTTATTATTATTGTGTTTATTGTGGGTTTATTCTAAGATTAAGGCGGAATAAGCCCTTTCAATTTTTTCTTGATTGTCGTGTATTCATGTATTGTTGGAAATTTGGTATTGGTATTTTGGGCACCTCGTGTTGAATTGTAATACATAAGAGGGCTTATAAAAGAAATTATTCTTGATTGGGAGGGAGGACCTCCCCCCCCCCGAAAAAAAAAAATCCATTCATAGTCGATGATCCGTTCTCCTTTTGATCGTAAATCCTTTGTCTTCCTAACCCAACCGAGTCTTTATGTGCTTCTGAAAATGCGCTGTCTAGAAATTATATAGTGGTATGTACTATAGTGATGTGTAGTGGTATTATATAGAGGCATGTAGTGAGAGAGAGAAATGATAGAGAATATAAAGTATCTAGTTATGCGCCTCTCGCGCCTCTTTCTAACGTGTTATCGTTAAAAGTAATTGAGAATATAGAGTATCTAGCTACGCAACTCTCACGCCTCTTTCTAACGTGTTATCGTCAGAAGTAATAGAGAATATAGAGTTTCTAGTTACGCAACTCTCACGCCTCTTTCTAACGTGTTATCGTCAGAAGTAATAGAGAATATAGAGTATCTAGCTACGCAACTCTCACGCCTCTTTCTAACGTGTTATCGTCAGAAGTAATAGAGAATATAGAGTTTCTAGTTACGCAATTCTCACACCTCTTTCTAACGTGTTATCGTTAGAAGTAATAGGGAATATAGAGTATCTAGCTACGCAACTCTCACGCCTCTTTCTAACGTATTATCGTTAGAAGTAATAGAGAATATAGAGTATTTAGTTACGCAACTCTCACACCTCTTTATAACGTGTTATTTTTAGAAGTAATAGAGAATATAGAGTATTTAGTTACGCAACTCTCACGCCTCTTTCTAACGTGTTATCGTCAGAAGTAATAGAGAATATAAAGTTTCTAGTTACGCAACTCTCACGCCTCTTTCTAACGTGTTATCGGCAGAAGTAATAGAGAATATAGAGTATCTAGCTACGCAACTCTCACGCCTCTTTCTAACGTGTTATCTTTAGAAGTAATAGAGAATATAGAGTATTTAGTTACGCAACTCTCACGCCTCTTTCTAACGTGTTATCGTCAGAAGTAATAGAGAATATAGAGTTTTCTACTTACGCAACTCTCACGCCTCTTTTTAACGTGTTATATTCAGAAGTAATAGAGAATATAGAGTTTCTAGTTACGCAACTCTCACGCCTCTTTCTAACGTGTTATCGTTAGAAGTAATAGAGAATATAGAGTATCTAGTTACGCAACTCTCACGCCTCTGTCTAACGTGTTATCGTTAGAAGTAATTGGGAATATAGAGTATCTAGTTACTCAACTCTCACGCCTCTTTCTAACGTGTTATCGTTAGAAGTAGTAGAGAATATAGTGTATCTTGTTACGCAACTCTCACGCCTCTTTCTAACGTGTCATCGTTAGAAGTAATAGAGAATATAGAGTTTCTAGTTACGCAATTCTCACGCCTCTTTTTAACGTGTTATCGTTAAAAGTAATAGAGAATATAGGGTTTCTAGTTACGCAACTCTCACGCCTCTTTCTAACGTGTTATCATTAGAAGTAATAGAGAATATAGAGTATCTAGTTGCGCAACTCTCATGCCTCTTTCTAACGTGTTTATCGTTAGAAGTAATAGGGAATATAGAGTATCTAGTTACCCAATACTCAGGCCTCTTTCTAACGTGTTATCGTTAGAAGTAATAGAGAATATAGAGTATCTAGTTACGCAACTGTCACGCATCTTTCTAACGTGTTATCGTTAGAAGTAATAGAGAATATAGAGTATCTAGTTACGCAACTCTCACGCCTCTTTCTAACGTGTTATCATTAGAAGTAATAGAGAATATAGAGTATCTAGTTACTCAACTCTCACGCCTCTTTCTAACGTGTTATCGTTAGAAGTAGTAGAGAATATAGTGTATCTTGTTACGCAACTGTCACGCCTCTTTCTAACGTGTCATCGTTAGAAGTAATAGAGAATATAGAGTTTCTAGTTACGCAATTCTCACGCCTCTTTTTAACGTGTTATCGTTAGAAGTAATAGAGAATATAGAGTATCTAGTTACGCAACTATCCGCCTCTTTCTAACGTGTTGTCATTAGAAGTAATAGAGAATATAGAGTATCTAGTTACGCAACTCTCATGCCTCTTTCTAACGTGTTATCGTTAGAAGTAATAGGGAATATAGAGTATCTAGTTACCCAATACTCAGGCCTCTTTCTAACGTGTTATCGTTAGAAGTAATAGAGAATATAGAGTATCTAGTTACGCAACTGTCACGCATCTTTCTAACGTGTTATCGTTAGAAGTAATAGAGAATATAGAGTATCTAGTTACGCAACTCTCACGCCTCTTTCTAACGTGTTATCATTAGAAGTAATAGAGAATATAGAGTATCTAGTTACGCAACCCTCATGCCTCTTTCTAACGTGTTATCGTTTGAAGTAATAGGGAATATAGAGTATCTAGTTACCCAATACTCAGGCCTCTTTCTAACGTGTTATCGTTAGAAGTAATAGAGAATATAGAGTATCTAGTTACGCAACTGTCACGCATCTTTCTAACGTGTTATCGTTAGAAGTAATAGAGAATATAGAGTTTCTAGTTACGCAACTCTCACACCTCTTTCTAACGTGTTATCGTTAGAAGTAATAGGGAGAATATAGAGTATCTAGCTACGCAACTCTCACGCCTCTTTCTAACGTATTATCGTTAGAAGTAATAGAGAATATAGAGTATTTAGTTACGCAACTCTCACGCCTCTTTCTAACGTGTTATCGTTAGAAGTAATAGAGAATATAGAGTATTTAGTTACGCAACTCTCACGCCTCTTTCTAACGTGTTATCGTTAGAAGTAATAGAGAATATAGAGTATTTAGTTACGC
This sequence comes from Artemia sinica, assembly GCA_027921565.1. Taxonomy (NCBI): domain Eukaryota; kingdom Metazoa; phylum Arthropoda; class Branchiopoda; order Anostraca; family Artemiidae; genus Artemia; species Artemia sinica. The sequence goes on along the minus strand of CM051274.1, from coordinate 45,613,710 downwards.
AACTCTCACGCCTCCTCTTTCTAGCGTGTTATCGTTAGAAGTAATATAGAATATAGAGTATTTAGTTACGCAACTCTCACGCCTCTTTCTAACGTCCTTATCGGCAGAAGTAATAGAGAATATAGAGTATCTAGCTACGCAACTCTCACGCCTCTTTCTAACGCGTTATCGTCAGAAGTAATAGAGAATATAGAGTTTCTAGTTACGCAACTCTCACGCCTCTTTCTAACGTGTTATCGTCAGAAGTAATAGAGAATATAGAGTATCTAGCTACGCAACTCTCACGCCTCTTTCTAACGTGTTATCGTCAGAAGTAATAGAGAATATAGAGTTTCTAGTTACGCAACTCTCACACCTCTTTCTAACGTGTTATCGTTAGAAGTAATAGGGAATATAGAGTATCTAGCTACGCAACTCTCACGCCTCTTTCTAACGTATTATCGTTAGAAGTAATAGAGAATATAGAGTATTTAGTTACGCAACTCTCACACCTCTTTCTAACGTGTTATTGTTAGAAGTAATAGAGAATATAGAGTATTTACTTACGCAACTCTCACGCCTCTTTCTAACGTGTTATCGTCAGAAGTAATAGAGAATATAAAGTTTCTAGTTACGCAACTCTCACGCCTCTTTCTAACGTTTTATCGGCAGAAATAATAGAGAATATAGAGTATCTAGTTACTCAACTCTCACGCCTCTTTCTAACGTGTTATCTTTAGAAGTAATAGAGAATATAGAGTATTTAGTTACGCAACTCTCACGCCTCTTTCTAACCTGTTATCGTCAGAAGTAATAGCGAATATAGAGTTTCTACTTACGCAACTCTCACACCTCTTTTTAACGTGTTATCGTCAGAAGTAATAGAGAATATAGAGTATCTAGCTACGCAACTCTCACGCCTCTTTCTAACGTGTTATCGTCAGAAGTAATAGAGAATATAGAGTTTCTAGTTACGCAACTCTCACGCCTCTTTCTAACGTGTTATCGTTAGAAGTAATAGAGAATATAGAGTATCTAGTTACGCAACTCTCACGCCTCTGTCTAACGTGTTTATCGTTAGAAGTAATTGGGAATATAGAGTATCTAGTTACTCAACTCTCACGCCTCTTTCTAACGTGTTATCGTTAGAAGTAGTAGAGAATATAGTGTATCTTGTTACGCAACTCTCACGCCTCTCTCTAACGTGTAATCGTTAGAAGTAATAGAGAATATAGAGTTTCTAGTTACGCAATTCTCACGCCTCTTTTTAACGTGTTGTCGTTAGAAGTAATAGAGAATATAGAGTATCTAGTTACGCAACTCTCACGCCTCTTTCTAACGTGTTATCATTAGAAGTAATAGAGAATATAGAGTATCTAGTTACGCAACTCTCATGCCTTTTTCTAACGTGTTATCGTTAGAAGTAATAGGGAATATAGAGTATCTAGTTACCCAATACTCAGGCCTCTTTCTAACGTGTTATCGTTAGAAGTAATAGAGAATATAGAGTATCTAGTTACGCAACTGTCACGCATCTTTCTAACGTGTTATCGTTAGAAGTAATAGAGAATATAGAGTATCTAGTTACGCAACTCTCAGAAACGTGTCATCTAGTAATATAGAATATAGAGTTTCTAGTTACGCAACTCTCACGCCTCTTTCTAACGTGTCATCGTTAGAAGTAATAGAGAATATAGAGTATCTAGTTACGCAACTCTCACACCTCTTTATAACGTGTTATCGTTAGAAATAATAGAGAATATAGAGTACCAGTTACGCAACTCTCACGCCTCTTTATAACGTGTTATCGTTAGAAGTTATAGGGAATATAGAGTATCTAGTTACGCAACTCCCACTCCTCTTTCTAACGTGTTATCGTTAGAATTAGTAGAGAATATAGAGTATCGAGTTACGCAACTCTCACGCATATTTCTAACGTGTTATTGTTAGAAGTAATAGAGAATATAGAGTATCTGGTTACGCAACTCTCACGCCTCTTTCTAACGTGTTATCGTTAGAAGTAATATAGAATATGGAGTATCTAGTTACGCAACTCTCACGCCTCTTTCTAACGTGTTATCGTTAGAAGTAATAGAGAATATGGAGTATCTAGTTACGCAACTCTGACGCCTCTTTCTAACGTGTTATCGTTGAAAGTAATAGAGAATATAAAGTAGCCAGTTATGCGACTCTAACTTGCTATCGTTAGAAGTAATAGAGAATGTAGAGTATCTATGCGCCTCTTTCTAACGTGTTATCGGCAGAAGTAATAGAGAAATATAGAGTTTCTAGTTACGCAACTCTCACGCCTCTTTCTAACGTGTTATCGTTAGAAGTAATAGAGAATATAGAGTATCTAGTTACGCAACTCTCACACCTCTTTATAACGTGTTATCGTTAGAAATAATAGAGAATATAGAGTACCAGTTACGCAACTCTCACGCCTCTTTCTAACGTGTTATCGTTAGAAGTAATAGAGAATATGGAGTATCTAGTTACGCAACTCTGACGCCTCTTTCTAACGTGTTATCGTTGAAAGTAATAGAGAATATAAAGTATCCAGTTATGCGACTCTAACTTGCTATCGTTAGAAGTAATGGAGAATGTAGAGTATCTATGCGCCTCTTTCTAACGTGTTTTCTTTGGAAGTAATAGCGAATACAGATTATCTAGTTACGCGCCTCTCACGCCTATTTCTAATGTTTCATCGTTGGAAGCAATGGCAAGTCTTTCAATGTGAACATTATAGGAATATCTAAAATTTACATAAAAAGCCCTAATCTTGAAGCGACTATCTTCAGTATTTTCTGAATTTTTTTTCTTGTCTTGAATTATAAATATTCACTTTGGGAATTATAAAACTATTTGGTAATTATGAATTACTGAATTGCAGTTGATACTAAGATCTAATGTGCATTAGCCTTGGGAATTAAAAAATCATGAATTGGTAACTCGGTAGCTATGAATTTCTTAACAATTTTTCCATGTCTAGAGCAGTGGCGGATCCAGGGGGAGGGGGAGCCCCCCCCCCCCCCTAACGTAGTCTAAAGTAGTGTAATTTACTTAACTAACATAAGTTTGCGTTAATTAAACTTGCTCCTTACACAATTTTATCGGATCAACCTATTTTGCGCCCCCCTAAAAAAAATCCTGGATCTGCCCCTGGTCTAGAGTTGATAAATATCGCCCTGAGAACTATGAAACTATTACTCGGTAACAATGAATTATCTCTGTTGCTATAACAATGAAACCTTTACTTAGTAATTAATTAAAAAAAAAATTTCCACAAAATAAGTTTTTCAAAAAAAGGTAAGGGAACTCCATTAAAACAAAAATGAACAAAAATAGAATCAAATAATCTACCAAGCATACAACTACCACAAATCAGTATCATTAAATAAATGAAACCCAAAACAAACAGAAATTAAAATTAAATGACAAAGTCGAACTCACAACGAGCAGAAATTAATATGAGTTGGGTTCTAAACCCCATCCTTTCTAAAAGCCAGACTATAATTTGTACTTTACTGAAAAAAATTCAAATGAATTTACTGAAAAAAAAATGTGCATTTTCAGTTTAATATACATATGCTGATATTTATTCCTTAAAATCTCAATTAGTTTTTTGTTTTCTCAAATTTATAAAAATAAAAACATTTAAAACATTTTTTTTTAGTGTGGTTTAAGGCTTTTTTAAGGGGGCTTTGGGTTTAAGATTGGTACTTCTGAGCTATGAATCGGGAATTGAATTTTTCATTTAATGAATTCACAATGAAGTTCTGATTATTTTTCATGTCTAGATTTTATGGACATTGGCCTAGGGAATACAGCATCATTTGTTGTTCAAAGTCAGTGCTCAGTTGACGAGATGCTAATTCAGACTGTTGTTTCCAAAGAGATATTGTCATCCGTCCAATCTATTTTAAGTGTAGATCGAGACATTGATCTGACAGAGGTCGTTGATCAACAAATATTGGCACTTCGAAGCATTGAAGTAAGTACTTATTATTAAAAGAGTATGTGTAACTGATGTAATTGATAAAAACGAAATTCAAAAAAGAAAAAAAGGAGAAAAAAAAAAAGAAAAAAAAAAACAAGAGAAGAAAGAAGGAAAAAAGAAGAAAAAAAGAAAAAGAAAAGAACGAAGAAGACAGAAAAGATGAAAAGAAAGACAGAAAAACATCTTCTTTTTGTAAAAAAAAAAAAAAAAAAGAAAAATTTCACGTAGTGTTACCAAATAAATCCAAAATTTAATAGTGCTTCTAGCAACAATAACTCGCTGCAGCACCAAGCCGACTGACCTCAGCACATCTAGCTCCTTCTCCACTCCAGTCTTAATGATAAATCTAATACTAACCTACAATAATATAAACTTAAATGAAAATTTAGTTTTGTTTTTATTTTGTGGCTTCCTTTTTAATATTTTTTAACATTGGGCCAAAGATAAAGTGGCGTTTTGGTTAAAAGCCAAAAGACGTGTACTGGGGCACACTTTCTAACTAGATACATATTTTGCAAATGACACCCCGGTTGCTAATAATGTGGTGAATAGGTTATGGTGAATGTGGTTAATGGTGAATGTGGTGAATAGGAATAGGCGTGGTGATAGTGTGGTGAATAGTTTTTTTAGATATGATGGTTGCGAAGTTCAAGATAAATTACTGAAGATTATGAATAAGAATTTTGAAAAAGGGAATATACCTATGAGTCTTAGGTAAACTTTAATCAAACCCCTGTATAAGAAAGGTGACAAGAGTGTGAAGGGTAACTATTGAGGCGCTAGTTTGGTTTTTGTAGGAAGAAAATTCCTTAGTATAACAGATACTTTTTAGATTAGAGCTGTAGGTAAAGTTTCAAGAGAAAACACAGTGCGACTTTAAGAAGAGGAGAGGGTGCGTTGGCCAAACTTTTACTCTTAAATTTATAGTTGAGAAGTTCCCGAGTCATTTAGACCCTTTTAGTCCTTGGCTTTATTAAATTAAAAGAACAAGTTTTTTAGACTGAAAGTAAGGAGCAACATTAAAACTTAAAATGAACAGAAATTATAACGTATATGAGGGGGTTGGTCCCCCTCGTCAATACCTTGCTCTTTACGCTAAAGTTCGAATTGTGTTCCGATTCTTTAAGAAAGACCCCTGAATCACAAAGGCCGTTTAGTTAGAATAAATAGCTCTTTTAAAGTTCTAAAAAAAAACTTTACCCTACAGAGCGAGGTATTGACGAGGGTTACCTAATAATTTCTGTTCGTTTTAAGTTTTAATGTTGCTCCTTACTTTCACTCGAAAAAAACTTGTTTTTTATTTAATTTCTGGTCGTTTTTAAATAATGCTGGGAAGTTCGGTGCCCTCTTCATGGAAAATTCTCTTCCTCCGTGAAAAATTCCTCTATAGAAAGATCCTCACACATAGCCCCCTCTCCCCGACCCCCCCCCCCCCCCCACCACCAGAAAAAATCCCCCCTGAAAACGTCTGTATATTTCCCAATAACCAATACTCTATGTAAACAATGGGCAAAGTTCATAACTTGCAGGCCTTCCCCCGGGAACAGTGTGGGATTAAGTAGTCCCCAAAGACATAGTTATTAGGTTTTTTTCGACTATGTTGAACGAAATGGCTATCTCAAAATTTTGATAAGTGAATTTGGGAAAAAAAAATGAGCGTGGGAAATTTTGGTCATTTAAAAAGGGCACTAGAAATATTAATTTCCGTTATAATGAGCCCTCTCGCGACATTCTGGGACCACTGGGTTGATACGATCATCCCTGGAAAAAAAGTATAATAAAATAAACACGCATCCGTGTTCTGGGTAAAAAATACAAAATTCTACATTTTTGCAGATAGGAGCTTGAAATCTCTACACAAGGTTTATCTGATATGCTGAATCTGATGGTGTGATTTTCGTTAAGACGTTTTGAATTTTAGGGGATGTTTCTCCCTTTTTTCGAAAATAAGGCAAATTTTCTCAGGCTGGAAACTTTTGATGGGTAAGACTAGGCTTGATGAAACTTATATATTTAAAATCAGCATAAAAATCTGATTCTTCTGATGTATCTATTGGTATCAAAATTTCTTTTTTTGGAGTTTCGGTTACTATTGAGTCGGGTCGCTCCTTACTTACAGTTCGTTACCACAAAACTGATTGATAGATTATGATCAAGCGTTTTATTCAAACGATGGAAGAGCTTAAGGGGAAGTCCCATCCTTGTATGGTACACCAGATAAATGCATTAAAGTGGTTAGTGCTATGCACGAGAATAAAATTGCTGCAATTAAGGTAGGAAATGAGGTTAGTAGCTGGTTTCGTATTGAATCAGGAGTTTGGTAGGGTTGCGTTCTATCCCCATTTATGTGGACCATTTTGATGGACTTTGTCCTAAGGAGCACGGCAAAGTCAATTAGAGAGCATGGAATCAAATATAAAACTAAAACTCTTATAGTCTTAGAGTATGCTGATGATTTGATTGCTCTAGATGAAAATGTTAGCAAAATGAATGTTTTTTTTTTATGTTTTGAGAGCTCTGAGCGTAAGAACAGGCTTGAAAATTAATGTTAAGAAGAGTAAGGCGCTTTGACTGGGAATAGTTGAATAGTTAGTTCAGAAACGCTTCGCTTACCCAGGTAGTATTATTAGTAAAGATGGTGGGAGTAGTGAAGATGTTAAATGTAGAATAGCCAAGGCCCAGGGTGTTTTATCATATTTTAAAAAGCTAGGCAGAATATGAAGATAAGTCTGCGAACCAAGATTAGAATTTGGAAACTACGATAATGACAGGGATCAAGTAGGGTCCTGAATCGCGCTCGCTCCTGAAGACCAGTGGAGGATTTATTAGATGTTTTTCCAGAGTCTATTGGTTGTCTGAGTGACTGTATTTCAAACAGTAGGCTGTACGATAAACGTAGTTCTATATTGTTTTCTAGGGCTATGATGAGCGATAGGATAAGATGGCTAGGACATATCCTGCGGATAAAGGATGACATATTTCCAAAAATCGTCTTTTTCGGCCAACCATCTAGTGCCAAATGAAAAGCAGTCTGTCCTAGTATTGAGTGGGAGGAGGTCGTAAGGAAGATTTTATGGGCTGTTGAAACTTCTTGGGATGGTGTAAGGAGAACAAATAAACTTTCAAATGGGGATAAATCCATTTATTTTGACAGTGAAAAAACGGTACAAAATTCCAGATATTTCGATCACATAGACAGCGACCGTCTTCACTAGAAATATTTCTACTGAAGACGGTCGCTGTCTATGTGATCGAAATATCTGGAATTTTGTACCGGTTTTTTTCACTGTCAAAATAAATGGATTTATCCCCATTTGAAAGTTTATTTGTTCGTCTTAGAATGATAGTGTGGTCTAAGAAAACAACACCTAATTTAAAGGTATTATTTCTAAAATATGGTGTAAGGAGGGAGGCTTTAAATAGATTGGAATGGAGAAGGAGTGTGAGTAGCTCTGTTGGGCTCAGGCTGCTTGGTGCTGGAGTGAGGTGTTTGACTAGGAGTGGTATGAGTAGTAGTAGCAAAAGTAGTGGTAGCAGTAGTGTTACTAACAGTAGTAGTAGTCGTAGTAGTAGTAGTAGTAGTAGTAGTAACAATGGTAGTAGTAGTAGTAGTAGTGGTAGTAGCAGTAGTAAAGCACAACAGACTCCTATTGTCAATTTCACACACTCTTTTTCTCGACTCTTACAAAAACGCTTATCATTCCCTTATCAAAAATCTTATTCCGTTATTAAAACCCTTATTGATGCATTTGTTAGCTAGAATGGTTGAAACTGTTAGTTTAAAGTGTCTGCAAACTGCTTGTCTTGTAAGTAAACTGCCTTTTTTGGAAGTAAACAGCTTTTCTTAGAAATATAATTGCTTTTTTGGAAGTTAACTGCTTTTCTTACCAGTAAATTGTTTTTTTTTTTTAAAGTAAACTGCTTTTCTTAGCATAAACTCATTTTCGAGAAACCGAAGTTGCAATGAAGTCACTTATCGTGTATGGTTAACCGCGATAAGTTATTGTAAGCCCCAATTTTCGGTTTTTCTGTGAGGGCAGGCTGTTTCCAACTGATTGGGCTGGAGGCTGGAAATCATCCTTTGTGAGCAGAGGTATATGGCAGAATTTTCCCTCAGCAAATAAATGTAAAAGCCAAATGATAGTAGGGTTCGGTCATTCTTTAATAATGAAATGAGGTCCTTACAGTTGTCGAATTGTGTTGAGAGTGGAAGAATTTTTTTTTGTTGCATTTTCTGGGAAATGTGGAGGGTTAAGGAATTTGAGAAACTAAGTTCTTGGAGAGGATGAGGGGGAAGAACTGGAGAGATGGTAATTGATGGTGATGGCAGATGGCAATTCGAACTCGGCAGCTCATGCTTGCCTGAATGTCATGAGCTGATGACAGCGCAAGCATGACAGTTCATGTTTCTTGAACATAAGGATTGGCAATTGATGGTGAATGAGTGTTTTATTAGTATTAGGAGTCTGCCATGGTTTATTCCTATGGACATGACCCACCGTGAGGGTGCTGTCTTTTTGAATGTGTTTTTAGACTAGTGTTTTGAATGTGTTTTTAGAGTAGTGTTTATGAATGTGTTTTTAGAGTAGTGTTTTTAAATGGTGTGTTTTGAATGTGTTTTTAGAGTAATGTTTTTGAATGGTGGGTTTTTGGATTTTTTTTAAAAGTGTTTTGTGTTTTTGAATGTGTTTTTAGAGTGTATTTTTGAATTTTTTTTGTTTATGTGTGTTTTTATAGTAGTGAATGTGTTTTTAGAGTAGTGTTTATGAATGTGTTTTCATAGTAGTAGTGTCTATGAATGATGTTTTTAGAGTAGTGTTTATGAATGTGTTTTTAGAGTAGTGAGTGTTTTTAGAGTAGTGTTTTTGAATGGTGTTTTTGAATGTTGTGTGTTTTTAGAGTAATGTTTTTGAATGTGTTTTAGAGTAGTGTTCATGAATGTGTTGATTAGTGCTTTTGAATGGTGTGTTTTTGAATGTGTTTTTAGAGTAGTGTTTTGATTGTGTTCTTAGAGTAGTGTTTATGAATGTGTTTAGAGTAGTGTTTTTGAATGGTGTGTTTTTGAATGTTTTTTTAGAGTGATGTTTTTGAATGTGTTTTTAGAATAGTGTTTATGAATGTGTTTTTAGAGTAGTGTTTTTGAATGGTGTGTTTTTTGAATGTGTTTTTTTTAGAGTAATGTTTTTGAATGTGTTTTAGAGTAGTGTTCATGAATGTGTTGAGTAGTGTTAATGAATGTGTTTTTAGAGTAGTGTTTTTGAATTTTTTTTTTTAGAGTGATGTTTTTGAATGTTTTTTTAGAATAGTGTTTATGAATGTGTTTTTAGAGTAGTGTTTTTGAATAGTGTGTTTTTGAATGTGTTTTTAGAGTAATGTTTTTGAATGTGTTTTAGAGTAGTTTTCATGAATGTGTTGAGTAGTGTTTTTGAATGTGTTTTTAGAGTAGTGTTTTGAATGTGTTCTTAGAGTAGTGTTTATGAATGTGTTTTTAGAGTAGTGTTTTTTGAATTTTTTTTTTTTAGAGTGATGTTTTTGAATGTGTTTTTAGAATAATGTTTAGGAATGTGTTTTTAGAGTAGTGTTTTTGAATGGTGTGTTTTTGAATGTGTTTTTAGAATAATGTTTTTGAATGTGTTTTAGAGTAGTGTTCATGAATGTGTTGAGTAGTGTTTTTTGAATGGCGTGTTTTTGAATGTGTTTTTAGAGTAGTGTTTTGAATGTGTTCTTAGAGTAGTGTTTTTGAATGTGTTTTTAGAGTAGTCTGTATGAATGTATTTTTTAGAGTAGTGTTATGAATTTTTTTAGAGTAGTGTTTTTGAATATGTTTTTAGAGTAGTGTTTATGAATGTGTTTTTTAGAGTAGTATTTTTGAATGTGTTTTTAGAGTAGTGTTTTTAAATGGTGTGTTTTGACTGTGTTTTTAGAGTAAATGTTTTTGAATGGTGGGTTTTTGAATTTGTTTTTTTAAAGTAGTGTTTTTGAATGTGTTTTTTAGAGTAGTGTTTTGAATATGTTCTTAGAGTAGTGTTTATGAATGTGTTTTTAGAGTAGTGTTAATGAATTTTTTTTTTTTTAGAGTGATGTTTTTGAATGTGTTTTTAGAATAATGTTTATGACTGTGTTTTTAGAGTAGTGTTTTTGAATGGTGTGTTTTTGAATGTGTTTTTAGAGTAATGTTTTTGAATGTGTTTTAGAGTAGTGTTCATGAATGTGTTGAGTTTGAATGTTTTTGAATGGTGTGTTTTTGAATGTGTTTTTAGAGTAGTGTTTTGAATGTGTTCTTAGAGTAATGTGTTTTTTGAATGTGTTTTTGTTTTGAGTGTTTTAGAGTAGTGTTTTTGAATGGTGTGTTTTAGAGTAGTGTTCATGAATGTGTTGAGTAGTGTTTTTGAATGGTGTGTTTTTGAATGTGTTTTTAGAGTAGTGTTTTGAATGTGTTCTTAGAGTAGTGTTTATGAATTTGTTTTTAGAGTAGTGTTTTTGAATGTATTTTTAGACTAGTGTTTATGAATGTGTTTTTAGAGTAGTGTTTTTAAATGGTGTGTTTTGATTGTGTTTTTACAGTAATGTTTTTGAATGGTGGGTTTTTGAATTTGTTTTTAAAGTAGTGTTTTTGAATGTGTTTTTAGAGTAGTGTTTTGAATGTGTTCTTAGAGTAGTGTTTATGAATGTGTTTTTAGAGTAGTGTTTTTGATTTTTTTTTTAGAGTGATGTTTTTGAATGTGTTTTTAGAAATAATGTTTATGAATGTGTTTTTAGAGTAGTGTTTTTTGAATGGTGTGTTTTTTGAATGTGTTTTTAGAGTAATGTTTTTGAATGTGTTTTAGAGTAGTGTTCATGAATGTGTTGAGTAGTGTTTTTGAATGGTGTGTTTTTGAATGTGTTTTTTAGAGTAGTGTTTTGAATGTGTTCTTAGAGCAGTGTTTTTGAATGGGTTTTTAGAGTAGTGTTTATGAATGTATTTTTAGAGTAGTGTTATGAATCTGTTTTTAGAGTAGTGTTTTTGAATATGTTTTTAGAGTAGTGTTTATGAATGTGTTTTTAGAGTAGTGTTTTTGAATGTGTTTTTAGAGTAGTGTTTATGAATGTGTTTTAGAGTAGTGTTTATGAATGTGTTTTTAGAGTAGTGTTTTGAATGTGTTCTTAGAGTAGTGTTTATGAATGTGTTTTTAGAGTAGTGTTTTGAATGTGTTCTTAGAGTAGTGTTTATGAATGTGTTTTTTAGAGTAGTGTTTTTGATTTTTTTTTTAGAGTGATGTTTTTGAATGTGTTTTTAGAATAATGTTTATGAATGTGTTTTTAGAGTAGTGTTTTTGAATGGTGTGTTTTTGAATGTGTTTTTAGAGTAATGTTTTTGAATGTGTTTTAGAGTAGTGTTTTGAATGTGTTCTTAGAGTAGTGTTTTTGAATGGGTTTTTAGAGTAGTGTTTATGAATGTATTTTTAGAGTAGTGTTATGAATCTGTTTTTAGAGTAGTGTTTTTGAATATGTTTTTAGAGTAGTGTTTATGAATGTGTTTTTTAGAGTAGTGTTTTTGAATGTGTTTTTAGAGTAGTGTTTATGAATGTGTTTTTAAAGAAATGTTTTTGAATGGTGGGTTTTTTGAATTTGTTTTAAAAGTAGTGTTTTTGAATGTTTTTTCTAGAGTAGTGTTTTTGAAATTTTTTTTTAGTGGTGTTTTTGAATGTGTTTTTTAGAGTAGTGTTTATGAAAGTGTTTTTAGAGTAGTGTTTTTGAATGGTGTGTTTTTTGAATGTGTTTTTAGAGTAGTGTTTTTGAATTTTTTTTAAGAGTGGTGTTTTTGAATGTGTTTTTAGAGTAGTGTTTATGAATGTGATTTTAGAGTAGTGTTTATGAATGTGTTTTTAGAGTAGTGCTTTTAAAGGGTATGTTTTGAACGTGTTTTCAGAGTAGTGTTTTTGAATGTATTTTTAGAGTAGTGATTTTAATTGTATGTTTTTGAGTGTGTTTTTAGAGTAGTGTTTTTGGCGTTTTTTCTTGCTTTAATCATTTTTTTCGACATAATACCTTAAATTAGGTATTTTTTTTCCAAGGCCACCCTGCCTTTCTATGACGAACAAAAAAACGTTCAAATGGGGATAAGTTTATTTATTAGACAGTGGAAACAAGTACAAAAGTGTGGATATTTCAACCACAAATACAGCGATCAGCAGATATACTAAAGCATTAAAATTAAAACTAAAGTATTTATACAGAACAAAATAGTTACCTCCGGTTCATTCACTAGATTTCTTTGAGAGAGTTCAATAAGTAGGTTCATCCAAAGTCTTGAGTTTTTAATTTTCTTCTTTAACATTGCCTAAATGTAAGTTGAATTTCTAATGAAGGTGGCAAATTCTTCTTCGTCTTCTGAAATGGTCATTAAATTTTTTCTCGTTTTTTTGGTAAATTTTTTTTCTTGGTCATTAAACTGGTCGCTTGTTTTATCAACTTTTTAGTTGTTTTTGTAAGTTTTTCGCTTTTTTTTTTTTTTTTTTTTTTTTTTTTTTTTTTTTTTTTTTTTTTTTTTTTTTTTTTTTTTTTTTTTTGCCATGGCCCTGTGTTTTTTTGTGTCAAGTAGGCCTATTGTATACTACCACTATACTGTCATTTATATACCATTGTTGAATAAGTTGCACAATCCTGAAATGACAGAGTTAAAGTAAGACAATTCTGGTCGTCCGATCAATGAAAAAAAACACCATCAAGATGAAGTGGTATTTAAGATTAAAAATTGAAACAAAAGTAGGGAATTTAAATAAAATTTAATTTTAAATTTTATTTACTCGTAGCTTGACCCTTAAGTTGGTGAAAAATTACGTGATTAATATTTAAGGCTGCCTGAGGAAAACGCTGCTATGCACGCTCATCCTCCTACCTAGTTTCTTCGAAGGCAAAACCCAAATTAGAAACCCTGCCTGCACAGCTTCATAGCGGCATTGGGATGGACCTTTCAAATCTTTAGAATCTTAACGCTACCATTCAAAACATTTAGAATCTTATGCAAAATCATCTTTAAAATCATACCATTCACCATTAAAACATTTAGAATTACCATACCCCTCCCATTTTTAGCATTAGCCCTCACCTTTAGGGTTTGTAAGAGTTGTCTTTAGAATCATATCAAAAATCTTTAAAACCCTCTGAGTCACCACGCCTTGCATTATTAGAATTCTACTACTCACCTTTAGAAGCTTCTGAATCATCGTCTTAGAATTATGTTAGAATCATCTTTAAAATCACTTATCACTCATCTTTAGAACTATACTACTCACCATTAGAACATTTAGAATCACCGTACTACTCACACTTTGAGCCTATTATGTTAGAGTAACTTCTAGAATCCTATCACACACTTAGAAGTCTCTGAGTCACCACATTTTCTTTATAATCCTAATAATAACTTTTAGAACTTTCAGAATCACCATACTACTCACATTTTTAGCCTTTAAAATCTTCAGAGTCGTCGTCTTAAGAATTATGTTAGAATCATCTTTAGAATCACTTATCACTCATCTTTAGAACTATACCCCTCACCATTAGAACATTTAGAATCACCATACTACTCACATTTTGAGTCTTACAACTCACCTATCGAATTATGTTAGAGTAACTTCTAGAACCCTATCACACATTTAGAAGTCTCTGAGTCTCCACATTTTCTTTATATAATCCTAATAATAACTTTTAGAACTTTTAGAATCACCATACTGCTCATATTTTTTACCTTTAGAAGCTTCAGAGTCATTGTCTTAAGAATTTTTTTTTTAATCATTTTTTATAGTCCTATTGTTAACTTTTAAAACCTTTAAAATCACAAAACCACTCATCTTTAGAATTAAACTACTGACCATTAGAGCATTTAGAATCATCATACCACTCATATTTTAAGCCCTACCACTCACCTTAAGAATTATGTTAGAATAACTTTTAGAATCCTATCACATATCTTAGAAGCCTCTGAGTCACCACGCCACTCACATTTAGGTTCCTATTGTTCACCTTTAGATGGTCTAGAGTCAGCATCTATAGAATACCCATAGAATCATCTTTATAATCCTACTAATAACTATTAGAACTTTCAGAATCACCATGTCACTCACCTTTAGAATATTTAGAATCACCATACCACTCATACCACTCACCTTTAAATTTCTGTTAAAGTAATGTTTAAAATCATCGTTACTTACACCGTTTAGAATATTAAGAATCACCATACCACTCATACCACTCACCTTTAAATTTCTGTTAAAGTAACGTTTAGAACGAATCACCTTTACTTACACCGTTTTGAATATTAGAATCACCATACCACTCATACCACTCACCTTTAAATTTCTGTTAAAGTAACGTTTAGAATCACCTTTAAATATGTGTTAAAAGTAACGTTTTTTTCTTTTTAGAATCATCGTTACTTACACCGTTTAGAATATATAGAATTACCATCCCACTCATACCACTCACATTTAAAGTTCTGTTAAATTAACGTTTAGAATCATCGTTACTTACACCGTTTAGAATATTTAGAACCGCCATACCACTCATACCACTCACCTTTAAATTTCTGTTAAAGTAACGTTTAGAATCACCTTTAATTACACCGTTTAGAATATTTAGAATCACCATACCACTCACCTTTAAATTTCTGTTAAAGTAACGTTTAGAATCACCTTTACTTACACCGTTTAGAATATTTAGAATCACTATACCTCTCATACCACTCACCTTTAAATTTATGTTAAAGTAACGTTTAGGATCATCGTCATTACTTACACCGTTTAGAACACAATTTATAGAATTATCCAGTAAGTTTATCGCAGATCATTTCTGGTCTTCATTCTCGGTACGAACAAAAAGCTCCTCCCACTTCTTTCTGCATTAGCTAGTCTGTTTCCGATTGTTTCCAACAAAGTGCATTATTCGTAATAGCGGGTTTCCACTTGTTTCCAATTAGATCACAGTCTGACTTGTCTACCCGTGAAAAGATCTGATGCCGCCTATGTTTCTATCTGCAAAAAACGTTCTCTGGAGCACTCGCACCTTGGTCCGGGTTTTTATAATGGGTGAGATAGGGAAAGATCATACCGGATAATTATATAACTGTGGTTTAGAATATTTAGAATCACCATACCACTCATACCACTCACCTTTGAATTTCTGTTAAAGTTACGTTTAGAATCACCTTTACTTACACCGTTTAGAATATTTAGAATCACCATACCACTCATACCACTCACCTTTAAATTTTTGTTAAGTAACGTTTAGACTCACCTTTACTTAAACCGTTTAGAATATTTAGAATCACCATACCACTCATAGCACTCACCTTCAAATTTCTGTTAAAGTAACGTTTAGAATCACCTTTACTTACACCGTTTAGAATATTTAGAATCCCCATGCCACTCATACCACTCACCTTTTAATTTTTGTTAAAGTAACGTTTAGAATCACCTTTACTTACACCGTTTAAAATATTTAGAATCACCATACCACTCATACCACTCACCTTTAAATTTCTGTTAAAGTAACGTTTAGAATCATCGTTACTTACACCGTTTAGAATATTTAGAATCGCCATACCACTCACACACCACTCACCTTTAAATTTCTGTTAAAGTTACGTTTAGAATCACCTTTACTTACACAGTTTAGAGTATTTAGAATCACCATACCACTCATACCACTCACCTTTAAATTTTGTTAAGTAACGTTTAGAATCACCTTTACTTACACCGTTTAGAATATTTAGAATCACAATACCACTCATAGCACTCACCTTTAAATTTCTTTTAAAGTAACGTTTAGAATCACCTTTACTTACGCCGTTTAGAATATTTAGAAATCACCTTTACTTACACCGTTTAGAATATTTAGAATCACCATACCACTCATACCACTCACCTTTAAATTTCTTTTAAAGTAACGTTTAGAATCACCTTTACTTACGCCGTTTAGAATATTTAGAAATCACCTTACTTCACCGTTTAGAATATTTAGAATCACCATACCACTCATACCACTCACCTTTAAATTTCTGTTAAAGTATGTTTGGAATCATCGTTACTTACACCGTTTCGAAAATTTAGAATCACCATAACATTCATACCACTCACCTTCAAATCTCTGTTAAAGTAACGTTTTTAAAATTCTACCACACATATTTAGAACCCTCTGAGTCGCCACGCCTCTCACCTTTAGAATCTTCTGTTAATGCTTTTGCCATTTTAGGAGATGTTTTTTCAAATGTCGATCTGTAGTGTTGCCAGAAGCTTTACGTCGATGTCAGATGGGCGATTCTTCTGTTTATGCTGTTTATAATAGACTGTCTGATATCGTTGACAGCAGTTCTATACCTATAAGTGAACTTACTGATGTTTTAGAAGTTCATCTTCGATACAAGGTTATGGAAATGGAGGTATTTATACATGTTTTTGCGTAAATATGTGCGTTTATTGTTTTTTTGTATGAAATTGTGTATTTTTGTGCGCATTTTAATTGTATAAGATATTATTCTGGTTTTTTGTGTAAGTGTCTTATTGCTTTTTTTTTTTCTTTCTGGGTACTCTATACTTCATAAATTGCAGCTGGGAGCGACTAGAAGCATCCTCAAATCTTGGGGGTACCAAGAGTTGAGGATCGATGAAGAGAATCGATCTTAATCCTTTGATGAAAACTTTTTTTTTTGTTCAATGAAAATACCAAATAAAGGCATTTGGCCAAAAGAATCCCAAAAAGATTATTGGGATCCAAAAATTTAGGGAGCCCATACTCTCTCCAGCCCCACTCTTAACAATGGACACCAGTGGGAGAGTTACTGTTCTGGGTAAATAAAACTTAGATTTATAGCAGGAATGTTTGAAAATGCAATAAACTAATACCCATAAAAATTTTTTTTTGTAAATTTCAGCTTTTCGTATGTGTTATTGAAGCATTGCTTTTTGAAAATAAGGTATCCATAATGCTCCAAAATCAAACTCACTTTTTGCAATGAAAATTAAGACAAATCATTAATAAATAAGAAAAAATAGATACAAAAAAAATTAAAGAAATAATTAAGAAAACAAAAATAGATCGAAAAGACAATTAGTGACAAAAGATCTTCCCAATTCTGTTCCATTTTGTCCCAAAAATTTTGTCCAATTCTTTAAGAAGGACTCCTGAATCACAAAGGCTGTTTAAATAGAACAAAAATCTTTTTAAAAGTACTAAAAAAAAACTTTAGCATGAAGAGGGAGGTATTGACGAGAGGGCAACTCCCCTCATATACATAATAATTTCTGTTCGTTTTAAGTTTTGATGTTGCTCCTTACTTTCAGTTTTTTTTTATTTAATTTCTGATCATTTTTAAATAATGGTTGAAAATCCGGCTCCCCTCCTTGTAAAATTTTTCCATTGAAATATCCTCCCACATAACCACCCTCCCTCCCCCCCCCCCCGATACCAGAAAAATTCCCCCTGAAGACGTCTGTATACTACCAATAACCAATACTATATGTACAATGGGCAAAGTCCATAACTTTCAGCCCTTCCCCTGGGGGACTGTGGTGGGTTATGTCCGTCCTCAAAGATATAGCTGTTAAAATTTTTGACTATGCTGAACAAAATGGCTATCTCAAAATTTTGATCGGGTGACTGGAGAAAAATGAGCGTGGGAGGGGGGGATAGCTGTCCTCCAAAATTTTGGATACTTAAAAAGGGCACTAGAACTTTTGATTTCCGATCAAATGAGCCCTCTTCCGATCTTCTACGATTACTGGTTGCATATGATCACCCCTGGGAAAAAAACAACAACAAATAAACACACATCCGTGATCTTTCTTCTGGCAAAAAACTGCAAATCGATTTTTGGGGGTGTCCCCCCTTTCAAAACTTGGGCAAAAATTTTTCTCAGGCTTGTAACTTTTAATGAGGACCATTAAATTTGATGAATTTTATATATTTTGAATTAGCATCAAAATTCGATTCTTTTGATGTATCTATTGTTATAAAGACTGTTTCTTTGACTTTCGGTAACTATTGAGCCGCATCGCTCCTTACGTACTGTAAGCTCCTTACTTACTTACCACGAACTGTTTGACTAACGTAAAGTCAGAAATCCTAAAGCAACGTACAACCTTTCATACAGGATAGAAAATAACATGCAGGATACTACAGGATGCAGGAAATAACATGCAGGATAACATGCAGGATGCAGGATAGAAATTTATTCAAATTTCTTTCCTGGATTATCAACATACATGATTATTCACCAAAATTCTTAGAATTTTTACTTAGGATTGAACAAGTTTATTTTTTTTCGAATCTCGAATTTTGTTCCATGAATAACTATATATTTGTTTGCTCTTTTTTTAAAATTAGGAACACAAAATTTCAAATGTTTTCATATTGAGCAATCAAAAACTATTCAGGCATATGGGATTCCATGCCTTTTTTTCTTTGCAAAAAAAGTAAAAAAAAAAAAAAATAGATGAAAGACAGAAGAAAAAAAAGAAGAAATATTCGCTTTTATTCAAAAGCATGGGATTCTTTCAGGACTATGAAAATAACGTTATACCTGACTCTTTCACTTATTTCTGTCACTTCAATCTGTAAAGGTAGTCCAACTTGGTATTAACATTTAATTTCATTGGAAAATATATATTTAAAAATATTGAACACAAGTATTTGATTATGCATCCATCTGCAAAATTCCTAATGCCCGTGCCGCATCATAGTCACATCTATCGATAAAAAAGCCAAATATTATGAATGACATGGCAATTTTCTTGATTTTAGTGTCACACTTGTATTTAAAAAGCAAAAAATTAAAATTGCCAGAAATTAGTTTGAAGAGTTTGCTCCAACAGTAATTTGTGTCCAACCATTTTCTACTGATACTAAGTCTTCTTAACTTTTGTCAAATTCCTCTCCCAGATAGAAAAACCGCTATTCAAAGTTTCCATCTTTTCTAGTTTTTTAAAAAGTATGCCTTAAACCTTGACTCTGATTAAAAACTGGCCAAAACGAATCATCAGCTGAAAACGGCGGTCACGAAGGCTTGGCATTTCAAGTGACTTCAGAGCGGAGTTGTATCTACATATTTGTCACAAAGAATGACCTTTACAGCTCGTTTTTGGATCCCCTCCAAATCATCACTAAAATAATCTATGTGATGAACTTGCGGGCCCCAGACGGGACACGCATATTCAAGGATGGGTCGAATAGCATAATGCCAATGTGTCCGCATAGCATAATGCTTCTACTTTACCAGCTCTTGTGCGTGAATAGAGAACGAACAGTCCACACTAAAGGTGACGCCCAAGATAGTCGCACACGAAGCAGAAGGGAACAAAGTCGCGGGGCAGGTAAAATCGCGTTTAAGTGGGTTAAACCTCAAAATTTTTTGATTTATTCTCGTTAATTTGAAGATTGATATCCGTACACTGTGATTTAAACTGATCGAAAAAAATTGGGTCAAATGGGCTACAGCTTGCGAATCTTTTACGTGGTATTTAAGAAGCGCAGACAAATCATTGACGAATTTAAAGCGATCGTCGAAGCCAGAAAGGACGTAGTTGATAACAGCCAGGAAGAGAAGAACTGCTAATTTGGTACCTTGTGGGGCACTACATGTAATTTCCACCCATTCCGATTCAATATCACCGGAAAAAGGGCGTTGTTGGCTGCCTTTGGTCTCTCACCAGTCGCCTTTCTTTCACTTTTGAGATACGGTTAAACAGTCTAGTTGGGAAACGGTATGTATTGGACAGGGTCCTTAATTGGTTGGGGGGAATTAGGGGCAATCGTTCCCTAGATCTCATTGCCCTCTCGTTTGATTTTGAAAAATACTTTTTCTTTCATTAAAAAATCGAAAAAAAGAAAAATTATTCTTCTCCTCCTCGATATTGAAAGACATCTTTTTGTATCTTCATAAAGACGAAAAGGGACCCCCCCCCCTGCCTCCCCCTCCATTTGCATGAATAGGCACTCTTGGCATTACAGAAAAATATTAAACAACACACTCAAAGCAGTAACTGAATTTGTTATGTTTAGGTATATTTTTATTTGCCTATTCAAATAAAGCCAGAGCATTTAAATGCTCTAGAAAAATGTTTCTAACTTTTCAGTTCCATTTGAAAAAACTCCCAGATAAACTGGTTTGATTTTGTCCTTGTTCTTTGTCCTAGTTCTTTTGTCCATGACACGAAAATGCCCACTTTACTTAATCAAAAGATTGATAATTCAAGATGTAGTTTCTTGTGCAACGGTTAAAATGAAGAAGTTGTTTAATTTCATGGTTGTTTTATGGCCCCAGTTTAAACACTTATGTAGAGGCTTGAAGTTCTCTGGGTTGGTAGAGGGCACATTTTCTAGTAAAGGTGTGTCATCAGAAATTGATCTTGGGTCCCTTTGACTCTTTGGAAAATCTTCACTTTTTAGTTACAATTGGATTCGCTCCCTTTAGTTTAATTCTGGTATTCGTAATCAGAATCGAGGATCGCCAAATATAAACTCAATTATAAATGTTATTATAGTTGTAAATTTATAATTTATATTATAATTTATTATATTCAGAGGAAACAATTTTTTTGCGTGTGCTTTTTTTTACAAACTTTACTATTATTATTTCTTTATTTATTTCTTATCATTTCTATTATTATTTCTTTTAAAGTACCTGCTTTATGACTGTTCTATTCCTTTTTCTTTCTTTGTAACTTACGAATTTTTTTTTTTTTTTTTAAGTCGCCGGTTACACCATTAGTAAGCAATGTTGCATCTTTAAGAGCCAAATTTTCTGGGATGTTAGAAGAAATTTCAAAAGAAGAAATTACTCAAGGTACGTAAATTTAATCATAACTATGTAACCAGAAAAAAAAAAAATTAAGTCTACTCTCTTTTTTCTCTCAGCTCTCTTTTTTTTTACTCTCTTTTTTTTATTTTGATAAGGGGATTTAATTGAAACTATCAGGGACAGTCGTTTTGAGTGGAGTGGTCAAAGTGACTTAAAATTTTTGCTGGGGGTGGGGGGTAATGGTTTTGTTATACTCACAGTGTAGTGTACGCTACAGTCGTTTCTTCTTTTTTTTTTTTCTCTGTCATCCAACAGTTTTCGCTGTAATCTATACAGCGAAAGTTTGTAATCTATATAGACTATATAAAATGTTGGGCTATTTGACTAGACCTAGTAGACTTCTTTCTTGTTTTGGATAGATGTCAGCTATTCAGAAAAAAAAAAATGAGTCTCAATGTTTGCTTCAATATGCGTTTACCATTTGGACTGGTCTACCACTCCTTAGTATTTTTATCTAGCTCCCCCTTGAATTGTTTGCCCCCCCCCCCCCCCCCCTCTAGGTTTTGGAAAATACATTTTGTTGGTATTTCAATTGAAAAATACCTTTTTTTGGTATTTTAATTAGAAAAATAGAAGAAAAAATCCTCCCTATCCCCAATTCTCTAGTTTTAGTATTTTATTTAAGCATTTGATATTTTAGTCCTGAGTTTTAGATCTTGGAAACATATATATATATATATATCAAATATTATTCTAAAAAATCTTCAGAGTAGATTTTATTGTTATTTAATATCTTAGTATTTTCATTTTCTCAAACCGTAAAATTTTTTGCAGCTGAATCTTAAGTTATTCACAGTTTTCAGCTTTTTCTCAGTTTATAAAATTTTGCCTTATATAATTATAGACTTATTGCTATAGACCTATTATAAAGACTGATTAGAAACTTATTATAACTTGTTTTAATTCAGGTAATACTCTTAGGTTATTAATAAATTATCTGTTGTACCCCTAAGGATTTGATTAAGGATTATATTTTGATTAAGAAAAAAAATGGGGTGTAGATTACAGAATTTATTGCTTTTTTTTCTTTTTTTTCGTGAGCATTGATTTAAGGCTCAACCCCAGGTGGTCAATTTGCTTGGGTACCGCTATCGAATGCCACTGCTCACCAATTTAAGACAGGCTACTGCACCAATAAAGGCGTGGTTTTATTTGCACTTAATTATATTTAATGGAGTGTAAGAAAGATTGAATAGATAAAAGTACCAAGGACATTAAAATGCAAACATTTTTGGCCCCATGGCCTATCTTAGGTCTTACGTGAAAACCGCGATTTTCAAAGATATTTCTTATAGTGTTGTTAAATTATAAAGTTTTCAGGGTAATATATATTTTTGTCAGTGTTGCCACGTTGAATTGTAAAATTAAATTATCAAAACTAATAATTAAAATTTGACAACGCATTTAGTCGATAAAAACTCAATCATTAACAATCTTCTGATTCCAAAGATAACTAAGCCTTCAAAGGAAAAAGTTAGATGTTTTAAGCTGCTTGATCTGATGTGCCTTTAGCTTATTTTCTGTTGGTTTCTCACCCACTTTATATCTTTTTTAATTTGGTACCTGCAACTACCAAAACTGCCCGACAGCATGTAGTTTTTTTTTTGTTTTTTTTTTTTTTTACAGAAATTGAATTCCTGATTGTTTCTTAATTTTCTGAAAAAATTCTAGAAATTTGTTTTAGAAAACAATTTCAAAATTTTTTTTATAGAAAATTTAGAATTTTTTTTTTAATTGTAGGAAAAATATCAAATTTTTTAGAATATATATAGCTGTTTGAGTTCCACTTAACCAGCTCAAACGATCTGATTCTTTTTTCAGTGTGCTTGGTAATTTAAGTATTTAGAAAAGGCTAATATTTGTGATTTGTAGTAACAGCTAACAGTAACAGCTAACAGCTATTACAAAATTTTTAGGGGAGTTAATAATTGCTGTCTTTTTCCTAATTAAATAAATATTTTTCTTATAGCCTCCTAAGATGTGGTGTAATTTAAATAATATAGATGGGGGCGTAATAAAGGCCACACAAATGAGTTTTTAAGTAATGACGCAGAATACTAAGTGATAAACAATATCAGGTCAAATAATACAAAAACAGTGCTTCATACTAAAGATTAAGCTTTTAATTTACAAATATTGCCGTAGTAATACCACGCTCACTCTGTTTTGTTCTTTTTTTTTGTCAAAATGACCCAAAACTCTTGTTCTCCATCTCCAAACTTTGTTTGCTTAAGAAAGACACAATCTCCATCCACTCTCCATCTCCAAACAGCTCCATTCTCCATCTCCAAACAACTATATTTTTTTTTTGCTTAAGAAAGACACAAGTACTTGTGTAAACAGGGTTGCCAAAACGTTAAACTCTAACGATGCTTTTGTAATTCCTTATTTTTTTTTTTTATTTCTTTTTTTTTGATTGGCGGTAATAGCTAATTAAGTTTAGTTATTATATTTACATATTCTCTAATAATAACAAATATAGAAAAAGGACAATTCACATCAGTGGGCCCCTGGCCCCTTCAGTCTCTCCCTTAATTGAAATTTTAAGGAGAAGGGTAGGCAGGGTTGCCAGTCAATTTTTTAAATTTAATGTATGGTTTGATGATGACAGGTTAGGTTTGGTTAGGTTTTTAACCCGTACCTGACATTTATTGACCTAACCGAAACTAAGATAATCTAACCTAACTTTAACTTTTACCATCATAGCTTGCACAAGACTGAAAAAAAAATTGCTCGCAAAGCTAATTGAATCAGAGGAAAAGGAATTTCGGACATTCACCGGTTTTTAGCGGTGAATTTTAGCGGTGTCGGAAAAATCGTAGTGCAAAGTGCCATGATTTTACCGAATTATTTTTTTTACCAAGTGACCAAAAACATTGGGAGGGGGGCTTCGATTTCTTTCTTTCTTTATTTCTCTTCTTTTGTTACGACAATGATTTATTTTATTTATACATTTATTTATTACCCGTCAAAAAGTTACAAAAGACGGAGTATCACTAAAAAGAAAAAACAAACAAAAACAAAAAACAAATCGAACAAATTACAAAGACAAGAAACAAAAACTCAATTATACACTGCACTGCAGGTACGTAACTAAGATAAAAGTTTAATTTTTAAACTTTTAAATTTTTAAACTAAGATAAAAGTCTAAATTTTAAACTTTTAAATTTTTAAACTAAGATAAAAGTTTAATTTTTAAACTTTTAAATTTTTAAACTAAGATAAAAGTCTAATTTTTAAACTTTTAAATTTTTAAACTAAGATAAAAGTTTAATTTTTGGTTATAAATTTTTTGTAGTTTTAAACCCCTGTGCCTTCCCAAGGCCAGAACATAATATGCACTTTACTGAAAAAGTTAATTAATGAAAAAGAAAAAGTTAATTAGTTAAATTTTTAAACTAAGATAAAAGTTTAATTTTGGTTATAAATTTTTTGTAGTTTTAAACCCCTATGCCTTCCCAAGGCCAAAACATAATATGCACTTTACTGAAAGAAATACAAACGAATGTGTACTGTCTGTTTAATATACATTTACTGAAAAACATTTAAGATTGAAGAAAAACGAAAAACATATACATTTAAGAAAAACGAGCAAAAATGGGGTTTTTAAAGGCCAAATGAAAATACTGACAAAATACAACAACGCAAACAACGCGTTTTTCTTTCTTTATGTTATGTCGGCATTAACCATATCTCGAACATTCACGGTAACATATATAGTCAACTTGAATCACACAAGAACTTTTGATCCATAATTGAAAAGACCACAAAGATGGGTACGAAAGAGAGGCAAAGAGATTATTTTCCGTATACTCCTGTATTAAAAAGTAGCCTGAATTCAATTGGTTTACTTCTGTGACGTATTTTGAAAGCTAGTCATATTAATGCTTAGCATCAGGGAACAGATCTTCGCTCGATGAAAAGAAAAACTAAATAACATTTGTTTTATTGCGTTTTGTTCGGCAAACGCTTCGGATTTTTATACCGTTAAAATATCCTATACTATCGACAATCGAATTAAATTATATTTAATTTGATACTTTGAATATATACTTATAACACTTAGAATATATTTAAATTATTATAAATTATATTTTTATATTATTTAGCAGAGACACTCATCTTCAACAACGTTTATTATAAACTATTTCAAGTATTTTGTGTCATGATTCATATGAATTTTTTCCAAAATTAAGGCCTTAAATGAATTTTCCCTAAGTCGTGACCTATCTAGATCGTTTTTTTTTTTTTTTCATACCGGGAAATGTTTATGAGTCATTTATAAAAAAAACTGCTATTTAATAATTTTTTCTCATTTTTTGATTTAATTTTATGTCTATGCTACCTTGTGGTCCAAAGCTTTACTGAAAGCGCTCCAATCACCAATGTCTTGAAGAAGATTTTTTTTTAGTGCCTTTTTCTTTTTTTATTTCTTTTCTACTGCGTCTTTGTATTTCTGTAACAAAATTCTACTCTACGGATTTTAGTTTTTATTTTAGGGATTTTTAGTTTTTATTTGTGAGACTTTATTTTAGGTGAAATGCTTCTCCTTGGCTTAAACGGAATATGTATCAAGGCTGAAAATCTAGCATTATCTGCAATAACATCCCTGCTCGAATTCTACGAAGGATCTCCTGTTGGTTGGAAGAAAATCGATATTGTTCGGGAAGCTAAAAACTATAGCAGTAAGCTATTATTTTCAAAATTTTTGATGATTTTACTACAAACCTCCGCCCAGCTGCAAGGTCAAGTTTTTTATTAATCAATAAAAAAAAAAAATGTTTTCACAAAACGATAAACTAATTACCCGCAGTGGGAATAACTGGTGTGTGTGTTATACACTCAACAATAAATGGGTAACACTATTTCGAGATACCGGAATTAAGAGATGGTTTTTCAACTCTACACATGGTAACAAAAAAAAAAAAAAAACGAAAAAAAAATATAAATAAATAAAATAAAATGAGGAGCCTCCACCCCAGAATTTAAATTTAATAAAATAGTTACTAATTAAATGATTCTCTAATCTAATTTTATTATTAACCAGGGATTTATTCAAATCTAAAAAATTACGAAATTTATTCTTAGTTGAAGTTTGCACTTCAACTACGAAGTGCAACCATGAAGGTTACATGAAGTTTGCACTTTAACTCTTTTTTTTACTTTCGTAATTATTAAAATTATTCATTCACAATAATAATCTGAATCGCTTATTAAAATTATAATTAACCGATGTAGATATAGTGTTATAATTTATACATACACTGTGTACATGGGGCTCGGTGTTTCTTTGTGTTGTTGACGCAATCTTGCCCTTGTCCTCTCTTATTTCTAAACGTGTCAAATTGTACGAAGTTGTCCGGCTATACAAGTTTTTTTCTTTTTTAATTTGTAACGCTGCCGCTACAACTAAACAAAGCTTTACTTCATCTCAGGCCAACACAGCTGTGCACTCCTCCCCTCATCTAATCAGTGTTACTTTCTTTGCTCACTTTCATCAAGTTCTCACTTCCTTTAACTTTTTTTTGTTCCAGAATTACTAACGTAACCCATTAAAAATCAATATATTTATATTAAAATTATATGTTGGACTAATTTACTTATATTTTAAATAAAATATTAATCAATTTGATTTAAACAATATTTGGAATAGTTCACATTTTAATTTATTTTATACCAATTTATAAAATAGATGCTGGATATAAGCTATTATAAAATAGATGCTGGAAATAAGCAAGGAAATTTCGTTACAATTATGAACAGAAATTTTATTTCGCTGGATATTTTACCTGACTAATTTGTGAAGATTTTCACAACAAAAAATAGTTTGGACGAAAAAAGGGTTTATTTCAAACCCTATTTCAAACCCAGTTCCGATAAATAAAAGTTGAAATAGGGATAAAATCCTTTTATTAAACAGGATTTCACAAACAGTGATAGAAATTCACAAAAATTCACAAAAATACCAGATATTTCGGTCACATATGTAGTGACCGTCATCAGTAGTAAACCAAGCTAAAACAATTAAAACAATAGTTTATATACGAAATCAAATAAAACTACACATTGTTTAATTCTCTAATTCTTTTCAAAGCTAAGGTGGAAACTAGCCTCTTTGACCTTCTTGGATTCGGTTCATTAGCGTTCGATGATATAACACTTGGACAGAGGTCAACTACATTGGGTGAATTGAACTTTACTCTATCAGATTTTAATAAATTACCGTAGATAGAGTTCAGCCCAATCTCACCTGTGTCACGATTCAAAGCTATATTTTTGAATAAGATTTTCTTTATTTCAAGAGTTTCAGGAAAATTTTGCTTTAAACCGTTTGTGAAAACTTTGTGAAACACTGTCTATTAAAAGGATTTTATCTCTATTTGAACTTTTATTTATCGTCATTGAAAGGCGGTGTGGTCTCCAAAATTATCCACAAAATCCAATTTTATTATGTCTATTAAATGAATACCCAAAATTTATAGTTTCTAATTCTATAATAAGCCTGATCTAAAAAGTAAGCTCTTATTTACTTTGTTTGTGATTTCTTAAAGAAATGAATAGTGCATATATAGATAATAGATATATTATATTTGTTTATATAAAAGTATATTTATATATAACCTTTGTAAGATAAAGCATATGCCCTTCATGTTCATTTGGATGGTTGTTTTCTTCTTAAATATCTGTGTTGGTTCAACTGTAAGCACATTGGCACGTAATGATGAGAAGAATACACATGCCCCCATGCCCCCCCCCTCCCTGTGCCCACACTTATTTAAGAATAAAGATATACAAGTTTATCTACGGTCGGTTATATCTTTTATGTAATATTTATATATCTTGCCTACCATTCTGGACCAAAAAAACCTCTGTCCTGGACCGAAAAACTCTTTCCTGGACCAAAAAACCTCTTATGAAATTTGCCAGACTACAAAACATTGTATTAGGGGCTAAATGATTGGAAGGCAACTAACATCCCTTCCACGTCCACCCTTCCCCAAAACACATCCAATCAAATTTTGAGATAGCTATTTTGTTCAGCGTAGTTGATTTCCAGATAGAAATTATGTTTTTTGGTGAGGCAAATATTTATGTTTTTGAGGCAAAATGACAAATATTTAACAGCATGACTATCACATTGTCTTTTGTTTCATGGCATTTTAACCTAACTTAGCCCAACTCTAACTTTAGCCTAACTTAGCCTAACTCTAAATTCTTTTCTCAATATAAAAATCGTGTTTTATTTGGGTTTTATCTTTATACTATGCGTTGGGATGCGATTTCTTTGTTTTTAATCTTGCCTTGCTAGATTTTCTACGACAAATGGTTGTGCCTTTTGAAAATCAACCTTGGGTCGAACAAGAAGTTCAGGACCTCAAACAAGGGCCAAATATATCCTTCCAATTATAGGAGGTTAGGTGGATACCCCACCCCCTCTTCTGTAATAATAAGCTTCCCCCAATTCGTCTTGATTTTCAGACTAAAAAAAATACAACTAGCACAAAAACTAACAAAACCAGCTGTCATACACATTTATCTATACTCAATTAAATGTTTTATTTATTGTATGTTTATATATTATATATAAACATATTATTATATATTATAGCCACCGTTCTTCAGTCCTGGACCGAGAGACGTCTTATGGGACTTAGTATTTGTTCAACGGTTGAAAGCCATTCATCAAACGCTAGCAATGCATTGAAAATGTTTAGCGCTAGCCCTTAGTTTGTTGTGCATTGAAAATGGTTTAGCGTTTCGAACTACCATCGATTGGTCCATATCGGACCTGAGATTCGAGATTTGTTGTGAGTATCGAATTGTATTTTAGCTAGATTAATCAGGTGTAAATCGTCGGCTTTTAGCTTTAAACAGACAATATGAAATTTTTTTCCCGTGGAAATTATGGGAGGAACTAATCTACTGACTACTATTAGTCGACTATATTTGACCTGGGATTTAAGATTTATTGTGATAAGATTTATTTTTTTTTTTTTTTTTAAATAAATCTTATTTTAAAAAATAAATCTGGGATAAGATTTTTTTTTTTTTTTTTTATCCATACTAATCAATTATAGATCATCGTCTCATTGTTTCCAATGGGTTAAATCAAAATTTCTTTTTTTGTAGGAGAAACACTAGGGGGTAAATAGTCGGACATTCCGACTACCTTAATTCGAAGTTTATTTTGAAAATTAATTTATATATTAGCTTTATTAATTTGGTAAGAATCATCTTATTTTAGTTTCTACATGTGTGATTACTTTGATCTTTTTCATTGGGGAAGCCGTGGGGGAAAATAGTCTGGTATTTTTTATATTTATTGTTGATATCGACTTGTATATTAGCTTTCTTAGTTAGGTAGAAATTGTCGTCTTTTTACTTCTAACGGGATAGATTGGACACTTTTGGAAAAGTACTGTTATAAATAACTTTTTAATTATGTTTATTTCATCCGATATTTGTGGTGACCTCGATCGTGTCACAAAAATTTTTCACAAAATATGTCACAAAAATCTAGGGGGAGGAAGAAAGTAAATTTTTCAAAATCTTGTGGGGAGGGCGGGCAAATTTGTTGTTTTTCAATTTTCAATGAAAATGTGAAAAAAGGTGTTCCCCAATAAAAAAAAAAATATCCAAATAAGGTAGGACTACATTTCAAAATCTTGGAAGTACAAAAGAAATCTATTGGAGTATATTAATCCTGCTCCCTCCCCCCATTGACAGCACTTTATTTTGTTCAAATTTACATGCACCATGAAAACGGACAATGTACGGACAATGAAAGTCTACCTTGAAATTAAAGGGATGTATTTTTTTATTCTATTACCTTCTTCAAATTTACATGCTTGTGCGTTTTTGTTGTTTGTTTTTGTTTTTTCATCTTTTATTCAATATTACTACCTTTCTATCATAGTCCTTATCCTTCATGTCTGAATTTTCTAATTGATTGCAGCTAGGTTTATATGTAACTCAGTTTTAGTTTTAGTGGAAATAGATGAATATATAGATGAACTTTCTTGTAAATTCTATTTGCTCACTTTGTGTCGTCTGGGGTACAAAATGCACTCTTTGGATTAACCAATTTGTGCTTGGCGATTTGAAAACCGTTATTTCTTATGCGCACGGAGGTGGCTTTTGGCTATGTGGGGCGCAGTATTTTACGCACAAAAAAAAAAAAAAAAAAAAAAAAAAAAAAAAAAAAAAAAAAAAAAAAAAAAAAAAAAAAAAAAAAAAAACACCGAGTTTGGATTCTTCCAATTCTGTAGAGGGTTTCCGATCTGAAAACCCCCTAATTCAGTTTTTTTTTTGTGGAGGCCTTTAGACTAAGGGTATTGCAGTAGCCTAGGGCTAAAGAAAGACTGAAAACCAAAGTTTCGTCTTTACTGGTTATTTTGCGTAACCCCCACTTGATTCCACCCCCTTAAGAGAGACATTGTGACAATTTATTTTAGTTTCACTTATTTCACTTAATTTATTTTAGTTAGCTAGTCTAGTTGGCTAACTAACTTTGAATGATAGATCTGGTTTGAAAGCTGACCACAAAAATTGTTTAGCTTTCATAATAATATTTTATAATAATATTATAATAATATATATTCATAATAATATACTGCAATAAAAAGGCTTTCGTCTTTGAGTCAGCCATAACTACTTCTTGGGGGAGGTTGCTCCATTCCTTGCCTACTCGGTTTGAGAAGGCCCACCTTCCAACTTCTTTATTGAAAGTGTTTTGATTTAGCTTAAAGTTGTGTCCTCGCAGATTATTTATATTGAAGAAGAGGATTCCCTGTGGTCCAATGTTATTGTAGTACGTAGGACATAGCTTGAAAGTTTCTATAAGATCACCTCGGAGGAGTCGAACCTAGGAGATGGAAAGAAGCGACAGCTTTTCCAGTCGTTCACAGTAGGAGAGACCTCCTAGTTCTGGTACAGATTTTGTTGCTCTTCGCTGAATCTTTTCAAGTGCATCAATGTCTTCTTGAAGGTGAGGTCTTATTGTCGTGTGATCGGCTGAACAAGATCGGCCGATCCGGTCACTGATCGGATCACTGATTCAATGATTGGCCGATACAAGAGACTTGAATAGAGTTGACTGTCTATTATTACGCTAGCCACTGTCTATTATTACTCTGAGGTCCCAGTTAAAAGATGTTTTTGGTATTAGACTAGTGTTAAAGCTATAGGTTGACTTGAAATTCTTTGGTCCAAGGTTGAGGTGGGAGCTTTTCTTTGTGTTGACCTACATTTCCCATTTCCTCATTCAATCGGCTATCTTGCTCAAGTCGATCTGCAGTTCTTGAGTATCATTTGGGGCATTTGATAGGTCTAAAAAGCTTTGTATCATCAGCATAGAGTCTGATATCTGATATCAGCATAGATATATGATTCAGAGTCTGATATCAGCATAGATATCTGAGTTAATATTGCCAGGCAGGTCGTTTGCAAAAAGATTGAAGAGCAGGGGTCCGATGACGCTGCCTTGTGGAATACCGCTAGATACTTTTGTCACAAGTGTGCTAATGTGGCCATTTACCTTCACCCTCTGACGTCTTCCTGCCAGAAATTCATGATCCAGGCAAGAGAGTTGATTGGGTTTTGTTTTTTACCCTCTTGAAGATTGGGGTGATAATTGCCTTTTTCCAGATACTAGAGAGTTTTCCTGTATCTATAGATGCCATTAAGATGAGAGATAGGGGGTCTTCTGATTTGTGCTGCAAGTTCTTTAAGAATGCGTGGGTGTATACCGTCTGGGCCTTCAGATTTATTTGTGTTTAGCTTTTTAAGTTTTGGTAGATGGACTCTCCATTGAAACCTATCACCAAGAAGCCAACATTTTCTACCTCTATTCGTCCTGTTTCACTTCTATCCTCCAAGTTGTGGTATAAAAACTGATGCAAAATGATAATTCAATAGACTAGCTTTGTCGGTTAAGTCTTCCAATGTTTTTTTCAGATAATTTCTAGAGCTAGGAGGCTAGGTTGGTAATGTCGCTTGGAACTTTCATGATTCCAGAAAGCCTTGAGATTTTTTTTTATATTTTTGTTGACTTGTTTCTCTCTTTGAGCTGCAAAATAATGTGTTAGTTTTTCTTACTTTATTTCTTAAGCGGCAGAATAGTTTATAGTCTTCATCGGCATTAGCTGTGGCGAACTTCCTCCAAACCTGCCGCTTTCTTTTGATTAGCTCCACAGTTTCTCGGTTATGTGCGGGTCTTGTGTGCTTTATTTTAGCTGGCACAAAGTTTTTATCAATTTCTGGACTTTTGCCAAAGGCTGACTACTTATCTATTATTCGGTTGGCTTGAGCCAACCGAATATTCGGTACTTATCTTATATTCGGTTGGCAAGGAGCTTCGAGTCCTGGTGGCGCTGGTTATTTCGTCTGGAACGGGGGTCAGTGACTTGACTGTAAGCTCAGCAAGATTCTACCCAGCTCTAAATGGGTGTCTGGAGATTTTGGGGATGGTAAGCAGGAAGGGTGTGCAAAAGCACAGGATGGCTATCTCCCCAACCCCCATTGCAGTTCCTGGCTGTAGGCCCATGAAAGGGAGATCAGCATTGCCGGTAGGGACTGTAAAGTTCAGTGCCATATTCTTTGCCATTTTTTCCTTTATTATTCCTTCGATGTTATGTTGGAGGTAAATATTACGGTATTATTCTAAAATGCAGGGACTTTAAATTTTCTTTCGTTGCATGGGCGTCGTCAGGGGAGAGGGGTGGCCACTTGATGAGAAAAGAACTACCTGAATTGCTTCCTGTTTAACAGCATCTTAATTTGAAATTTTTCCAATCTGAAATTCCTCTACTTCAGATACGTCCGCAGGGGCTTTAGGCGGAGCAGTAACATCGACATTAAAGAAAGAAGGGAAATTTCCCTAGATAGGGCGGTTTCCAGTTTGTTAGACTCCAAGTCGAGTGCTTTGGTAGGGGGCTTTAGGCTAAAGGCTGCGCTGTAGCATTGGCGTATAGAGTGCCGAATTTACTCCAAAGCCCCTGTGCTCGCACCTGGATTATGGGTTTTTCAGATTGGAAACCCCAAAAATAGGAAATTTTTTCTTCTTATTTTAGTGTATATGCTACTGTGCCGCTCTTTGGCTAAAGCTTTCTCTATGGGTACCCAAATAAGATTTTTATCAGTTATGGAAGCTATACATTAGAGGATTGTTCATTTTTTAATGCCTCTGCAACTGCGCCGCCCTTAGCCTAACGCTTTCTGAGTACGTATCTGAATTAAGGGGATTTCAGGTTGGAATCTTCAAATTACAGAATCTTCTCTTCATTCTTTAGTGGCTATGGTACTGTGCAAGCCTTAGTGCCGCCTTCTGCCTAATGGCCCCCTCCAGATTTACCTTAATTAGGCGTTTTAAATTGGATTACTCCAAGTTAAGGGATATTCTTTTCTTTTTTTTTAGGGCTGATACTACTACGCCCTCCTTTGCCTATAGTTTTCTGTGTCTCTATCTGAATAATATGTTTTTCAGATAGGAAACCCCATATTAGGGGATTGTCCTCCTTTCTTTAGTGTTTCTACTACTGAACCGCCCTTAGCCTAAAGCTTTCTGTTTATTCACTTGGATAAGGGGATTTTTAGATTATAAACCTTTAATTATAGAATTTCCTCTTCTTTCCCTAGTGCCTATAATACTGTGCCACTTTTAACACTCCCTTAGCCTAAAGGCACTGCAGATGTCCCTCAATTATTGGGTTTCAGGTTGCAAAACACCAACTTAGGGGAATTTTTCCTTCTTGCTTCACTTTTTGCTTCTGTGCCACCCTTAGCACCACACTTAACCTAAAGCGCTCTGCGCACGCACCTAAATTGTTTTTTTTTTACATCGGAAACCCCTCAAATATGGGGGTTTTTTCTTCTCTCTGTAGTACCCATGCTATTGCACCACCCTTAGCGCTATGCTTAGCCTAAAGCCCCCTGCGCCTATTTGCCTCTGCTACTGCGCCGCCCTTAGCCTAAAGCTTTCTGCACACCTACCTAAATTACTCGAAACTTCAAAATCATAGAATTTCCTCCTCCTTCTTTAGTGCCTGTGCTACAGTGCCACCCTTAGCGCTACCGCTGCGTTTTGCGCCTGAATTAGGATTTTTCAATTGGAGACCTCAAATTAGGGTTTTCCTCTATTCTTTTTTTAGTGCCTATGCTTCTGCACCGCCCTTTGACTAGAGGGCGACTCATCGTCACCCTATGTACGTGGCTGAGTTAGGGGTATTTAAATTTTCGAATCCCACTTTTAAATTTCTTTAGTATCTATACTACTGTGCCACCCTTAGCGCCACAATCAGCCTAAAGCCCCCTTTGTACGCACTTGTATAGGTAGTTTTCAAATTGAAAACTGATAGTCTGGGGGATGTTCAGGAACTTAAATACCTTGGAAGCTTAATTAAATCTGATATGAGCCTTGTGTGCTAAACTGCTAGACGTATTGCTTGAGCTGGAAATGCCTTAAACAGTTTAGGAAGCTCCGGAGAAACTCTTTGAACTTTGACTTTATTCAATATAAATACACAAATCTTGGGCGTTGTTTAATGAGCTTGAAACAAGCATTCAGGGACTTGAAAATAATTGTATCAGACGTATCCTTGGTATTCACTGGTCAGGCAAGATCACTAACACCTTTATCCAAGAAATGAAGAAACCGTCACTTTTGACCGAAAAAAAAATCACTGGTGGCATTAGGGGCACGTGGTGCGAAAGCGGCCGACCCATGACACTTGCCAGGGTCGTATCCAGGATTTATCTTCCGCGGGGGGGGGGGGGGAGGAGTCGTAAAAATATTCCCTTGGATATACATTAACTGTATCTTTCATTATTAATTATATTTTTTTAGTTTTGCACGAGTCAGGCAAAAATTTTGAGGAAGGAGGGTAAAACTCGGTATCCCCTGGATACGGCCATGATGTGTAATATTGGATCCCTCCTCCTTCCTGGGATTAAAAGACGTGGACAACCCAGAGTGATGCTTGGCCGTTATCTTGAGAAGGGTGCTGGGGTGCGAGGTAATCCCTCGAAGATCATCGGTCAAAAGCGCCGGAGAGTTCGTAATAGAGAGACTAAGTTATTGCCTTATGTATCAGCCGGGGTGGGAAGACGTAACTCTAAATAATTCCCATAATTCAGCCTTGTAATTCGAAATATTAAAAAGCAATATCTTATTTTGCTCAACAGGTATAAATACACTCCTTCCCCCTTTGGACCTGTCACTGGCTGTAAGCATAAAATAAGGTAAATCATGGCGTAGGCAGCATTAGGCAGCATATTGTCTAGGGGGGGGGCGGTCGGTAGTGTGATGGAGTTTTATCAACTGTTTTATCAAACCATGCTTTTTCCAAACCATCTGCTTTTTTTTCAGCCATATCTAATGTAAATTTGAAGGTCCAGGGGGGGGGGGGGCAGCTGCCCCCCTCCCCCCCGTCCCTACGCCCATGAGGTAAATAATGTATTTCACCCTACTTCTGGATGTCAAGTGCTTCAGCTAATTATGTTAACAGGCTCCAGAATTTTTCAAAAAATGTCAAGTGTTTGTTAGTTCTGGAACAGACATAAAGAAAAATAACTTGGTTCCAAAAGAAAACGGGATCTCTGGGTCCATTAGATGTTGCACCCTGCTGTTATGAAGTGTCATAATTGCATGCGACTCTACTTCTGAAATGATTAGAAAGTCTAGAGAAATTGTTTCGGTAACTAGAAGGGTCGAAAATTGTTAATAAGAATAACAGGAATGAATCACACATGTACATATAGACACAAGAAAATAAAACCAATAAAGCAGATCATGTAAAACTGTAACTATTCCATAGTCAAATTTTTGGAAAAAAAAACTTAGTACATTTGACCATTATTTAGTGAATTTAGAGAAACTAAATAAGCAAAATTAATAGCTAAAATTGACAACGGGTTTTGTCCGTAAAATTGAAACGCTTTCAAAGAAATTGAAATATTGTTGACTCCCAGAGGGGACTACACCTTCAAAAGGACGCAGCTGTAAGAAATAAAGTTATAGGAAGCTGCAAATTTTTAAGCTGTTGTGCAATATGCACTTAACTGATTTTACTGGCATGTTTACTGACTGCTTTTACCTGTTTTCTTGTGGGTGTGCAAGTTTCCGCTTAACCGATTCAAAATATCAACTTTCATTTTTACTGACTTTGGTAATATAAAAAAGTTTCAAGTGTCTCCCGTAGCTGAAAAAGTTGAATCTTTCTATACACTTTTTAGCTCATTTGGAGATTTTTTTTTTATTCCACTCCTTGGTGTTTCTTATTTTAAGAGAGAACAATTTTATAAGAACAGAAGGATTTACTTGGTTCGTTTTTAGGGCCTTACCATATTTACATTTCTCGGATATCAGATAACTAAAGGCAAACGAAAAAAAAAATTAAACATTCGGCTTAGAAACATATAGTGCAACAATTAACATCAAACTGTTGCAGTATGCCCCCTCCTTAAGAAATTATCAGTTTGAACAAACCTCTGACTTTATTCTCCAAGAAGTACCTAAGTGTGACTTCTTCATATAATCTTTCAATCCTTACTAGCAGGAGTGCCAATTCACGAGAATATGGAGGAAAGGCAAATTTCCCCAAATTTTTTAATTAAAGGTACCAAAAAGGTATTTTTCAAAATAAGAGAGTGGGAGATTTCGTTTTTTCCCAATGAAAATGTGTAATAAAAAAGATATTTCCGAATCCAGGTAGGGGCAAAAGACCTAGGGATTTTATGCACCCCCCACCCCCAATTGCCGCCCCTGCTTACTAGAAGAAAAGGGATAGTTTTAAGAACTTGAAAGCAAAATTTTCTGTTGTAACTTCGGCTGTTTTTTTTATGAAAATATTAAAAAAATATATTTCTGAACCCATGTGGGAGCAAAAAAAATCTAAGAAAGTAATTCCCTCCCCTCCCCTCCAATTGCCACCCTGCTCACTAGAAGAAAAAGTAAAGATTTTAAGAACTTGAAAGCAATATGGTCTGTTATAACTTGGGCTGTGAATCAGTACCTGAAAGTCTATTTACATAGCTGAGTAATTTTTGGGTTTGCGAAAATTCACCTGACCTTTTACTAAATTTAAAGATTTAATAACAACTATTACCCATAATATAACTATTATTATTAATAGCAATGTTCTGAACTACCCAAAACCCTTCCTTTGGCACTCTTATTAAAGTTTAAGATCTAAAGGTTATTATTTCGTATTTAGTGTTAATTTAACTGGTTATTGTCAATAACAGAAATATATTTGCAATAAAAAAAAATATGCGGTAATTGGTACATTACTCTATTTGCCTTAAATTTGCCTACTATTAGAAAAGAAATGGTACTTTTTAATTAAACAAAACACGCCCAAGAAGTGAAGTTAGGTTAATCCTAATGAAATTATAACCTTCATATAATCTTTCGTTTATATAATAATATAATTCAGGCTATATATTTGCGCATATATATGGGCTATATATATGGGGTGAGGTGGGGGTAAAGCATTTGGAAAATACCCCTAACCTAACGTAGTGTAACATCCCCCCCCACCTAATGTGCAAATATATAGTCCAAATCACATAAGTCCAATGCATTCTATCACCCGTCACTTTTTTTTGTTGCTATGAACCGGTTTTGTGAGATCTAACCTAAGCGTAATTCTTGAGTGTTTCTTTTAATTAACAAATACCGAAGAAATTAGAAGCTTGTTCTCTTTTCAGAGAAAAATCTCGACTTCAGCCAATTTGCCACACGTTTACTGAGCTGGAATTTCCTATAAGGAAATACGGACTAGAAGTGCTTCGAAGACAGTTATTTGGCATTGCATCAATTGCTACCACTTACTCTGCTTGCCAAGCCGCAGATCAGATGGGTTTTAATCTAAACCGTGAGTATTCATTTCTTGTGAAGGTTGGAATGGATCTTCGTTACCAGGGTAATGTGAACTCTTATATCAATTTTTGGCTGGCTTCACCGAAAAAAGTGTTGCGGGAAACGATGTTTTGATTTTGTTTCTTCGCCACCAATTGAACGCCATAGTTGTCAGCCCCTCAAAACTTCAAAAATTCCATGTCTCCAGAAAAAACCTTTAAAAAAAAAAAAGAAGAAAAAAATGTCACGTTCCATAAATACGGCTTGCCTTTCCATAACAAACAACAAAAGCACGAAGAACAATAGGGAAATCTTTTTGCAAGACAGTGGAGATAATTTGAATGAATATTTCGGCCCTATGTCCAAGGGCCGTCCTCAGCAAGACAAAAATATATAAAAGAAAAAGACTCGCAATAACATGCGACCAAAAAACCAAAAATAAAAAATTTTCAAAGCAGTCCTAGCATCCTTACTTCAACGAAATCATCCTAGCATCCTTACTTTGTCAGTCCTGGTTGAACTTCGCTGAAGTAAGGATGCTAGGACTGCTTTGAAAATTTTTTTATTTTTGGTTTTATTGGTCGCATGCTGTTGCGAGTCTTTTTCTTTTATATATTTTTTGTCTTGCTGAGGACGGCCCTTGGACATAGGGCCAAAATATTCATTCAAATTATCTCCACTGTCTTGCAAAAAGATTTCCCTATTGTTCTTCGTGATTTTGTTGTTTTCTATAAAATATACAATTTATTTATTATTTATTTATTTATAACCCATCAAAAATACAAAGGATTACGATGGGGTATAACAGAAAGTAAGAAAAAAAAAAAAATTACATACAGAAACAGGAGGAAATACGTGCTAATTAAAACTCAATAAACCAAACAATTCAGAAAAGTAAGCGACCGCAAGGATGGTAAACCTCTTTAAATGTATCATACAAATAAATAATACAATAAAAAAAAAATAATAATAACCCAGCAAAAAAAAAGAGGAAAAAAGGAAACTAGCATTAAAACAAAAAATCCTTCCAAGGGTGGTTCGACGGATAACCCGTAAGCTTAGAAAAAAGATTATCTGCTGCATCAAGAGGATCTAGCATCTCTCCCGCAGTTCCCCTCCGCAGAGCATCTCTCCCGTAGTTCACCATTCCTAGTTCAAGGAGGAACCCGGATAAGGAACTTTAAATATTTAAAATATACCTTCCTGATTTCTATTCTACCCGACTGGTTAAAAATGTCCCAGAAAGGAACCAGGTATAGAACATGAGGTAGAGAAACAGCATTATATACTTTTCGCAAGGTGGCGTTTTACCAAGATTCAGCTGTAATCCAACTGCACCAGCATACGCATTACGGATCTTACGTTCGGTTCGGCTAATAAGTAATTTCCGAGTGGACTTTAGAAATGTGACCTCTACAAGCGTTATTACTTTGCCCCGAAAGGTAAAAGCAAACAGTGACTATGTTGTTTTTTCCTAAAATTGCTACATATAATTATATATTTTATGCTACATATAATTGATACATAAAATATTTTGATACATACAATTGATACAAGATAAGGCGGCGCTACTTTACTTGAAAAGACAACAGCTTTTGATGTTCCATATGTATTTGATGGTAAAACAGTTTGACCCTGTCGTTTCACCGAGTGATTGTAACACAAACACTTTACTAAAATTGAAAAATTACCTTATTCCGTTGCATTATTATTTATAGTCATTGTGTAAACGTATGAAAATATTGTCCTTGCCTTTAAATTGTATCAGAAAACGAATATAAGATAGGCCAAATAGCACAAGTATGTCCCTGAACTGTTTGTACAATAAATGTGAGGCAGTCCCAACCTTATCTGCTGTAGCTGTCCAATAGTATTCTGTTAAGGTAGCGCTAGAGATAGGGAAGCATGGTGGTAACAGGTGCGTTAAGCAATTCCCTTGCCTGCTGAAAAGTAGATATTGAAATATAACATCACTACGTTCGACCAATCAGAATTTATTTCGCTTTTTATAAGTGGTCCTGATTCGTCGAATGTTATAACGCTTAATTGTTGGTGCCTAGAAAAGCACTTATGAAAACAGGGCTTTATCTTAGTTGTAGGGGTGTCCATTCGCATAAATGTAGGGAGGGGCGAAGATTCATTCTTTTTTTATAATTAGGTAAAAAAAAAAAATATTATTGTTGAAAATCTAAAGAGTAATTGAACACTCACCCCCTTCCCTCGATTGACGTCCCTGCTGAGACGCTGCAAAACATAGAGCGAATTAGTTTGTAAATCTAAGATCTATAAAATGACCTTACCATACATATAATTGTGTGTTTCTCGTATTTAATTCTCTCGAGTATCGCTTCCTAGATAAGGTAGTGTGACTAATCAAAGCTGTCTCTAGATTTGTCCCACTGTGAAATAGCTTTGAACGCCGGGGAAGTTTGACTCTGTGAACTTTGCAATCTCTGAATGACATCTCTTTTGTAAAGAACTTTGAATTTTGTTATCATATTCATCGAATAGAAAGGTTTGATGTGAGAAATGCACGAATGTAACCTTTGAAATTTGAAAATAGGAAAGCTTTGTGTAAGCACTGCCGGATAGACAATTAAAAATGTATTCTTATTAAGAGTTTTAAGTTGTTATTTGTCATTTTTTAATGATATTTTTATTTATAAATTTATGATATTAGTAAGGATATGATAACTAATGTTATAAAAATTTAGAATATTTAGAAAAATTTAGCAATAAAATTTTGAAAAATTTAGAAATAAAGCGCAAGGAAAAAATGTATCCTATTTATTAGTTCTAAGCTATTATCCGTCATCTTTTATTCTTCTTCCTTTTGTTTGAGTTGTGTGAAGGAGTATAGTGGATTATTTGAATAGTTTTTTTTTTTTTTGTGTTTTGGTCGTTACAGAAACTCCAGTAGTAACTCAGCAAGGAATTATGTATTTATATTATGATATATATATATATATATATATATATATATATATATATAATATATATATATATATATATATATATATATATAGATATATATATATATATATATATATATATATATATATATATATATATATATATATATATATATATATATATATATATATATATATATATATATATATATATATATATATATATATATATATTATCTTTAAATGTGAGCAATAATTGTGTATGTATGAATGTCCTTTATATGTTCTCGAAAACGGCTCCATATTTTTTTTGGGGAAATTAGTATCTTGGGATATTCTCGCATAAAGAAACGATCTAGTTAGGTGAGAAGTCTGAGAAAAATCGTTAAGAGCCTTAATTTTTTTTGCAAATGACGTCATGTTATGTTATTACGTCATATAAGCATTTCTTATGACATCATATTAGCATTTTTCTTATATGATGTCAGCCAAAGCATAAATGAGATTGTTGAGTTTCCAAGGCAACAGTTATTTATATAATATAATGTCTGTTGGAAGGGTCCAAAAAACGAAGATTTGCAGTTGCAGTTACTATAAATGTTGATTCTTTGGAACCAACACCTGAACTATCAAACGCGATAAGATGTGAAATTTTACAACCTGGACCATCAATTGCAACCACACCAATTAGGGCAGCTAAATCAAAGTCCATTGCTAAATTGTCTGAAGTAATCAAAATCCAAAAACATTTCAAAAATGAAAATGAAGAGCAAAGGCGCGGGCGGTTCGAACATATGTGTTCGAACATAAAACTACAATTAGAGCGTGTTAAAAATGAAAATGAAGAGCAAAGGCACACCGGTTAGAAGACATACGACACCGAACAAGTCAGGGAGTCAAAAATGGAAATGAAGAGCAGCGACTCAATGAAAATCAACATGGACAGCGACAATCAAAAAGTGTCAAAATTGAAAATGATAGCAATGATAATTGGGTTTGGGGTTTTGACATGGATAAGGTCATCAATGCCTACCATACCTTTATTAAAAAAACAAAAATTCGGTGATTTGTATTTCATAATCACGAAAGATAAGCAGAGGTTCATTTGGACGTCATGACATCAAGAAAAGGCTCAAATTGTCTGCGTTTAGAAGACAAGCGACAGTAAGAATCTATATATAGAAGCCTGTCGCGTGCCCCATACATTTGTTGAAAAAACAAAGGTTTGGCAATATGTATTTCATAATAACGAAAGATAAGCCGAGGTGTAACGAACCAGACAAATTGAAAATGATAGCGAGGATGATTTGGTTTTGGATTTTGAAAATGGAGAAGGTCATGAATACCTACAAAACTTTTGAAAATCAAAAATATGGACTGGATAAATCGTTGGAAGAAAAAGAAGTTTTTGTCCCACCACCTGAACAATTAAAAGAGACAAAGGTTCGGCGATATGTCTTTCATAATGACAAAAGATAAGCCAAGGCAAAAGAAGAAGTTGTTGTCCCATCGCCTGAACAATTGAAAGAAACAAAGGTGGTCTTCAGTGCCTTCCATACCTTGTAAAATCATAAATCTGGACTATATAAATCGTTGGAAGAAAAAAGAAGTTTTGTCCCACCACCTGAACAATTGAAAGAAACAAATTTTCGGCGATATGTCTTTCATAATGACAAAAGACAAGCCTTTTGTCATATATATTTTGTCATATATATGTCACATATATATATATATATATATATATATATATATATATATATATAGTATATATATATATATATATATATATATATATATATATATATATATATAAACTAACTACAGATAAGAATGAATTAATTTTTGTCCATATTTACCTTTTATTACATTATTTCTTGAATTATTCATTCCAGATTACGAAATTTTGAGATCTAATTTTTAGGAGGTCGGGAAAATCTGGATATCAAAATTTTTACCGGAGAAAGTAAACTGCTTTTTGTGAAAAATTAGGATATTAAGAAATAAAAATAATACAAAAGCTATTCGCCGCTTAAGACTAAACAACTTACGATCGAACATTATTCCTTAAAACACCCAAAGCCCCAAAAGTGTAGATTTTTTGGACATATCTCTTTCCGTATTCTCCGTTATACTAACAAAACATGAAAGGGCGATCGCTCTTTGTTTGTAACAAAATTGCGGTAAACACATACATCTCAAACTGTTTTCAAATTTCCAAATTATCGCCTTATTGGACTTAATAACAAAATAATGTTTCATGTTTCATCAGTTCGCGTTTCGTCACTAACAAAACATGAAAGGGTAATCGACTTTTTTTTGGAAATAATTGCGCTCAACGCATACATCCAATTCTTTTAACAGAAGAAACAAATTTTTTCCCATCCTTAATTTACTCACTAGATTTTTGTTTGCTCACCAAGAGCTGTTTGCTCACAA
Organism: Artemia sinica; assembly: GCA_027921565.1. NCBI lineage: Eukaryota > Metazoa > Arthropoda > Branchiopoda > Anostraca > Artemiidae > Artemia > Artemia sinica. Next base: position 45,570,694 of record CM051274.1, on the reverse strand, counting down.
ATTGGTGAGCAATTGCTCACCAATTTTACTCACCAAGATTCATTTTGTTTGGACGATAAATCATCCATGGGATAAATCCGGAGCTGTTTTCCTTCTGCGTTCCAGCCTTTTAACAGAATAGATAAAGACTTTTGTCTTCATCTTGGTCAACTCTTTAACAAACAGGGGAGCGAGTACCCATTTGACCCCTTCCCCGAGATTTTTTTGCTTTTTTTGGACCCCTCCCTCAACAAAACACAACAGTTTTTATATGGATACCCCCCCCCCCTCAAAAAAAAAATCCTGGTTAAGGCCTCTATGTCAACCCTATTTTTTAACTTGTCCTATGAGTGGCAATCCTGATTCCCCACTTGACATACTCCAAAATTGCTACTAACCCCTGGAAAAAAAACTTTATATTTTCAAATCCATTCATTCCCCTTTATATCTCTCTTTCATTTGCTTTATTATCTTTATAGTCTTCTTTTTCTCCTTCGTTTGCTTTAATTGATTTATAGTCAAGACACTAGAGTGTTCTTTGCTGTTCAATAGCCTCAGTTCACAAAAATCTAAGAGAGGCAGGGGGCCAAATGTACCTTTTTTAAATCTAATGGGGAAAATTTGTCGTTTTTTTTGTAAGAAATATCAAAAAGACATTTTTCAATGAAAATATTCCCTCCCTCCACACCCAAAAAAAAATTTTCAATCTAGGGCGGAATCTAAGACGGAAATGGTTGGCTGCTTCCCCTTCAATTGCTTGCTGTCCCAGTCAACATTATAGGGGGGATGCTCAAGACAAGCCGTGTCTGAAAGGAAATTCTCAGTTGTAAAAATACCGATTGAAAGGGAAGCTGGATTATAAGACCGTTTGCTCAAAACTGTCGTTAATTTTATCTAAAAAAAAAAAAAAAAAAAAAAAAAAAACTATTTGAAAATTGACCACGTGTCCATTGTCCTAATCAACTTACCTCAATAAACTGGCACTAATAATTGAATCTAAGCTATGATTTACGAACGTTTTTATTAGTAATAAATATACGTAACTCACGAATTAACTTGCCAATTCATAATTTTTTAATTTGATTTTTTTAATTATTTATTACTAATTTTTTTAAAATAATGATGGGAAATCCGGCGCCCCCTTCATAGCAATGTCCCTTCCCCCATGAGAACTTCGTTCATGAAAAGATCCTCCCATATAATTTATCTAAAAAAAAAAAAAAAAAAAAAAAAAAAAAACTATTTGAAAATTGACCACGTGTCCATTGTCCTAATCAACTTACCTCATTAAACCGGCACTAATAATTTAATCTAAGCTATGATTTACGAACGTTTTTTTATTAGTAATAAATATTTACGTAACTCACGAATTAACTTGCCAATTCATAATTTTTTAATTTGATTTTTTTTTAATTATTTATTACTAATTTTTTTAAAATAATGATGGGAAATCCGGCGCCCCCTCATAGCAATGTCCCTTCCCCCATGAAAAACTTCGTTCATGAAAAGATCCTCCAATATACTTTTATCTAAAAAAAAAAAAAAAAAAAAAAAAAAAAAAAAAAAAAAAAAAAAAAAAAAAAAAAAACTATTTGAAAATTGACCACGTGTCCATTGTCCTAATCAACTTACCTCAATAAACCGGCACTAATAATTGAATCTAAGCTATGATTCATTTATGATCAATACTATTCATTTCATGAAGTTTTATGACATCTTCAATTTGCAAAATACAGAAAAAAGTGAAATCTGTAGTCTATTTTAAATCCATGAGTTTCGTAATTTGAATTTGCCGCTAAAAACCATTAGCCAGAAACAATTTCTCTCTAGGGGAATGGATTCAACTTTCAAGGGAACCTTTAATTTCCTACTCTTACTCTTTCACAAGGTTCTATTGATTTCTCAGCACCCTTTATTATATATATCCTAATGAACAGAATTTAGGGATCCCTCTCTCATCATATAGGGGGGGGGGTGTCTAGACCCCCCCCCCACAAAAAAATACAGGCAAACGTCTCGTAAAGTCTATATTTGACTTGATAACCGCCTTTGTTGTATATTCTTCTGGTAAAAATGAGTACTTCTCCCTCCCTCCCCCCTCACACACACACACACGTAGATTTGGGGTGAGGCATGGTGTCCACGAAAATACCCATAGGACGCTTGCTCTTGCTATAGACCTAGTTGGATTGAGATCCGACAACCTTTTCAGTTAAATGTCCTGATGACAAGAATTTAGAGGCCTCTGCATCATCGCTTGCAGGAGTTGAAATGTGTCCTGTCAACCGAATGGGCAATGTAGGGCACTAGCTTTCACTTCATATGAAGTTTCAGTGAGATTTGAGAACTTCTTGTGGAAGATCAAATGACAAGATTCTGGAAAACCCTCTCTCTCCTCCATCTTTGAGTATATCGTAGCTTGACTTAAATCAGTCTTTGTCTGGGCACTAGCTGTATATTTGTACTAATTTCAGAAAATTAGTCAAAATCAAAATTATTCTTCAAAAATTCGGTTTTTCGATTTCCAGATTTATCTTTCGAGAAATTTCTTCTAGAGAGAGAGAAAGATAAAGATTTTTGGTGTCAGAGCCGGAAGATATGATGCCATGTATTGTACGAACTAGACATTACATGATTCTTAAGAAGATCTCTTATATCTAGGGTTTTTAGTTTTGCTTGCTTCCTGTTTTTTTCTTCAATTTTATTTTTGCTTGCTTCTTTAGAAAACCCGTGAAGTTTTTTTATACTCCCTCGGACCTTCTGTTTTCGTTTCATTTTGATTTTTTTTTTTGTCAAAATTATAGAGGCAGAGGCTCCTGATCACAAAAACTAATAATGTTGCTCCGCATCATAACGAAATTTCTAAGCTATGATGCGTCTTGGCAACTCTGTTAGTTTAAGCAGAAACGCAAAATTTAAATATATGTTTAAACTTCAATATGTTTTCATTCTATACGTTTTAGTTCATTCAGTTTTAAGTAAATTCTAACTTTTAGAGTTTATTGGCAAACGAGAGGTTGGAGCTGATAGCACCATTTCTTTCGATCAAATTTGGCAGGCTGTTATTGATGATGCAAGTGGTGGGACTAAAGCAATGTCCAGCTCACTCCTCGCTCAGGGTGTTGGACACGTAGCAAGTTTAGAAGTGGAAGTAAGGAAATATGAAGCCCTAAGGTAATCCCTCCAATAATCTAATAGTTGTGTTATTATGATAGATAGCAGTTAATAAGTACTCTACGCCTAGGGTGTTGGTCACGTAATAAGTTTAGAGGTAAGACAATATGAAGCCCTAAGGCAATTTCCAAAATTGTATTATATATTAGGTTGTTATTCTGGTATATTGTGTTATTTTGATAAATAGCAGTTAATAAGTACTTTTTGCTCAGTATGTTGGTCACGTAGCAAGTTAGGAAGTGAAAGGAAGAAAAAGTGATCAGAGAGTGAAATTGTTCTTCTGCTCGAAACTTGTTCCAAGAAAAGTGCTATTAAAGATTTTGAATGCTAAATATTTTCTGTTATAGATAAAATCTTATAAGATTAATTCTTTTTCCGCCACTAATGAAGACAATTAAGTGGGATAGAATAACATCGCTCTCAGGAAATTACTTAATTACTAGTTACTAATTACTCCTCGTACTGTGTGTTGGTCATATAGCTAGTTTGGACGAAGGAAATCGCAAACTGAGAAAGAAATTGTCCTACTGTTCGAAACCTCATTCCAAGAAAAAAACGCAATTAAAGATTTTGTATGCTTCTTTTCAAACTTTCCATAGTTCAGTTAATGAAATTGTATCAGCTCAGATTTTATTCGGCCGTTAGCCATAGCGAAAACAAACAAGTGTGGCAGGATAATAGCACTCTCAGGAAAAGTGATGACTGAATTCTCAGGAAAAATGAATTCTCATGTTACTGAACAACACAGGGTCACAGAGAGTACTCACATAGACCATTCGAAGGACCAACAAAATTACGTTAAATGGTAGAAAATCCCTGAAATTTATGTTTTTTTACGGAATAGGATAATTTAGCGTTTAGGTCGTTAGATATGAAGGCCTAAGGTAATCGCTAACAATTTAACATTTTTGCTTCTTTTTTTTATTCAGTAGATATGACTATTGTTCTGTTAAACAGGTAAATTGTGTTATTATGATAGATCAAAGGCGGATCCAGGATTTTTTTTCTTTTTTTAGGGAGGGGGGGCAAAATAGGTTGATCCGAAAAAACTTGCCTTATGAGCAAGTTTAATTAACACAAACTTGAGTTAATTGAGTAAATTACACTACTTTAGACTACGCTAGGGGGGGGGGCATGCCCCCTCGCCCCCTGGATCTGCCACTGTAATAGATAGCAGTTGGCAATTAGTTCTTACTCTGGGTGTTGATCATATCGGGTGTTGATCGATAGTTTGGAATTAAGAAAACCGCAACCTGAGAGAGAAATTGTCCTTTTGCTTGATATCTCATTCTGAGAAAAACATTCCAAAATCATTAGTGGTTTTGGACTTTCCCTTTTGAACGTTCAATAGTTCAATTAATAAAAGTGTATCAGCTTAAACTATATTCAGCCGTTAGTGATATTGAAATTAAATAAGTGGGGGGTAGGATAATTCCGCTCTCCGAGACAAGTCTTGACGTGTCGATTGGATAAAAACTTAAATCTTTGTTGCTAAGTGACACAGGGTGGTGGAGAATCCTCACATATACAATTCTAAGGACCGAAAAAAAATTATACTAAATGGCAGAAAATGTCAGAAATTTAGGTTTTTCATGGAATAGTATATAAATTTGCTGTCATGTTCCGAAATAGGAAGCCCCGAGTTTCTCGTAAAAATTGTAATAATTGTGTTTCTGTATAGATAAGATTGTTTTTTTCTGATAGATATATAAATAGATTATGTTATTTGAATAGATAAGAGTTAATAAGTACTCCTCCCTCAGGATGTTGTAGGGTAGGATGATTTCTTTCAGGAAAAGTGCAGACGTGTCGATGTGGATTAAAGTTAATTACCTGTTGCTAAGCAATTGAGGGTCTCACTGAGTCCAATTAGGAATATATCATTGGAAGGAGCGAACAAATTGTTTTAAATGGCAGAACATCTTCGAATTTCAGTTTCTTACGGAAAAGGATAGTTTCGCTCTCAGGTTCCGAAATATATGAGCCCTCGCAAAAAATTGTGTTAATTTCGTTTTTCAAATAGATGAGATTGTTTCTTGTGATAGATAGTTAGATAGATTTTGTTATTTTAATAGATGGCACTTAGTAAGTATCCCTCGCATAGGCTTTTGGTCACGTACCTAGTTTGGAAGTAAAAACATGAAGTCCTGAGGTGAATACCCAAAAATTGTAATAGTTGTGTCATTTTGAAAGATGGCAGTTAACAAATAAATTAGGCTAAATTGCTAAATTGACAACAACCCCCCCCCCCGAAATTTCGGTTGGACTTGTAAAAACGTAACAAAAATACATATAAACAAATTTTTGATGTGTTTATTATACTTTTTTGTAACACTCCCCCCCCCTCCAACAAGAATCCTGGATACGACCTTGTCTTCCAATGAAATTATTGTTGTTTAAAAAGCTACCTAATTGCCCGGTAAAAGATGAATTTCCAACACCTTTAACTGCTTCGCAACACAATTAAAATTGCTGAACTCAGTAGCCAAATTGTCGTGATATTAAGTTAGGCTAAATTACTACAATTTTGTATGTACAATGACCATAGTTATTTGCGCTTTTGCAATTAGTTAATAATCACACTCAAGGTATAGAGTAGCGAAAAGCCCTATACTCTCCATTGAAAATTGTTGACACAGATCTAAAAACCACGCAAGATTCATGACTCCGCCTTCGCGTACGCGCAATGACAAATGTTTACGATGAAAAACCAAGTAGCAACTTAAACTATGGCTCTGACGTATATTCTCAGAGTCTATCTATAGCTCTGACGTATATGCTCAGAGTCTAATTACGCACTATGAAGTGTGTGTCATGTTTGGAAAAAGATTTCGCTGCTGGTATATACTTATACTGTGGTTAAAATACTTACTGTCTTGACGTATAAGATACGAATAAGATTCGTTTTATAATATTCGAATAAGATTCGTCATATAAATATTCTGGCGCATGTGTAAATCTATGGAAAATATTATATTAATGCAAGAATTGCAAATAAAATATAAAGTATTACGTAATAATTTAGTCTTCTTATTTTGGTTATTTTTGATATTACTTAATTCCCAAGCTTGGGCTTACCGCGAAGATTTCTTGTACTAATTTTAAATCTCTTGCCTTAGAGAAGCTTACTGTCTATTAAGGAAAGAGATTATCTTCTTTTGTCCTCAGCAGATTAAATCTTTTTGTCCTCAGCAGATTAAATCTTTTTTCACGCTCTTTCTTGAAGAGCTTAGGCTGGAAGATGAAGGAAGTGAAGGAAAATGAAAAGCGTAAATGATCAGCAACAGCTGTCACGATTTAATCTTTTTTTGCCATTTGTTGATTACTTGCCCCCCCCCCCCCCCGAAGAGTTAAACTGTATATTTTTGTTCTTGCCATTAGTTATTACATTCTACCCAAATTTGGTTTTGACGCTCCAATGGATGCGCGCTTATTGTCGATGCTCCAATGGCAATAATTTTTGAACCCCTTCCTCCTAAACAGGTCCAATTTGGTCTGGACAAAGATGTCTCGTACCGCGAAAAACAATCACTAGGACAGTGGCCTAATGTCCTAGATTCAGCAAAGTTCGGATATCCAAACGCCCTTCTAGCAGATATCCTGTTGACAAGCACTTACCCTCCGGTACCTTTCAAACAGTTTGTGGTAACGAACTGTAAGTAAGGAGCGACCCGGCTCATTAGTAACCAAACTCTAAAAACTGAATTTTGACATAAATGGATATATCAAAAGAATATGCTTATTTCAAATATATAAGTTTCATTAAATTTAGTCTTACCCATCAACGGCTACGAACCTGAGAAAATTTGCCTGATTTTTGAAAAAGGGGAAAACACACCGCTTAAAGTCATAGAGTCTTAATGGCAATCACACCATCAGATTCAGCGTATCACAGAACCCTATTGTAGAGTTTTGAAGCTCCTATCTGCAAAAATGTGGAATTTTGATTTTTTTGCAATAGACAATGCTTGTCTATTTGTTTTTTTTTGATTCTTTAGTTTTTCTCACTAGGGGCTATCATATCGACCCAGTGGTCCTAGAATATCGGAAAAGAGCTCATTCGAACGGAAACTGAAAGTTTTAGTGTCCTTTTTGAGTGATCAAAAACATTGGAGGGAAACTAGGCCGGCCCTCTCCCATGCCTTTTTTCTCAAAATCATCTGATCAAAACTTCAAGGTAGCTATTTTGTTCAGCATAGTTCAAAGGCCGAATAGCAATGCCTTTGGAGATGTCACACGACCCCCCCCCCCAGTCCCTGGTGGGGGGCTTGTTATTGGGTAGTGTGCATACCTTTTTTCAGATAAGGGGGGGGGGTGAATTTTCTTATGGGGGATTTTCCATGGGGAGGGAAGTTTCCAGGGGGTGAATTTTACAGGGGAAACTTTACACTGGGTGAATCTGCCATAATTCCTATACGAAATTCTGTTTATGTCTCGCTTGATCTTTGCCGACTCGGAAAGTCGAACACGAGTCAGCAAGAGAAGGCCTGGAGATGATAGAGGTAATTGCCCAAGGTAAATTTTCACCAGGATCGAATTGCCAGGAGAATATATTCATGAATCTCTTCCGTTCGACAGAGGTGTTTGATGGCTATACTAGTAAACCAATTCTGCCCCATTCCTCCTCTCCTATTACCCAAAGAAGTAATAGGGACTCTGGGCCACAAAAGGTCAAAAGTAGGAAGGTCACAAGTACATACCGCCAAGTTTTACGTCTGGCAATACATTCTGGTAAAGGCCATGATAACAAGAAAAAAGGAGAAACTTTCCCCCTACGAAGGTCAGGTACATACCCCGAAAAGCAACAACTAGGAGAGTCAGCATACTCCAACTTTAAACTAAGTTTGGTGGAGATCGGAACACCCCTTCATGTCCTGTTGACAAGCATTTAGGAGCTTCCTTCCCTCCGCAGAGGTGTGGTTGTATCCAGACTGCAAAGATCGCAACTAGGATATTAACTCTTGCTTCTCACAAAAGCTTGTTGGGGTCCAATGTCTCTTCTGGTAGACATGCTTGCTTTCAAATTAAATAACAGTAATAGCCTTTTATCGGTCTTCCATCGCAAATAGACTGGGATATTGGATGGTATCAACCTCAGAAAATGTCAAACCTATAGATTTAAATGCTGTTTTGTATTTAAAGAGAGACAACTGGAGGGAAATCAAATTGGGTTATTTGCATAATCGTGAGAAGCTTTTAGTAAAATTGATTGTATACATGATAAATTATTTACTGGAATAGAAATCAGACAAGAAAAGGAATATTGTGTAACTACTTCAGCAATTCTCTTTTCCCAGCTCAGTTTTTTTTCCAGCTGTTTTTTCCAATGTCCAAGGAGCAATATTAAAACTTAAAACAGGACATAATGTATTCCTTGCACTAGGGGCCTACCCTTCTTCAACCCCTCGCCCGTTATGCTAAAAAAAATATTCTTTAAAAAGCTTGTTATTCAAATTCAAGGGCTCCTTACTAACTTTTTGCTACCACGAACCGTTGTATACAAACTTAAGATAGTTTAAGAATATCAATGTCAGGCCTTTGACAAAAATCTCATACGTCGCTCTAGCCGGAGAATAACTGAGAAATCGGAGTTACTCCTACCATGCACTTTTTCAGAGTTGGATATATAGTGAACCCAAAATTTTGACAAATAATAGAAATGCAAGTGGCATTTTTCTAAATTTTTATCAATGTTCAGATATTTTTTTTCCCATGCCAGGAAGGACATCTACCATTTGCTGCTGAATATTTCATCAATGTGTTAGATTCTTGACATTTATATTGTAATATTAGCTTCACATTGGTAATTAGCAAGCTCAAAACCCTTGTTACCATTTTTGGTCCAAAACTATTTTGGTCAAGTTTTGGTCAACACTCAAACTATTCAAGTCAAGGACCAAAAAACTGTTATTTTTGGTCAAAGTTTTTTGAATATCACTTAATCGTTTTGATTAGGGAGAATCATAGTGGAGAAGTCGCTCCACTTCTGTCAATCTATTTTCTGTTTGGTAAAAGCTGCATCTATTATTTTCAAACTTCTGAAATAATTGTCAAAAACTGTTTGTGGTTTGAAATGGAGAATCGCAGGACAATTCATATTTAGTTAAATTTGGATCCTCCTCATCTATATTATTCTACTGATTGTCCCTTTGAGAACAGTGGTGGATCCAGGGGGAGGGGGTGCGCGTCCCCTAACGTATTCTAAAGTAGTGTAATTTACTTAATTAACGCAAGATTGCGTTAGTTAAACTTGCTCCTAATGCAAGTTCATCGGATCAACCTATTTTGCCCCCCCCCTCCCTAAAAAAAATCCTAGATCCGCCTCTGTTTGAGAACAACTTAGCAAAGGGTTTTTCAGCAATTACCTCAGAAGTGTTAAAATGTAAGATAAAATCTTTAGGTGTAGCAGCGATGATATGAGTAGTTCAGAAGCCGAGTTGGTTGATTCTGTTTTTAAAATTTTCTTATATTTAATTCTCACAGAAATTTTGCCTTTTATGTTTCCTAAGGCTTTGTATTTAGAAATATTATTTTGCAAATTTTAAGCGATTGTGACTTGGAGATAAATTTGTGCAGATCTTATCAATGGCTTAATTTCGTCAAAATCCTGAGGGGAGAGCAAAGTTGGAGCCGATTTTCCCAAATCAAGTGAAAATGGCAATGCGAACTGAAAATGAGCCATAAACTACCATAAAGGCAAAGATGCACTGAAGAAAACTGGCCCGTTTCCGTGGATGCTTGAATTATGCAGACTTATCTTAGTTTTGAAAACATTTTTTGAAGAAACTTAGTTTTCATCTGGGGGGAGGGGTAACTTGGGTCAGGGGTGGCGAATTGAGATGGGGGGAATAGTTGCCCTCCCCCCTCCTCTTCATAGGAAATTGCGCCCCTGAATCTTATTCACAAGAGTTGCTGATCTCGTTTAGGGTGGAATTAGAGGAAAGCATGAAAAATGAATGTGGATCGGGTGAAAGGGAAAATAAATAAAATAAATTGGATGACAAATGAATGTTAATATTTAAGCCTTTCACAAGCTAAACCTGTTTTAATTGCACTTTTTTTTGTTTAAATTTGCAAGAATTTATCACATAGACCGAATAGACTAAACTAATTTCTTTATCTAATATAACATAATTAGATTGTATTATATTGTTTAATATGATAAATCTAACATAATTTTCCTAACCTTTTGAGATTTTAGCATCAAAGTTATTGATTTTCTGTTTACTTTCTACTTTATAACTTTACTTTTACGAAAACTTTACCGAAAACTTTAACAAAAAAAAAAGGATATACCCAACACTGACCAAAATAAATTTTTAATGCCGATTGCTGAAACTTTTGGGCTAAATTGGGTAAATAACTTACCTTGAAGGTAAAATTACTTAATAGATTACTGAATTACTTGATGTCCGTAAGGACAATACCTAAAAATAAGAATATCAATGATTTTATGATGCTATATCATCTCTGGGTATTTATTATCTTGATTTCAGGTCGTTTACATTAGTTTTTAAGTTATTTTTAAAGCAGTGATGTTTGAAAAAAATCGTAAATATTTCAACCTTTAGATTTGTATTTATTCAGTTTTACATGTAACGAAGAGATCAGGCTCCGTATCTTTTGTATGTTTTTTTCTTGAATTTCTCGCTTATTCAGTTTAAAATTAAATAGAAGAAGTGAGTTTTTTTTCAACTGAAAGTGAGGAGCAATATAAAGCTTAAAATTGACAGAAACTATTCCGTATGTGAGGGGGGCTACTCCTTCCCGAACCCTCGCCCGTTATGTCGAAAAAAAATTTAGTGCTTTAAAAAAGCTCTTTATTCCAATTAAACGACCTTTGTGTGTCAGGATTCGTTCCTAAGGATTGGGCCAAAAAGTAAAACTTTTGCGTAAAGAGCGATGGCTTAGGAAGGGGCAGCCCCCCGCATATACGAATAATTTCTGTTTATTTTAAGTTTTATATTGCTCGTTACCTTCAGTTGAAAAGACTTGGTTTTGATTGATTTTTAATCGTTTTTTCAAAGCATGTCGGGAATTTCCCCTCCTCCGTGAAAAAATTTTCCGAAATTTTCCCCCTCGCCATGGAAAGTTCTCCCTCGAAAATTGTTTCGTATATTTCCCAATAGTTAGTGCTATTTATAAACAATAAGCAAATTGCATAATTTATAACCCCTCCTGTTTAATATTCGAGTTGCCCCCCCAATTTTTGGGTACTTATAATGGAAACTAGAACATTCGATTTCTGTTTGAATGAAGCCCCTCCAGTCTTACAGGACCATTGGTTGTACAAACGCGTTTTTCTTATGCCCTGAATCTGATTATCGGATTCTCATTAAGATCACTTGACTTTTTGGAGGTGGATCTTCATTTTTTTCAAAAATTGTTTTCTTCTATTTTTCAAAAATTATTTTCATGTATCTTCATTTTTTCCAAAAATTTTTCAAAAAAATTATCTTCATTTTTTTCAAAAAAAAATATTTTTTCAAAAAAAAATCATTTTTTTTTTCAAAATAAAGATCCGTGATCTTGCTTTTGGCGAAAAGATTAAAAAATTACACATTTCTGAAGAGATGAGCTAAAAATAAACTCTACAACGCGGTTTTTTCTTATGCCCTGAATCTGATTATCGGATTTTCATTAAGATCACTTGGCTTTTTGGAGGTGTATCTTCATTTTTTCAAAAAAAAATTTCAAAAATTATCTTCATTTTTTCAAAAAAAAATTATTTTTTCAAAAAGAAAGATCCGTGATCTTTCTTTTGGCGAAAAGGTTAAAAAATTACACATTTCTGAAGAGATGAGCTAAAAATAAACTCTACAACGCGGTTTTCTTATGCCCTAAATCTTATTGTCGGATTTTCATTAAGATCACTTGACTTTTTGGAGGTGTATCTTCCTTTTTTTTTCAAGAATTATTTTCTTCTATTTTTCAAAAATTATTTTCATGTATCTTCATTTTTTTCATAAATTATCTTCATTTTTTTTTCAAAAAAAAAATCTTCATTATTTCAAAAAAAAAAATCATCTTTTCAAAAGAAAGATCCGTGATCTTTCTTTGGCGAAAAGGTTAAAAAATTACACATTTCTGAAGAGATGGGCTAAAAATAAACTCTACAATATAAACTCTAAAAATAAAATAAAATAAAAAAAAAACGTGGTTTTCTTATGCCTTGAATTTGATTATCGGATTTTCATTAAGATCACTTGAGTTTTTGGAGGTGTATCTTCATTTTTTCAAAAATTAGGCAAGTTTTCTCGGGCTCGTAACTTTTATGGGTAATATTAAACTTGGTGAATTTTATATATTTTAAAACCCACATAAAAGCCCATTTCTTGTGATCTATTAATTGTTATAAAAATTATTTTTTTATATAGTTTTTTTGGTTACCATGTACAAGTGGCTTACAAACCATAGTACTTACGAATGGCTCCTTACCTACATTTCGTTGCCACGAGCTGTTTAATAGAAATATAATTTTTTCTTGTTTCTTCGAATTTTTTCTTTTTTGCAAAACTTTTCCCGTGATCTATGTTTTTAGGCATTTACATATCAGATTCCACACAATTTTTTTCTAAAATCTGCCTTTTTAAGTTAATAAGAATAAAATTCTTCATTTTCTATCAATTGTTTTTCTCTTTTTTTACAACGGTTTTCCCGTGACATTTTATCTGTTGTGGTATCAAAAATTTGGCTCCGTATCTTTTTTTTCTGAGATTTCCGCCTTATTCAGTTGAATAAGAATTTTTTCGTTGTTTTTGCCTCATTCAGTTTAATTAGAACATATTTTTCTATTTATTTTCCGTCTACAATAGTTTCCATGATGTTTTATATTTTCTAGGCATCTATCTCCTTTGTTTTATTTTTGTCCTTATTCAATTTAATAAGAAAATAATTTTTTATTGCTCATCGATTTTTTTTTTCTTTTTTAGAATGCTTTTTCCTTTATGTTCTATCTTTTTAAGGCTTTTACTTACCATGCCCCTTAACTCTCTTTTTCAAATTGTTGCCTTACTGAACTTAATAACAAAATGATGTTTCATGTTTCGTCAGTTCTTTTTACGTTTATAATTGCTAATAATTGTTAATATTATGTCTTTTTGAGATATTTATAATCTTAACTTCAACTTGTAAGCTTTTTTCATTTAAATAGTTCAGTAACAGTCACTTAGCATCCAGAGATGTTCGATAAATCTCATAAATATTTCAACCTTCAAATTTTCTATTTACTCAGTTTTACATCTGAAATAGAGATCAGGCTTTAATCTATTTTGTGTCTCTCGAATTTTTGCTTATTCAGTTTAATAACAAAATAAAGTCTAATAGCGAAGCAGATGGGCTTTCTACTGCTAAACTAGCGAAGCAGAAGTCTAATAGCGAAGCAGATGGGCTTTCTACTGCTAAACTAGGTATATATTCTAAGGAATTGAATCCATTCGCTCTCATGTTTTATCAAGAGACTGCGGGAAATTCTAAGGCCGTTTGACATTTAGAAAATGGAAATCTCTAAGACCAGGGAACGCTTTGTTCGGAGAGAATTAGGAGAGGACAAAGTAATATTTGTCCTTTTCTTTGGGATCTGCTTCTACGGCCTTGGATTATGACACAGTAGAACAGAAACAATAATAGTTATGTAAATCAGCATAATTTTTAGCAAGGTGTGTAAGATTTTGATTTTACGAGGTGAAGGGTATATTTTTTCAAGTCTTCATGTAACTAAAAAATGTAGATTGGTGGAATTTCTCACGTTTCTTATTTTCTCCTTAATTTTCCTTATCTGTGATCTCATTTTCCTTTTCTTTTGTATGAGAAAAGAAAGAAAGAAAGGTTTATCCTTTTTTATGAATTTATTTCCTTGGCGTTGGATAATGGACATCTGTGTAAACTAATAATAAGAAATGAAAATTTTGAGTTTATTTTTAGATAAATTAGTTGTTTGCTATTAGGCTACTACTAACAACTATTTGCATCACCAGGCCGCCTGAGGCCAAAACAGCTCTGCAAGCTCCTTCTCCGCTCCACTATATTCATAGCTTCACTCTTTACCCTCTTCTACGAAGTTCAAATATCCTTTAAATCCTTTTCTCATGACCTCTTCTCACCCCATCCGGGAAGACATGCTTGGATGGATGATCAATGGATGATTTGGCCTGGATGGATGATCAATTAGCACAGTCCGGTGATCTGTCATTCTTCATACGTATAGCATGGCCTCGTTTGGCCCCAGATGAATGGTCAAATAGCATATATTTGGCAATCTGCCATTCTTCGTAAGTAAAACATGGCCTCGTTTGGCCCCGAATGGATGATCAAATATCACCGTCTTTGGCAATCTGTCATTCTTCGTAAGTAAAACATGGCCTCGTTTGGCCCGGGATGAATAATCAAATTTCACAGTCTTTTGTAATCTGTTATTTTTCATACGACACCGTGGCCTTGTTTTGGCCCCGGGTGGATTATCAAATAGCAATGGCAATCTTTCATTCTTCGTAAATAAAACATGGCCTTTTTTTTTGCCCGGGATGGATAATCAAATTTCACTGTCTTTTGTAATCTGTTATTTTTCATACGTAAACCGTGGCCTCGTTTGGCCCCGGATGGATGATCAAATAGCACTGTCTTTGGCAATCTGTCATTCTTCGTGAGTAAAACATGGCCTCGTTTGGCCCAGGATGGATAATCAAATAGCACAATCTTTTGTAAACTGTTATTCTTCATACGTAAACTCGTTTGGCCCCGGATGGATGATCAAATAGCACTGTCTTTGGCAATCTGTCATTCTTCGTAAGTAAAACATGGCCTCGTTTGGCCCCAGGATGGATAATCTAGCACAATCTTTTTGTATGTTTTCTTCATATGTAAACCGTGGCCTCGTTTGGCCCCGGATGGATGATCAAATAGCACTGTCTTTGGCAATCTGTCATTCTTCGTAAGTAAAACATGGCCTCGTTTGGCCCAGGATGGATAATCAAATAGCACAGTCTTTTGTAATCTGTTATTCTTCATACGTAAACCGTGGGCTCGTTGTGGCCCCGGATGGATGATCAAATAGCACTGTCTTTGGCAATCTGTCATTCTTCGTGAGTAAAACATGGCCTCGTTTGGCCCAGGATGGATAATCAAATACCACATTCCTTGATGATATGTCATTCTTCCTACCAGGCACTTCTTCAGGGTTGGGTTTGAAGGGTATATAGTGAACCCAAAATTTTGACAAATAATAGATATTCCAGTGGCATTTTTCTACACCACATTTTTCATACAGTTTATTGTTTGATATACGGTCAGTCAGACGAGTATCCAAAACTGTCCTTAGACAATTCCTGTGGAAGACATTTAAAAAATATTATTCAGCCTTTCGAAGCGTCTACGTTCATCAGAGTATATTTAATAGATGTCAACACTGTAGCTTCCAATAGTCAAATCGTAGTTCTCAAATTTATCTTTCTGTTCTTCCAAACTTTTTTTTAACTGCGAAATAAACACACCCTGTTCATTCGCTATTCTATTTTTGCATATTTACTGTATCCACCGTCTTTACCAATAAATTATCTCAAAAGAATTTCCATAAGAGAAGTTTTTCAGAGAAAATTAAGAAGTACATTAAAGCAAATATGAACAAAAATAAAGTCAAATAATTTTTCAAGCATAAAACTACCATAGATCATTATCAATAATAAACGAAACCCAAAATGAACAGAAATTGCAACAGATACTTAAGTCAAACTCAAAATAAGCAGAAACTGTCGCAAAGAGGTGTCCCATATGCCTTCTAAATACCAGAACGTAATTTGTACTTTTTTTTCTTTCTTTTTTTTTACTTCATTATCTCCTTTCTTCAGTTTTACTTTTCATTTTCTCCTTTAACAAGGAAGTCTTTCTTTTTCAAATATCTACATTTATCTTCTCTTGTTCACTAATTGTGAAATATCCTCTATTTTTTCTTCCTTAGTTTGTGTTTTTACTATAGATTTATCACCTGAATAGGCTTCCAAGAATGATGAATTGTCTCTCGAAACTGAATAATAGTGAAACTTCTTGGAAAGCACACAGAAAGAAACCTTTGCTGTTTACATGGATGAAAAAGTTCATTGAGATCTCGAAACACACCCTCTAGGCCGTATCCAGAGGGGTAGAGGGTTTGACCCCCCACCCCCATGTAAAAATTGTCTAACTCGCAAAAAACGTTACAAAAATGCATGTAAAAAATTTATAATTTTTTTTTTAGTCTTTTCTTGTAACCCTCCCCCCCCCCCCACTCGAACGAAAATCCTGGCTACGACCTTGCACACACTGTTTTAGTCTATTATAAATTAAATGTCAGTAATTCGGATGTCTGTCCTCTCCTTAAGGATTTATTTCTGTGGCTTGAAATAATGGACGCCCTTGAAGCCTTTCTGAATTGCAGACATGGGCCAGATAAAGCCTTCAAAATCTTTTTTGGATTTAAAAAAAAAATCCTACTTGATTTGAAACTGCGACATATCAAAGATTTATCTTTTTTCTTGCGTTTCGTGAATAATAATATGTTTTTTATTTGCTAAAAATTAAAATTTAGCCTTTGATAATTGAGCTGTTCAAAGTAAAGATGATGCAAATGCAATAATACAAACAAAAGTAAAAAAAAAAGATGCATGCTGGTTTGAAATTTTAATATTCCAATCATTTAGCAGAAAAAAAAACGCCCGGATTTCTCGTGCTTTGCTTATGTGGGTAGTTATTGTTACTTTACTTAAATATATTTTACTAGAATTGAACCAATTGGGTTCCGAGGGGCTAATAACTGACCGTCGCAGGTGCCCCTTCCTTCGTGCCTCCGGCTGTGCCTCCGTGCCTCCGGGACACCTGAAACAGCGTATTCCTGGAAGCGAAGGAACACAGTTTTATCTTTGGCTTATGGAAAGCGTACGGCGCGTTTTTATGACGCCAAACTTTCTCCTCTTGAGAGGTTATCTTTACTTGGTCGTGTTGTTTACTGCGTTCGACATTGGAGATCCTGGGTCCTAAAAAGTGGACATTATTCTTTGAACGAGAATTTTATTACCACAAACCTTTACCATTGCCTAGAGATAAATATGCATTCCCTAGTGCTTCACATTCGTCGATTCAAATGGCTTGGGCTCGAACGTCTTCTCAAACTATCCGACATGAATAGCCAACCGTGTGAAGATTTTTTTAGGAAGATGCGGTCTCAAACCAGCACTTACAGTACTGTGATAAACTTTTCGTTCCTCCAACTTCTACATCGAATTCGTCGATATGAAAGTATAACGGATTTTGAAGCTCAATATTCTAATGAAAAACAGTTGTCCTTGCCCAAGGCCAAGCGAGTTAGATCCATTGGTGTTGTGTCTGTCAGTTCCGATTTTTCTTTGCCCGGGGATGATGAAATCAAGCTCGAGCTAGAGGCGAGCTCGTATTGAAAGCCAGCGAATAATGAAAGCCTTGATACCCGACGACGTACTTTCTGCTTTCGGTCACCAAGTACCGAATGTTTCGTCTTTCTGTACTTCACGACAGTGACTCAGACGATGACTCAGAGGAAAATACTCTGTCCGATAAGCAGGAAAAGGCTTCCGCGCGACTGACTCTGAATCGGGTTCGGAAAGTGACGGCGTCTTTGAAGATTTGCCAGTGATTGCTCACTGTGTGAAACACCAAGTTGAGAAAAATTGGGTTAGTGAGCCTGTGACGAACATGAAGAATTCTAGTTTTTGTCTTGTCAAGACTTCTTATTCTTACGGCTCCATAACACCAATAAAAAAATCCACGCTGTTGTGGCTTCTGAGGGAAAGCTCTGAGAAGCTGAGTAGTGACCGATTAAAACGGGTGATGGTCCAGGGCCGACGAGTAGGACTACGTGAGTCGCCACAAACCAATGCAGATGTCGGTGTGAAATCCGAATTGTGTATCGGTGAATGGTGCGTTTACAGACCGGTTGGCAGGGAAAGAGAGTATTAGTTGGGCGGGTCATACAGTTTGGCTACTTGTCTGGGTGAAGATGCCACTCTGTTGACACGCAGAATATGGCGATGCCGTTCCCTGACGACATAGGAATTCTGTGCAAGTGGTTCCGGCTGAATGCTGATCTCACATTAACTGCCGCATTGGTAGACCAGGGTTACTGCGACTCCAGCCTGTATATCATGCATTCAGCAGAACCCGTTTCTATGGAAATCGGCACCAACATTGTCTTTGGCTTTGACTCAGACGTCTTCACAAAGCTGAATTCATTTATCCAGAAGAAAGGGTTCCACTTTTTTGATGTCTCGTCAGCATCGCAATCATCATGTTAAAAATGGCACCTAAGCCCAAAACTCACCTCAAGACCATAACCACCACCAGTGCTATGTTCTGTGTGTCAACAGAAGGAATTTTGTTTAGCATTTTCCAGAGGTATTTTGTTATTTTGTTATTTTTTTGTTATTTTTTGTATTTTTTTGTTATTTTTTTTCCCTCCCCTCCTCCTCTTCACTCGGTGATATTTTAATACAAAAACATATAAATCTTACAACTTTATACATTATCATATCACCTAAACTTCAAAAAAAAAAAAATTATTATATATACCAGTCAATGTATTAGTGGACATGAAGGCACACTACCATTTAACTTTTTTCGTGCCAAATATCTATCGCTCCCCCCGTTCCAGGGTGTCCTTCCCCCTCTAGGAGACGCTTTTTCCGGTGGCATTTTTACTTCAATTTTTTAAAATTCATATCCTTCAATTGTCACTAATACGAATTCGAATTTTAAAGGTGGTCTTCCAAAAGGCTTACTCTTACAACTTTAAAATTTTTTAACACAAAAAAAAACTATTTGCTCTCCCGTAGA
Organism: Artemia sinica; assembly: GCA_027921565.1. Classification (NCBI taxonomy): domain Eukaryota; kingdom Metazoa; phylum Arthropoda; class Branchiopoda; order Anostraca; family Artemiidae; genus Artemia; species Artemia sinica. The sequence continues at coordinate 45,551,707 of CM051274.1, read as the reverse complement.
CTGGGCGTTCTCCGTCCACAAGAAACCCATTCTTGTGGTGGCACTTTTTTCCTTCTTTTTTTTCTTTTTTTTTTTCAGCCCTTTTTACGACCAACCTTAATCAACAAAAAAAAACAAAATACAACCAACCCATCAACAAAAAACCTAAAAATAACCTTAATACCGACGTGCATGAGGGCACAGAACTGAACAGAATCTTGAACCATGTCTCCTACGAACGAGGAGGCAACCCACGGCGGGGCTGGTCCTTCCAGCTCAAGTGCGTGTGCCCCTCGTCCCCCATTCGCTTGAGTTTTTGAATATAATTTTATGAGTCTCGAATGCATTCCGAGATCTAGGGCAGCGGAAGCGATGAATACCATCGGAAAACTTGTTATGCTCAGTAGAAGACTTAGTAGTAGAAGACTTAGTGTTTATACTTGTGCTAACCGAGCTTAGTTTGATTTACTGAAGCTCATTTGTCCAGTTTCTTAGGGTTGTCATTTGAGCTGTGATTATCGAGATGATTACTGAAAACGTACCAATAAATATCTGAGAAACTAGTTATTTTTTTTAGTTGGTTGCTTTACTTAGCACTTTTTACTAATAACTCGGTAGTAACAGTTTTTCTGACTGTTGCTTTACAGTTTTCTCTTCAAATACCCAAAGGCGTGGGTTTAATACCAAGAAAGTTGGATTCTAAGTACATTCGGGAAAAGGGGATCTGTGTTTCTTCCGGATTCTTTCGTGTCAAAGCAGCAGATTCCTTTTTTTTAGTACAATTAAGAATCCGAGATCCAAGGGTGCATCTTGGCACAGCCACTAAACAGAAAAGCAGGTATGATAAAAGGGAAAGGGGCGTGTGAAGACGTGATAAAAGGCAACTTTTACCGCTGGCCAAGCCATATTGAATAGGGCTGCGAAGCGTGACGTCAATTCTTGGGTGGGAAATTCAAATAACGATGAAAACGTGGATGCGTAGACACGTTTTTTCGGAACTTTGGCGAATTGTTTTGGCCTAAAAATATTTGTCGTAGATCCTACTAATCCACCAGAACGTTTTCACGCACGTCGAAATAATACAAGGAATAATGACAATCAGTTGTTAGTTACAACTAGAAACCACGTTTCACGGTACTTTGAATTTCGCACCTTGCTTTTTACGTCATCACCCCGCGCAGCCCTATGTTGTATAACTTAAAAACCATGTTCCGGGATTTTTTTTTGAAATTTCGGGATTTTTTTTGAAGAAAAATCGGAATTTTATTTTTTGAGCTGGTCGCAACGCTGCATATGTAATAGGAAAAAGTGACACCATCAGTGCCATCGTAGGGTTACCTAGTTTTTTTTGCATGGATATCAACAACTTGCAGTCCTCCGTTCTTCTTCTTTAGGTACATATCAGTTGTTTTCAGTCTTGGGGGTTCTTTTCCTTGCCAAATAAACCCGTAAATGATTTTTTCCAAGTTTTAAAAGATCGCTTTGAAGGTGCTGAAATATTCGACAAATACCGAATAACAGGCAAGCTGTTTATATTTACATATTGCGCCCTTTGGAATATTTATAAAGTTTCCTTCCCTGTCCATTTTTAATGCCTCCGGCGTGCCTCCGTGCCTCATGTCTCCAGGTTTCCTCAAAATGCCCAGTTGTTAACCCCTCGTTGGCTTCTTAAATGTCGTTGAATTTTACGATAGACACACGTGGTGTTTCTTGACATGTTCGGTGTTAACACGTAATTCGCGGGGAATGTCGTTGTAAATGCAATGAGTTGATAATAAATCAAGTTCTTCGACGCCAGCGCTTTACGATGAATACATAATTTCTATGGCAACACTGGCATGGTATAACTGATTAAAAGTGATAAATCGTAGAAGAGAAAAAAAAAAATCCAACAAAGAAAATTGTTAGCCTGTCAAATTGAATCCATTGAAAAGCAGATATTTGATATGGACCTATGCCAAGCTGGCGTGGCTGAAGTCATACTGATTATGGCTTGGTGGAGGTCCTTGCCGAAATAATTGCTGGTTTTTTTTTTTCATCATTTCCATTTCACTAGCTTAAAATGTTCCTCTTTGTGCTTTATTTTCTTTTTTATTTCTCATTTTCATATTTTCCATTCTTTTGTCAGTAGCCCATTTGGGACTACTTTCTAAGCAGCACTTTCTAGGGTCAAGTATCCATTTTTATATTTATTTATATTTATATATTTTTGGATATAATTTCGCGGAGTTAAAAGATAAAACTGCTATTTGTTTTGATTTTCGTCATTAGAAGTAAATACATTCTAAGACCACACTGGCTATACATGACAAATGAAACTCAGAGAGGAAAGAAAATGACAAAATGAAAAATTAAATAAAAAAAGGTGAAAAAACGAGGATTTGTCAGCCAGTGGCGAACCATGAAGAAGAAGAAATAAGCAAATATTTCGACAAGGACCTCCGCCGAGTCGTCCTCAGTGCTAAACAAAAAAGAAAAAAAAGAAAAAGAAACCAATGAAAATCGAACCTTTCGAAGTTTACTTAACAGCGACGGAACAAAAACTAAATAAGAACCAGGTTGGAATCAATGAAAAAGAAATCTACCAAGATGATTGAGCAATAATCCTTTGTTTTGCTATAGCTTTAGCTGGTCTACAAATTTGATCATCATTTGATGTGCAAATAGGTTCTCTCAAGTTATACCGGGCGAAAATATTGATTGAGACCTTCAAAATTAAACTGTCATAAATTGGGGTTAATGAAATGTCTCCAGTATCTTTTTATTGCTAAATTTCGGTTTATGTATTTTCTTATCTCAATTACCTATTTAAAAGTTTGTGGTAGGCCATTTACAGTAGATATTAAGGTTGCCTTGTAAAAAAGAGCCAGATGGGTCGGATTTTTGAAAATATGCAGGGCCAATGCCGAATCAAAGTTGTCATTGTTATTTTTCAATCTCAGGGACTTATCTATTGAAATTCTGTGTTCATGCAAACGTTCACCTAGTTTTTTGATGGGCCCTACCACTGTAGAATTTCCCACATGAACACGGGATTCTGTAGACACCACTACCCAGTACAGGGTCAGTTTTATCCTTTCTAGAGTTGAAAAAAATGTTCAAATTTTTTTTTTTTAGTTTTGAAAGAAACAGAGAGATCAGGTTTTTTAAAAAATTTCCAAGTTTATCGCCAAGTTTCGGGATGTATGGTAAAGTGATGAAAGCTTTTTTCTCAATTGCCGGGGTAACTGAATCGAGGGGGACGGGCTCCCTATAGAAAATTCAAGGCTAGGAGCAGTTTTTTATAAGCTGCCTTTCTTGGATGTTTTGATTATAAAAACTACTCCTAGCCTTGAATTTTCTATCCACAGAAAGCCGACCCATAATGATCGATATCTACATTTCTCTTCACATCACCCTCCTTCTTTGAAAAGAGGGGTAGTAATCTCTTTAGTCGACAGGGTTTTAAAAATCTGCTCTCGTAATCATATAATTCTGAATTAAACTATGTCACGGATATTCTATTCTGCAATGGTTTACCCAATAAAACTTATTGAAAATATCACAGATAGACGATTAAAAAAGATAAAACAAGAAGGTAGGGAGCCCGTCCCCCTCGATTCAGTTACCCCGGCAATTGAGAAAACAACTTTCATCACTTTACCATACATCCCGAAACTTGGCGATAAACTTTGAAAAATTAAAAAAAAAAAAAAAAAAAAACATAATCTCTCTGCTTCTTTCAAAACTGAACAAAAAGTTGAACATTTTTTCAACTCAGGAAAGGATAAAACTGACCCTGTGCTGGGTAGTGGTGTCTACAGAATCCCGTGTTCATGTGGGAAATTTTACATTGGTAGGACCCATCAACAACTAGGTGAACGTTTGCATGAACATAAAATGTCAATAGATAAGTCCCTGAGATTGAAAAATAACAATGACAACTTTGATTCGGCATTGGCCCTGCATATTTTCGAAAAAATCTGACCCATCTGGTTCTTTTTGACGAGGTGGCCTTAATATCTACTGTAAATGGCCTATCACAAACTTTTAAAGAGGTAATTGAGATAAAAAAAAATACAAAAACGAAATTTAGCAATAAATAGAGATACTGGAGACATTTCATTAAGCCCAATTTATGACAGTTTAATTTTGAAGGACTCAATCAATATTTTGGCCCGGTATAACTTGAGAGAACCTATTTGCACATCAAATGATGATCGAATTTGTAGACCAGCTAAAGCTATAGCAAATTAAAGGATTATTGCTCAATCATCTTAGTAGATTTCTTTTTCATTGATTCCAACCTGGTTCTTATTTAGCTTTTGTTCCGTCGTTGTTAAGTAAACTTCGAAAGGTTCGACTTTCGTTGGTTTCTTTTTCTTTTCTTTCTTTTTGTTTAGCACTAAGGACGACTCGGCGGAGGTCCTTGTCGAAATATTTACTTATTTCTTCTTCTTCATGGTTCGCCACGGGCTGACAAAATCCTCGTTTTTTTTCACCTTTTTTGATTTAATTTTTCATTTTGTCATTTTCTTTCCTCTCTGAGTTTCATTCGTCATTAGAAGTTCAAACATTTTCGGTAACTATGGGTTTGTAGTTTCCAGGTTTTCGGGTATCCGACTGCCTGGCCTGACCGTATATCAAACAGTAGGCATTACGACAAGTCTGGCTCAATCCCATTTTCCAGAGTTAGAATGAGAGAAAGGTGAAGTGGCTAGGGCACGTTCTGCAAATGAAAGATGACAGATTGCCAAAGATTTTCCTTTTGGCCAACCATCTAGGGCTAAACGAAAAACATTTTGTTCCTCTCGTTGGGGTGGTAGGATGTCGTAAGGGAAGAATTAAGGGAAATGGGAACTTTCTGGGAGATGTAAATAGGGAGGCTTTGGATAGATTGGGATGCAGGTGAAGCGTGCGTAGCTTTGTCTGTCTCAGACGGCTTGGTGCTGCGGTGAGTTTTTAGTAGTAGTAGTAGCAGTATGGGTTGTAGTTTGCTGTTTATTAGGCTGTAGTTACTACTATAATAATTATTGTTTGACTCTGACGAAATAAAACACAAAAAAATTCCTTACAATTTAACAACAGAAGAAAAATCTCAAAACAAAAAGTCGAAAAGAGTCGTTTCTTTGAATCGAAATGCTAAGTCAGAATTCGAAAAATCAGAAAATGAAAGAACTGCTTCTCTCTTAGATACCACAATAACTTGAACTTGAGTAAGAGAATGTCGTTACACCCAAAACATAGAGAAACGCCCAAAACACGGGTATCAATTTACGATAATGTAAAGGAATTTTCTTTCAAGTTTTATTTTCTTAATGAAGACAAAGCAAAGGTATTTTCCAGAATTTATGGGGTTAGGGCCAAGGTTTTAAAAGAAAAAGTTTAAGTAGATACCAAAGAAGGTATTTTTTAAAATCCCAAGGGGGTGGTAGTTTGTTTTATCAATTTTTTCGATACAAATATCACAAAAGGTATTCTCGAAATCAAGGGAGCAATAGCCCTTCTCCCCCTCCCCCATTGGGTATCTTTTGTCCAAACCTAACGCAACACTCATAGAATGAGTCGTGGCAGGTTAGATTGTAATCAGTATGTGTAAATGTCAAACGAGGCAAAAAGAAAATAATTTCAATAAACATTTAACTAATTTTAGTTTCCTATGGTGATTTAAGGTATGATTTGATTTAAGGTAAAAATATTTAAGATATAATTTTTTTTGGTTAAATTCCCCAGAAAAAATACACCCCCTCTCTTCCGAACGAAAATCCTGGATACGCCCTTGTTATAAATCTATAGATTTGTGGCTTTTGCTATTATTAATTGAGCAGATATATCGGTGGTCACTTGACCAGTCGATTGGTCATTGCCCTTGAGATATGTGGCCCATGGCTCAATTGCAGCTGCTGCAGGGCTGACGCAAGGGGCTTTATAGTCGAGAAGAGTTAATGAATAGATGAAAACATACTGTTGGTGAACCAACTGTTCTAGTATCCTTAGTTCAAAAACACTGATGAGCAAAGTTGAGTTTCGTCATTAGAAGTTCAAACATTTTCGGTAACTATGTGTTTGTAGTTTCCAGGTTTTTGGGTATCCAACGGCCTGACCGTATTTCAATCAGTAGGCATTATGACAAGTTTGGCTCAGTCTCATTTTCCAGAGCTAGAATGGGAGAAAGGTTGAAATGGTTAGGACAGATTCTGCGACTGAAATATGACAGATTGCCAAAGATTTTCCTTTTTGGGCCAACCATCTAGGGCTAAACGAAAAACAGGTCATCCCTCGTTGGGGTGGAGGATGTCGTAAGGAAGGATTAAGGGAAATGAGAACTTTTTGGGAGGTGTAAAAGAGGGAAAGACAGGAAAAAAGCTTAAAATACTGATGATCAAAGTAGAAGTATTTTCTAAGTAAGTTATGCTAAGCTTTCAGCACTTATAAAAAAAGAAAAAAAACTTCTAAAAGCTATAAACTTTCAGCTTTAATAAATAAGACTGTTATCTAGGATTTCTTCTCCTATAGTATTTTCTTTATATTTCGGCACTTTGGGAATGGTTGACATAAGCTGAGACAAGGAAACTTTATTCGGTGTTAAGCAAGAGTAGTTATAGCATAATGAATTACGAATCCCCTATGTACAAAGGTCACCTACTGGAGTCAATGAGCTCTTCCTTGGCTCGTATACTAGTTGAGTTTCAGATTTCTTTGACCTTGAGCGAAGGCCATACGGTTTCACATGCGTGTGCGTAATGCATTAAGATGGTTGGCACAAACTGAGAGAAGGAATCTTTATTCGGTGTAAAGGAAGTAATTGAAATTCTGTAAGCTAAAGTCTTAAAATTTTAAAGTGCGACTGACCAAGCTAAAACGCAACAAAAGAAATAAACTAAAAAAAATACAATTAATATGTTCTCGCCTGGTTCTCACAGATTAGCATATCCAGTTCCAACAGTTCCAGTTCCAGTTCCAGCTAAAATATATTTCTCTCGTTTGCTGTCCAGAATATCAGTTCTCTTCTTTACTTTGATTTCTATAAATGTGATAAATTAAGGATCGCTACTGATGTCCACTGTGTAAATAGGGGGGGGGGGAGAATTACCCTATCCCAGTTTTTTACCAACCCCCCCCCCCCCCGTCAATTTTGAAAAGTACGCATTTTCGCATATTCATTGGAAAACACCTATTTGGGGTATTTTCGTTGGAAAGAAAATCAAAGAAATGAATTTGCCTCTCCGCCTAGATTTTGAAAAATAAATCCCTCCCCCCTCAGAAAATTTTCATAAATTAGTGTTACTGCTGAAAGCCCACAAGGCTGAGTGCCACAAGGCAACCAGCTAAAGTCACAAGGCAATTCTTCTCTACCTCCATCGATTTAGAGTTAAATTTCCAGAAGTTTGCTCTCTCATGAAAATGTATGACATTTGCCGCCAGATGGAAGTTCTGCTGGACACAGAAATTCTGGCTAGAAATGCATTAATTGTAAAATTAATGTGGTTAAGGTAGGAAATGAGGTTAGCAGCTGGTTTTGTATTAAATCAGGAGTTAAGCAGGGTTGTATTCTATCCCCCTTTATATGGATTATTTTGATGGACTTTGTATGAAGGAGCGCAGGAAAGGCAATGGGAGACCACGGAATCAAATGGGGAGGAAAAAGTCTCCTGGACTTAAGTTATACTGATGATTTAAGCATCCTAGATGAAAGTTTGAGCAAAATGAATGAAGTTTTAGAGGTTTTGCGAGTTCAGGGTGCTAGAATAGGTTTGAAAATTAATGTTAAGAAGACTAAGTCACTAATGCTATGAATAAGTGAAGATGAAAAGGTGATGTTGAGCAATGAAAAATATTGATCAGGTGTGCAGCTTCACCTACCATGGTAGTATTATTAGTAAAGATGGTGGGAGCAGTGAAGATGTTAAAAGTAGAATAGCCAAGGCTCAGGGTGTTTTTTTCACAGTAAAAAAAAAAAGTTTGGAAGAATTGGAAGATAAGTGCAAACCAAGCTTAGAATATTAGAAGCTATAGTGATGACAGTGGTCAAATATGGCTCTGAAGCATGGGCGCTCAGAAAAGCGGACGAAGATTTGCTAGTGTTTTCCAGAGGGATTGCTTAAGGATTGTCCTGGGTACCCGGCTGACTGACCGTATTTCGAACAATAGGCTATGCGAAAAATGTGGTTCAATACCGCTCTCTAGGGCTATAATGAAAGAAAGGTTGAGGTGGCTAGGACACGTTGTGCGGATGAAGGATGACAGATTGCCGAAGATTGTTCGTTTCGGCCAACTATCTAGGGCTAAACGGAAAGCAGGTCGTCCCCGTCTGAGGTGGGAGGACGTTATAAAGAAAGATTTAAAGGAAATGGGAACTTCGTGGGTGGGTGTAAAAAGGGAGGCTTTGAATAGATTGGGATGGAGGAGGAGCGTGCGTAGTTGTGTTGGCCTCAGGCGGCTTGGTGCTTCAGTAAGTTGTTAGTAGTAGTAGTATATTTTTTATGACTGTTCTGAATGAACGTATTATTTTAGCGAAGGGATATTTGTGCTTTTTTCCTATATTATTTTCTTTCTGTATTTCTCTTTTGTTCGGTTTTTTTTGTGAGCTGATATAAATAAATTATTATTATTATTAAACATCATATGCAAGAGAAAAATGTATTCAATAAAAATATAAGCAAGCTATAAATTAAAAACGTTAAAATTCAAAAGTTTTCGTCATGCTGAATACCTTTCGTGAAAAAATGGGTGTATTTTAATGACAATCAAAACATATTCATCGCAAAATAGTAATAAATGAGCAATATAATCATTCATAATAAAATATAAATGAAAGCTCATGTAAAATAATATAATAGTATTTAACAAAAGTAAAATATTATGAATAGCATTTATTTTACTTTTGTTAAATACTATTATATTATTTTACATGAGCTTTCATTTATATTTTAAATAAAAAAAAATCACCATATGTTGTCAAATAGAACTCATCACTGAGGTACCTGTAAACTAAAGGAAATGGAATAAGATGGTATTAGATGGTATTAGATTTTATGGAATAAAATGGTATTCATAAGTCCAAATATTCTTCCTTTTCTTCATAAATATGAACTGTTATTTTTTTTCAGGAACTACGAAAAGACAGTTGAAGCTGACAGAGCAGCGTTGGCACAATGGGAAGCAAGCTCTACTGCATTTCATTGGCTGTATGAAGATGTTTTGGATAATCCAGTGATTTCTTCCATTCCTACTGCTGGTATTTGCTACTTATCTTTTTTAAATGAAAATACAAAAAAAAGGGCATTGGTGGGGGGTAGAACCCACGATCCCTCCGGTAACTAACCAAAGCTTCTACTCGTATAGTAGGATAGACGCAAGGAAGCTTTTTGCTGTGTCTTATTGTAAACTTTACCGTTAGAAGATAACGGTTGAGGATTTTGACCGAGTTCTAATTGTACATTTGCTTTTATTGTTAAAAATTTCCTAGGTTTAAAATATTGTTTTTTGTTTATTTATTTGTTTGACTTGATTGGTAAAAGGTATTGAAGCTCTGTGATACAGTTTTCTGGTAGCTGTCTAAATCTACTGATAGAAGCTTCGGCTAGACCATAGTGACGGGACGACGTCAGAATTTTTCCTCATTCCGATTCTAATCCATATCCCGCCTCGATGTTATGTTTACCTTTCGTTTTTTCGTATTAGAAATGTTTCTAATGGAAAAGTTGACCATCGATAATTTTGCGTCTTCCGAATTCCCGACTTAAAAATGAACGAAACAAACTTTATTGGGTTTTCATCAGTTTGTCAATAATGTAGATAGCAAGACCACGAATAAATGGATATGACCTGTCTAAAGGGGTGCTTTTTTTTTTTTTTTTTTTTTTTTTTCTTTTCTTTTTTTTTTTTTTTTTTCTTTTTTTTTTTTTTTTGCTATTAAATTTTACTTGTTCCTGGTGCTAAAATATGATATAAGATTTTAATATGCAGGACTTGATCAAAATGACTTGACTCATGTTAGCGTGGCCTAAGGTGTCAAATTTCACAGCAAATAAAGCCTGTTGTTCTGATGATATAAAGACAAAGGATAACAAAGCCGGAAAATACTGACAGGCTATATGCCTATATATATATAGGCTATTGCCTATATATATATAATGCCTATATATATAGGCTATTGAAAACTTAATTTATTGAAGTGTTTTTAGAATTAATGATTTAAAACGAAACAAGATGTTCGCCAGTGAATGTTTTATTTACGGAAGGGTGCACATTAAGTGGCATCTTAATCTAAATATGGTGCTAAAAAGTATAATTATAAAAAGTATATAAAAGTTTGCTTAAACAATAGAAGATGCATGTGAACTTTCACTTACGCTATTCTTGCTACTACTATCTCATCGAAAAGCCAAGCAAAAATAAGCCCCCCAAGCTCTATATATACGAAGAGAAATTATCATGCACCTAACCTCAAAAATTTTCTATCAAACAAAAATTCTAAAATTCAAATAAAATAAAGTTGCTGAAACCTGAGAGACTCAAGTAATACAGAGTTTAAAGATTTTGTTTCTGTACTACAGAAACAGAATATTATTTTTTGGATCACAATAACTTCTTGGATCACATAACTGTGGATCACATTTTTGGATCACATAACTGTGATGAAGTAAACAAGCAGTCAACCCACAATCTCAAATATATTGAGCTTGAATGCGTGACTTGCGTTCTATTACTTGCACATGGCTACGTCTCCTTTTACTTTTCCTTTTCTATTTTTCCTTATCTTTGTGTTTCACAAATGTAATTTTTTCTAACCTAAATTACTAGAAGGCTGGGGCGACTCGCCCACAAAAATGAACTACTACATTTGACAAATCAATACAGCGTCAAGCCGGTTGAGGCCAACACAGCTACACACGCTGCTCCTCCATCCAATCTATTTACAGCCCACCTCTTCACACCCTCCCAAAAAATTCCAGTTTCCCTTTAATCCTTCCTTACGACATAGTTGAAAAATGCAAAAGGGCATAAATACATGAAACACATTAGAAAATTTGAGATTTTGTTTGGAAATCAAACGCTCCTCAGGGCCCGTCAGGTGTTTACCAAATAATAATTAAAAGAAAAAATTAACGATATTAGATGGATAGCATAATTTCATTTGTTATTCTCTCATATTACAAGATTTCAAGGCAGTACCCAGGATTTTTTCGGGGGGGGGGGAGGGGTTCAAACCTCCTAAGCCCTTCTCCCCTCCTGGGTACGGCCTTGCAAGGTTTTACAAATAAAACCAAATCCAAACCAAATGTCTTCGCGTTCGTATACCGATGCAAATAAAATAATAAAAAAGATATTCCCATGTTCATTTTTAGCTTTTTTATATATGAACAGCAGAATTTTCGTAAAGAATATCTTCTTAGTCTCTGAACCGCTTAATTTCTTCTACAGCCATCTTCCGAATCTGTCTTTTCTCTATATTTTCTGTTACATCTCTTCTCAATAGTCTCGTTATTCTCTACTCTTATTCTCTATAATTAAACACATTTCTAGCTTATAAACTTAGAACAAAGTTAATCAGGGACATATGAAGTGGGTGCTTTCGGCAAATATCCCTCAGAATATTAAAATTTCTTCAGCATTTCCTCAGGTATCTTATATTTTCTGTAGATGGTTGTAGAGTTTTTGCAGATGGTTGCTGTAACTTTGTTTGTATATTTTTATGTTAAATAAATCAATTTGATTTGAAAAAAAAAAAAAAAATCAGCATAATTTGCCTATTCTTTGAAGCTTTGTTCCATACCTAAATGCATGCTCTCTTGGAAATGAGTCCTTATATGTGCCTTGTCGTAGCTGTGGAATCTTTTTACTTATATCGTTTGCTTTTTTGTTCTTTATATTCTGAACTTTCTACAAATCGTTTTTTTGACAAAGTTCTTTCCTTGGCCCATCCCCTTCTCAGTTTGCACTTTTAGAGAAGAGAGGGGGGTGCCCTCTATGAAGTCGCAGCATTTTTGCATTGTGTCCTTTGTTTTTGTATGATTTTTCAACTGTATTTTGATTATTGATATTTTGCTGAAATTATTTTTTTACTTTGTGTTTTGCGGACCACAACTCGATATACTGATGTGGTGCCACCATCTGGCAACAGTGGTAACACTGCTTTTATTGCCAAATTTAACTACAAATTTATGCAAAATGTCCTGTTTTGTTTGAAAAATAATTGTACCAAAAAAAGAAAATAATTATTGTACAAAAAAAATATATATATAAAAAAAAAAAAAAAAATCACATGACTTATCAGTATATCTCTTTTATTGATTTTTTCCCTCATATTTTACCTAGTTTACCATAATGTTGATTTAGTGCTTGTGAGTGACACTAGATGGGTGGTTATGCTGTTGTTGGTATTTGAATTTCGACTCCACTTTACTCTCTTTATTTTGTTTGATCTATCCCATAACATATAGTTAAACTATTGCAGATATTGTTCACTAATATGAGGTGTATTTATAAATATGTGCTGCTCCACACTACGGTATGGAGATGACTCCACACGGAAGTGGGGAATGTGATACGGATTGTACTACTCAACGCTATATCATCAACACAGAAATGTTCATGCTGTTTCTAGTCGGTCTGTTTGAACTAGAATTTCTTCATAATTGCCTTCAACAGTTTGTCCCTCGCAAAATTTCCAGGGGAAATTTTAGATTGGTGAATTTGCCAGAATTCGTATACACATTTCTCGTGGTTTCTCTTTTGTGAGACGATTTTACATTTGGAGATGTTCCGGGAGAATTGTCTGGGAAAAGCCGGGAGGGATTCGGCTGAGGGGGGGCGTGGTAGGGGGGGGGGAATCCTCCATCCATGGAGAAATTTTCTGCAGGGAAAACTTTCCATTGGGTAGAGCATTTCCGGCATGATTTGAAGGACGATCAGAAATTAAATAAAAATTTTTTTTTTCAAATGAAAGTAAGTTTCAAGAGAGAATTGTCAGCAGGAAATTTTCCAGAGGGAATTTTCAGCGAAGTTTCTTCAGCTGACAGTAAGGAGCAACATTAAAATTTTAAACGAACAGATACGTACGTGGATTTGAGGGGTGATGTCCCCCTTCTCCCAAATGATCGCTATTTACGCTAAGTTTGACTTTTTATCCAATTTTATAACAAAATCAAGCGAAATTTCGGTGTTATTCTTTTGTACCTAGAAGTTAATCGGTGCATAAATCTATAAACTACAAACCTGTTTCAAACTAAATGAACAAACTAGCTAGGTATTGTAGACACATAGGACTGGTGATGTACAATAAGATTTAAATCATCCCTGCCACAGGAGGTGAAGGGTTATGCATAAATATTCGTCCGGATCCCCACTTCCTCCCTCCTACCCGATAAAATATAAAAATAGTGATTGAAAACAAAGTTGTGTATAGTTCAGAATCTAACCCTTTAAAAATCCCCCCCCCCCAAAGAAAAGCAGATAAATTGACTTCTAAATTAAATATTTCACTTTTTTAAACAGCTTAATGTTTCATTTTATCGATAATTTTGTCGTTACTATTGCGGCACAGGGCTTGCTTTTCAGAACTTGAATTATTACGTTTTGCTTTCCTTTTTTTTGAATTTGAATGAATGAATGAATTTAATTTATATCCCGCCATAAAACAAAAGAAGAATAGGCGGAGTAAACGAACAAAAATAAAAAAAGAAATAAACAAAAAACTTCATATAAACGTTAGCCTATATATGTCTACAGCTGTCATTTGGGCTACCATTGGGCTATATATGCCCAGCTGGGCAACTAGTCTATAGCTGCCATTTGGGCTTTACCCTTTTGATTACTTAACTAAAAACTTACCCAAAAGGAATAACTCTGAATATATTCCCTTAGAATTCCAGTCTCGAACGACGTTTCTACATGAAATGACTCGAATTCAAAAGCAGCTTAAAGTAATTCCAACTAAAGTTGGGGAAGTATTGGAACAAATCACTGGCCTTGGTGCAAGCGTGGAACAAAGGTTGAAATGGGCTGCCGGCGCCAATCCGGCGGTTGCTGAGCAATTGGAGCAATTCTCAACTAAATATAACAGAGTCACTGATTTACTGAAGGAAGTGATGACTTTGACAAATGTATGAACATAGCTACAAAAGGAGTTGTTCATTTCGAGAGTATGCGGACGAGAACTAAAGAAGCTGTCGGAAAAGATGCCGAATTCAGAGACGTAATTTCTCTCTTCCTTTCTTCATTTGTTTTTTATTCTATAATGTTTTCTTTATTACTTTAATGCTCTTTTTGCATGTGTTTGGCAAAACTTTTTTTTTCCACAGGAAAGATATATTTCACTTCCTCTTCCTATTAATCTTTTACACTCTTCCGTATCTACTCTATTTTGCCTATTCGCTTTCTTTTCTCTCTCTCTTTGTTTCTCTCTCTCTCTCTCTCTCTCTCTCTCTCTCTCTCTCTCTCTATATATATATATATATATATATATATATATATATATATATATATATATATATATATATATATATATATATATATATATATATATATATATATATATATATATATATATATATATATATATATATATATATATATATATATATATATATATATATATATATATATATATATATATATATATATATATATATATATATATATATATATTTATTATATATATATATAGTTATCTGGGTAAAAACTTTGAATATAAGTTTGAACATAGAAGCTTAATTTTATCATAATGCCCTTTGCTAATATCTGCTTTGTCACCTTTAAAAAACAGTTGAAAAGGGCGACTTTGATATTGATTGTTTTCTTTTTGTTCTTTTGGATTCCTAAAAAGCCTTCTTGTATTAAAAAGTGGTTTTTTAATAACAATTTTTAAAAAAATGCATTTTAAAGTTTTTTTTGGCTTTTAAATGCATTTTAAATGCATTTTTATTGTTCTTGGCTGCTCTTTTGGATAGTATTCATTTTTTCTTTTGGGATTCATTCCAAATTATAAATTCACAAATACCTAATATCAGTCAAATTATAAACTGCATCTAAAAGGAATAAATTTATCAAATTGAAAAATACATGATGAACACTTCACATGAGAACACTTCAATTACAATGAACAAAAAACACTCAATGGTTTATTCGGTATGAAGAAAAATGAAGTGCCAGCTATTTTCTTAGGTAAAAAATGAAAAGCTCATCCATTTTAAATGTAATTAAATGAAATAATATGCAGACTGAAGTAGCTCCAGGAAGATGTTGAGATTTTCTTCCTAGTTCGTCACTTTTAATCCAAGCAAAATGTTAGGAGACTTAGTATCAGTTATTGATTTTAAGCTTTGATTTCCAAATGCTCACAAAAATTATCAAATTTAAGAAAGTCGCAACAATAAGTCACCTGTGGTCAAAATACTCAAAGACTCCTCTTTGATCCCCACCCAGGCTCAAAGCTTCTGCTATGGTCAGTTCCATGGAAATCTCCAAAGAGTTTCTTTTTAAAATAGCTTTCAAGCGTAGTTAGGGGTATTTAGCCTTTTTTGCTATTCTTCAAAGCTTTGAAAAAAGTGTTTATAATACTCCAAATGCTACATTTGTTATATTTGTGCATATTTTTGGTAATCATTTGTGAGGTGATCGAATTTTTGAAACCACTGTAGATACGTAAGAACGTTGCAACATCTGAGGTCATGAGACTGAGGTCATGAGAGTGTCAAAGACTCCTCCTTGAACCTCCCAAATTGAAAGCTTTTATTATAACCTGGCCTTTTAATGTAACTTGGGCACTGGACCAAGGGCGCCAATGTCATTCGAGCGCAACGTTAGGTGGGGATGTCGATATCGCTTTCGTCACACCAATTCGTTTTAGTGTGAATCTGCCTGGTACTAATGAATGAATGTTTTCAAAGTAAACCTGCTTCATCAATAAGAAAAAAACGGGCTGGACGCATATGTCCCTTTCCCTTTGGACGATAAAACCATGCAAGTGCTGTATCAAGTATAGCTCACGAAAATCTTGTAAATTTTTGTCAACTTTTCAACTTTTTTGCATCCCTGCTTTCAATAAAGAAATCAAGTACTATCACTTAAATATAATAACTCCCTATGCCCCCCCCCCTCTGGATACCATCTTGATAGGATACCGTCTCTGCTTTAAATAATAAAAAAAAATAACTTATTGGCACCTCCGCTTTCGAAAAAAAAAACGAGGTATTGTCATTTAAATATGATAGCTCACTACCCCCCCCCCCCCTGGATACCACCTTGATAGGATGCCGTCTCTGCTTTAAATTAAAAAAAAAAACTTGTTGGGATCCCTTCTTTCGATAAAAAAATGTCGAGATATTATCATTTAAATGTAATACCTCCCTACCCCCCCCCCCCCCTCTGGATACCCCCTTGACAGGATGCCGTCTCAGCTTTCACTAGAAGAATAATTTACTTAATAATTAACTAGGTTGCTATATGGTTCAAACAAACACGCAAAATAACATTAAACAGTTTAGTGTTCCTTGAAAAAAAATTGAGGGTATGAGTAAAGGGGTACAAAGACGACAACAAAAATGTCGAAATTATTCAGATATACCTCAAATTATTGGAAAACTGAGTCATAGATTTGCCGTGGCATTCTAAAGATCCAAAGAATCTAATTAAAAGGGAGCACACACAAAAGCCAAATTAGGCCAGTAGCCTATGAGAAATCGCAAAATACCCAAGACAATGAACAAGTCCTAATGGGGGGGCCTGGGTCTATCAAAATTTCAATAGTTTCCCCAGGAATTTGATATCATTTTCTTCTGTCTCCACTTTAAATGAAAAAAATAATTATCTGTTTGGCATCCCTGCTTTCAATAAAAAAAAAAAGAGGTATTATCATTTAAAATAATAGCCCCCTATCCCCCCCTATAGGCAATAATTTACAATTTATTAATGAATCATATTTTTGGGGTAACTTCCGGTCCAATCTTTAATTCCCCAACCTTGTACATAGCTTAGTCTATAGCTAAATTTTTTTCTCAATTGAAGGTTTTTTTTGGGGGGGGGGGGGGGGGGTAAAAATGTTTCAGAAAGAAGATTGTATTTTCTATCATGCGTTCAACAATTGAGTATTAAACATTAAGAAAATCTTATCTAAAAACAGCAAAAAAAAAAAAAATCTGCAAACTTACAATTCTATTCAACTTGAAAATAAAATTCTTGACTACGAATGATGTAAGAAATAGTGATTGGGAAACTGCATTCGAAAGGATTTAAACTCATTTCATAAAGACGATACTTTGTTTTGTTAACATATGAAGAACTGTGTATATTGCAATATTTGCAATTGCATATTGCATCTGTCTGGTTTTTTATGCAAAGTAACAAATGAGACGAAAATTAATGAACAAGAGAGTAATGAAGAATAATGGTATGCAAAGTAATATTTGGCAGGGAAAGTCACTGATGATAAATCGCTAGGGGTGGCACCGTGATTGCGTTATTTTCGGGAATTCTGTGAACCAAATTATTTTTTTCGGTGTGACACATAGATTTTGGGGGAAATTCCCGAAAATTCGGGGATAGTGTAAGCCCTGCTTGATTTCTTATCAGGAAAATCGAAATACTAAACCACACGAGAAGGAAAAGCTCCGACTTTGTGGTTGACGCAATAAAGAATTGCCACAAAATTAATTTAAAGTCGACCGAACGCCGCCGCCTCTACCGGCGGTGGCGCGCCGGCCGCGTTACGACCGTTCGGCGGCGTTTGACCGGGCGTCTCGTCGGTGTCGTTCAGTCGATCCGCCGGCGCGGCGCCGGGGTCTAGATATAACCAAAAAAAACCAAAAAATGGCTCATTTTTACAGTTTCACATATTTTGTCAATACCAGCTGTTCATAATCCCATATAAAAAGAGCAACTTTTGTATATAACCTGATATTATGTCAAACCAATCAGAAGGGGGGGGGGGGTGAGGTTTTTATGGAAAGAATAATACATATATCATCGGTACTAGTCAATTAGCTCATACACACGCAAGATAAATGCTAAAGGAAACTGGTCAAACGGGTATCAGTCAGTAGAGAATTGAATCGCAAAGCGTGGTTTGTCATTGCGTTTACAATATTTAAACTATTGTTTTTTGGGGTTTAGGGGGGGGGGGAAGTACCTAGATTAGGTTATGTATTTAATATATACTATGCTTTACCCCTCCCCCCCCCCCCCTAATTTGCAAATATATAGCCCAAATTGGTTCTAAATTTTTATATTTTCATCATATTTTGTTTTATTTTATTAGCATTAACTAATGAAACTAGTTCCTTTTCCATATAATTTTAGTATGACTGTTGACGGAACAAGATTCGAAGTCAACTGATGAAATTCAAAGTTGGTGAGGTGACTAACTGACTATTGTCACTTGTCACTTAACAAATGATAATCGTATGCTCATGAGAGAGAATGTTATCTTAACTTACTATGCGAGTAAGCGAAGTGTGGTATTTTCTGATCCTAATAACTGAGTGATTGTTTGATAAGATTAAATGACCGCGATGTGAAAAATGTTGATACTCATGTCAGTGTAATTAAAATGGGAACAGCGGATTTTTCCACGGGAAAAAAATGGATTACTCAGAAAATGTGATACTTCCTCATTATTCAAAAGCGTAACATAAATTCAAAAACGTAACAAAAATGGTACGAACGTAACCTTGGTGGCAACCCTGCTCTGAGCGAATAAGTCACATGCTTAGTTTAGTTGCTAGTGGTCGGACAAAAAAAAAAAAAAAACAGGTTTTTCCATAGGATTCTTGTGATGTGTACATTGGAATCGCGCGTGCGCGATGGCGAAGTATGAACCGTGTGGGGTTTTAAATGGGTTTGACTTTTTTTAACAGAGAGTATAGCCTTTGTCGATATCGTATTGTATTCTCTCTACTGTGGTTTCCGATCTTCACAAAACGAAAACGCAATAAAAGAAAAAAAAATCCTCGTGTAGGTTAAAATAATTGCATGTTACCAAGATTCGCAACCAGCTTAAACCTTTCATACAAAGATCTCAAAGATATATGACAGGAACTGATCTGAGCTAAAGTGGTCGTTTCAGTTTACAAAAATACAGGATATGTGGGGAAATGGAGGACGTTTCATTTCTGGTTCATTTTACTCTCAAGTAGTAAGATGTCACGAATTATTGTAGATATCAATGCTCTCTGGCCAAGAGAGACGATGGAAGAGTAAAGAGAGTAAAGACCGTGGCCAAGAGTGATTTCACGGTTATATATTCAAAGACATTACTGCTTTCTAAAATATATATGGAAGATTAAAGGGAGTAGAGACGGGGGCCAAGAGTGATTCCACGGTTATATATTCAAAGACATTGCTGCTTTCTAAAATATACTGGAAGACTATGGCCAAGAGTGATTCCACGGTTATATATTCAAAGATATTGCTGCTTTCTAAAATATACATAGAAGAGTAACGACTCTGGCCAAGAGTGGTTCCACGGGTATATATTCAAAGACATTACTGCTTTCTAAAATATACATGGAAGTGTAAAGACTCTGGCCAAGAGTGGTTCCACGGTTATATATTCAAAGACATTACTGCTTTCTAAAATATAGTAGAAGACTCTGGCCAAGAGTGATTCCACGGTTATATATTCAAAGACATTACTGCTTTCTAAAATATAGTAGAAGACTCTGGCCAAGAGTGATTCCACGGTTATATATTCAAAGACATTACTGCTTTCTAAAATATACATGGAAGAGTAAAGACTCTGGCCAAGAGTGGTTCCACGGTTATATATTCAAAGACATTACTGCTTTCTAAAATATAGTAGAAGACTCTGGCCAAGAGTGATTCCACGGTTATATATTCAAAGTTATTACTGCTTTCTAAAATATACATGGAAGAGTAACGACTCTGGCCAAGAGTGGTTCCACGGGTATATATTCAAAGACATTACTGCTTTCTAAAATATACATGGAAGAGTAAACGATCTGGCCAAGAGTGGTTCCACGGGTATATATTCAAAGACATTACTGCTTTCTAAAATATACATGGCCAAGAGAGTAATATTCAAAGACATCTGGCCAAGAGTGGTTCCACGGTTATATATTCAAAGACATTACTGCTTTCTAAAATATAGTAGAAGACTCTGGCCAAGAGTGATTCCACCGTTATATATTCAAAGACATTACTGCTTTCTAAAATATACATGGAAGAGTAAAGACTCTGGCCAAGAGTGGTTCCACGGTTATATATTCAAAGACATTACTGCTTTCTAAAATATAGTAGAAGACTCTGGCCAGAGTGATTCACGGTTATATATTCAAAGACATTACTGCTTTCTAAAATATACATGGAAGAGTAACGACTCTGGCCAAGAGTGGTTCCACGGGTATATATTCAAAGACATTACTGCTTTCTAAAATATACATGGAAGAGTAACGACTCTGGCCAAGAGCGGTTCCACGGTTATATATTCCAAGACATTACTGCTTTCTAAGATATACATGGAAGAGTAAAGACTCTGGCCAAGAGTGGTTCCACGGTTATATATTCAAAGACATTACTGCTTTCTAAAATATACATGGAAGAGTAAAGACTCTGGCCAAGAGTGGTTCCACGGTTATATATTCAAAGACATTACTGCTTTCTAAAATATAGTAGAAGACTCTGGCCAAGAGTGATTCCACGGTTATATATTCAAAGACATTACTGCTTTCTAAAATATACATGGAAGAGTAACGACTCTGGCCAAGAGTGGTTCCACGGGTATATATTCAAAGACATTACTGCTTTCTAAAATATACATGGAAGAGTAAGAGACTCTGGCCAAGAGTGATTCCACGGTTATATATTCAAAGACATTACTGCTTTCTAAATATACATGGAAGAGAAACGACTCTGGCCAAGAGTGATTCCACGGTTATATATTCAAAGACATTACTGCTTTCTAAAATATACATGGAAGAGTAAAGACTCTGGCCAAGAGTGGTTCCACGGTTATATATTCAAAGACATTACTGCTTTCTAAAATATAGTAGAAGACTGGCCAAGAGTGATTCCACGGTTATATATTCAAAGACATTACTGCTTTCTAAAATATACATAGAAGAGTAACGACTCTGGCCAAGAGTGGTTCCACGGGTATATAATTCAAAGACATTACTGCTTTCTAAAATATACATGGAAGAGTACCGACTCTGGCCAAGAGTGGTTCCACGGGTATATATATTCAAAGACATTACTGCTTTCTAAAAAAATATACATGGAAGAGTAAAGACTCTGGCCAAGAGTGGTTCCACGGTTATATATTCAAAGACATTACTGCTTTCTAAAATATAGTAGAAGAATACTCTGGCCAAGAGTGATTCCACGGTTATATATCCAAAGACATTACTGCTTTCTAAAATATATTTGTTTATTTATACAATAATTGGCCTCAAGTACCCTCCTCGCTCTGTATTCAAATTCACTTCAATTCGTATGTTCTTTCACACAAAAACTACAGCATTTGGCTACATTATGGCTGGCCACTGGAGTTTAGCTTCTAATCTCCAACTTTTTTTGTGTACTCGCATTAATAAAATTTTACAAAAGAAAGCTACTTTATATTCATAGCATAAAAATCTAACTTTTTCATCAATCAATATGCTTGTAATCATTCTTTCTAATCACCATAATCGCCTTTTTTTTTTTATCCCAATCAGTTTAGGTGCCGACGCTCGGGTAATAATAGCGCTGTAGTAATAGCAATGTAATAATAGAGCTTGGGTAATAATAGCGCTGTAATAATAGCATTGTAATAGTAGCGCTGGGGTAATAATAGCACTGTAATAATAGCGCTGTAATCATAGCACTGTAATAATAGAGCTCGGGTAATAATAACGCCGTAATAATAGCACTGTAATATTAGCGCCCGGGTAATAATATCGGTGTAATAATAGCACTGTAATAAAAGTAGTGCTCGGGTAATAATAGCGCTGTAATAATGGCAGTATAGTATATACTTTAGTATAGTATAGTATAGTATAGTATAGTAAAAGTATAGTAAAACAAGTATTAAAATGCATTGCGAAAAGCTATGGCCGATCGAAAATTTCATCAGAAAATTCAAATTTGGTCTTGAATTTAAAATGCAATCCAAGATTTTAGTTCTTAAGCAGAAAAGCTTAAGAAGGTGCAAATATTCCCACAAATAGCACACCATAAGACGTTGTCAAGGAAAAACGAACAGAAACATAAAGCTTAAAAGAACACTTTTTACAATCCTTGCAGTTTCACTGTTCTAAGATAGCCGTTTCCATCCCTTTTGCTCTATGCGCATGGGCCCCAAAATATGCAAATAGGCTATATAAAACAGAGACTTTGTAAAAAAAATTCATTCATTCTTGCAATATATCTATACCAAGTGTCGCCCAGTTCTAGTATAAGTCATTTTGCAATAATAGTTTCTGGTTGTACTGTCAAAGGCTAAATAGTGACTGAAAGTCAATTCACACAAGCTAAGCATGTGAAAGACAAAATTGTTGGTTTTTTTTTTTGGGGGGGGGGTCAGGGTTACCACCCGGTGAAAAATCACTAGATTTTATTCATTTTTTGTTGATTTACTGATTTTCTTCAATAATCTAGTGCTTTATGTGCTGATTTAGTGATTTTCTAAGCAATATAAAAAATCACTAGGAATAGTGATATATCACTGGGGATGGTAACCCTGGGAAGGGGCATAGCTTTTAAAACATGAAAAAACAGGTGAACTACAAGGAAAATGTGGAAAATGTGGTGGAAATCCTGATATTTCAAGGGTAAGGACCCTAAACGAGACTGCTCAAAGTCTTACTAGGAAATGTCAGTTGGTATTAGTTGCTTTTTTGGAAATTGGACAGGTACTAATAGGAAAAAGGAAAGGGTAAAAAAAGGAAAAAGGAAAAGGGAAAGGGAAAGAAAAATAGAAGGCTTTTTGGAAAAAGAACTTTGATATATTATATTCTTGAAGTCATAGGCCCAAGGCCGTATCTTGGGGGGTTAGGCGGTTTGACCCCCCCCCCCCGAAATAATTGTCTGACTCGTAAAAGCGTAACATAAATGAATATAAACAAATTTTTGATGTTTTTAAAGTTTTTTGTAACCCCCTCCCCTCCCGGAAAAAATACTTTTGTAACCCCCCACCCCTGAAAGAAATCCTGGATATGGCCCTTTGTAGGCCCAAGTAGGTGTTTCAGCACCCAGGGGCAATGTCAGTCTTAGAAATGACAATTTTTTCTCACTGGTTAGTTTGTTGTTGTTTTTTTATCTAGAAACGCATTTTTGAACTTCTGGTTACTACGGATTGTTTTGAGCCCTTTTAGTCCTTTAAGGATTTAAAATGTAATTTCTCAAGGAGCAATTTGAATTAAGAAAGAGCTTAAAAAGGCACCAAGTCAAGTATTCACTCCCATCCTTGCTAAGTTGTGTTGCCAACTACAAATTTACCGTATAATATGTATGGTATACATATAATGGTGATCCGGCACATTCTACGCCCGGGGGTAAGAATACGCCCTAGCTACACCACTGTTTGAAATGTTGGCGCGTGCACAACTAATCTATGACAGGCTGATTGACTTATGACTATGATTATCAATTATTAAGTAATTCGGATAGTTATCTGGAAAAATATATTGCTCCTGTGCGGTTACTTTTTGTTTCTACTCTTAAGCCGTAGATATGCAGGGTTGCAACTAGTTTATGTAAGAAATCATTTTAAAAAAATTGCCAAATAGGGGTCAAATTAAAAAAAAACGCAAATATTTAAAGTAGCTGAGGACGGCCCTTGTATATAGGGTTGAATTGTTCATTGGAGGTTTGAGTTCCGTTGTCTTACAAAAAAGAAAAAAAAATCCCTTTTGTTCTTCTTATTGTTTGTGTATGTTCTTAATTTTTTTTTTCATTTAGCTGATTGAGAAATGTAAAGAAAGTATGTCTCTTGGGTGAATCATGTCCAACTCAACATGTCCAACTCACTTGACAACCGCGGAAATTAGCTTGCTCCGTCTCGTTCCGCCTGACCGTCCTATTGATATGACATGGTTAACAAAGGCTGATAGTGTTGTCTCAAACTCTTTAAGGAAAGCACGAGAAAGGCTAAATGAAATGAATTTAGCACTGCAAGAGTCTGTAGACAGAGTGCGGTCGGATGCTACTCATCTGAGAGAAAATGTCAACGACCATCATAATGTCATAAGTAGCATGAGGCATTACTAAAGCAAATGGGAAAGGTATTAATTCATTATCATTTTATTCTTCCTCTTCCCTCTTATTTTACATCTCTTATTTTACACATCTCTTATTTTATTTACTATCTCTTACTATCTTATTTACGTTTTACTTACTATCTTATTTACTATCTCTTATTTTACACAGAAACGAAACTGCAAGTGGCAAAGAAATTTAAATAGAATAATAAACAATATGATAACGTCTATCTGGATAAAATCGGTGTGTCCTGTATGTGTTACTACAATCTTCATTCGATCGCTAAAAAGCTGTTCAGTAAACTCTTTTAGAGGTCTTATTTATTAAATCCCCCTCCCCCAAGGCCTTATAAATTTTTTTATGCTGACTGAAATTAGAGGCCCCTCAACACAAGTGATTGACAATCCCATCCGGTTGTATTATTTATATATCTGATATTCAATTGACGAGTCAGTTAATTATAAGTTCAGTGATTTAGTACACTTCCGAAATTGCAAAAAGAAAATTCAATAAATACTTTGAATTTGGTATTCAACAATTTTAAAAACTTTTCAAATTCAAAAATACTGTCGTTATTTTTCATATGGGGAAAACATTCCAGGGTAACTCAGGGGGAGGGGATTCCGGGGGGGGGGGATTTCCCCATATTAAGATGAATTTTATGGGCATACCCTCTTCCGACTCTTCGTATTTGTTATCAAAAGAAATTAATTTGGTAATTTATATAAATGTTGTGTAAACGGCAGTCTGGGATTGACTCTATTGTGGAGAGTCTGACGTTTTGAAAAAAATCGATGTTCCTGTTTGTCGATTCAGTGTCTTGTCGTGTTTATCGATTTATAGACTCGATTCTCCAATGAATGGGGATTTTCTAATACCTTTAAATTTAAAAACACGATCATTATTGATACGCGCGGAATTTTTTCGTGGGGAGGGGAATTCCCTTTCTTTTGAAATTGTAGCAACGCGTGATTGATAAATTATTTGTAATAAACTGTATAATATAAGTAGCAAATAATATAAAATTTTATGACAGATATACGACAAAAATTAATAAAAATAAAATAATAAATGAATAGTATGGCGCATAGGGCATCCATTGGTATCTCGTGAGAAATGATCGAACCGTTGGGCTCCTTTCCCTGTCGACCCTGCGACAGCTAGGGTCGAACCCAGGACCAGTATTGCCAATCAGAGTTTAATCCACTATCCCACCACAGAGAAAGTTAGACTTAGTGCCCTAAAACTTTCCATAAACTCGAATTTTAATTCAAACGTTTAAGAAAAAGGTAGAAAATAGGAATTCAGTTTAGAAAAATAAAAAATTCATAATTAGAGAGAATCTTTGTATTTAGTTAAACTTCTAAAATGAGGCCGATCCCGCTAAAAAGAAATATGCCAGTAAGTCTTGCTGAAATATTTTATTTGTCAATAAAATCATCAATAAGGTCATCATAATGTTGTTAATGTCAATATCAGTAATCAGATCAATCATTATCACCTTCATCATAAAAACATAGTTCGAACTGGTAGAAGTAGCAATTAGGCTAGAGTTTGATAAAGGAATGCCCAACATTTTTGGTGGTCTCGTGGGACTTGGTCAAAATAGGAGCTTCAAGCGCTCACTGAATGTATTTCTGGTCATCTAAATTCTACTTGATGCCTCTTTTTTTGTATTTTTATCCTAGAGTATCAATTCAGGAAAATTTAGGGGGAGTAATTGGGAGGAGTTGAAAATGTATTGGGAGGAGTAATTCTGTGTTTGTTTTTTTTTTTTTTAAATGAAAATGCCAAAGAAGGCATTTTTCAAAATTTAGATACAAATTGCAAAGTTTTGCAGCGCCGTTTTAAAAAAAATTAAACAAGAAAAACGGGTTTTAATTTTTATAAAGCAGTGAATACAATAAAATAAACTCTTAATTAAACAAAAATACTCCGAATATTTCGGCCCCACGTCCTGGAGCCTTTCTTAACGGAAAAAAAAAAGAAAAGAAAAAAATGAAACAAAAAATGTTCTTTTTAAAAACCTTAACTTACATCAAAATAAAAACATACTAAACACATAAAGAGAAAGAAAACAAAAGAAAAATATAAATAAATAGGAAACAAAACTCACATATTAAATAAACACTTCCATTCACTGGCGTATAAACAAAATCAATCAATTTTGAATCAATATAGACATTCGATTTTGTTTATATGCCAGTGAATGGAAGGGTTTGAAGGGTTTATTTAATATTTGAGTTTTGTTTCCTATCCCCCCCCCCCGAAATTTTTGACCGAGTCGAAAATTAGTAAAACCTTAGTAAAAATTAGTAAAATTAGTCGAAAATTAGTAACCCCCCCCCCCCCCCCGAACAAAAATCCTGCATCCGCTCTTGCAGGACGGATTGACGACCATTTTCTTCAGCAAAACATTTTGGAGGTCTTTAGCAATATCGAGTTTGTCATCACGATCGCCATGACTAGATTAGGTTAAACTAATCTAAGACGAGGGTATGAAAGTTTAAACACTTGCTGTTGCTGTTGTTGCGAGTTGCTGTTGCAGGAAATGACTTGATGCTTAGCCGAGTTTGTAGTCTTAGCTATAAAGATTTATTATGCTAGCTAGATAGTATACCGGCTGAAATTGGATTTTATATCTGTATATAAATCAATTTTGTTTCTTTGTCCTGAATAAATAACAAAAAAAGGACTTAACTGATAATTTTGTGTGCATGGGAAGTACGATAGACCGCTAAAACCCAGAAAACCATTACTGAAGAGAAAATCTTTTTAAAGCAGATTTCTGCTAGCTAAGAGCAAAGCCAGCTCCCTGGTGATATTTATGTAGATTTTTAATTTTTTTTTAAATCTCTCTCTCTCTCTCTCTCTCTCTCTGTTGCTCTCTCTCTCTCTCTCGTCTCTCTCTCTCTCGTCTCTCTCTCTCTGGTCTCTCTCTCTCTCTCTCTCTCTCCTCTCTCTCTCTCTCTCTCTCTCTCTCTCTCTCTCTCTCTCTCTCTCTCTCTCTCTCTCTCTCTCTCTCTCTCTCTCTCTCTCTCTCTCTCTCTCTCTCTCTCTCTCTCTCTCTTTCTGTCTTTCTTTCCTTTTTCTTTCTTTGTTTGTTTCTTTCTGTATTTTTTTTCTCTCTCTCTATTTTTCTTTCCCTCTCTTTTCATCTTTTTCTTTACTTCTCAATCCTTCTTTTTCCTTCTGTTACTCTCACTCTCTTTTTCTTTCTTCTTTTTTTTCTCTGCTTTCCCTACATTGTGAACCTAAACAGGGATCGAAAAATGTAATCATTAAAAAAAATCTCTCTCTCTCGTCTATTGGCATTTAGATTGTGCCAAAAATTTTTGTGCCAAAAAAATAGGCACAAACAATTCTAAACCTCTTTTCTTTAATTAGTATTTCTTTTCTGTTCAGCTTTTCACATTTATTAGTAATTTAATTTGTTCAATAGACTGAGATTAACGTTCAGCAGTATCTTCTTGAGTATAAGTCGTATTCAGAACTCTGTAGCATCGTAATCAAGAACCTAACCTCTGATTTGGATCTTCAGAAAGTCAACTCCGCAAAAGAAGCACTAGAGAGTATGGAAAGAAAAATTGGTAAGTTAGCCTCTAAATTTTAATATTTGTCGAGGAAGCTTAAAAAAAAATTCCCAAAGAAAAGGACAGATAAGCAGCTTTTGTTTCTATAATTTATAATATCTTATTCTACGAAGGCCAGGCATTTTTTGCGTGGCAAGATAAGACTTAGATAATGACAGTTGGAATCTCTTCTGTTATCTGTCAAGGAGCTCTTTTCATGATGGCAAAAATTGGTTTGTAATATGTAGTCTTGTAATTAAGAATGCTTCCTTTAACGATATAAGGTCCTCCAAAGAAGCACTAGAAAGAATGAAAAACTAGGAAAAAGGATGGGAAGGACTGTCAAAAGAAAATTTCTGAAGAAAATCTGTCAAGACGATGGGATAGAAAGCCAGCTTATATTTCTATGGCTTATAATTGAACGAATATGGCGTTTCACGGGGGTCATGCAGAGGTGGTTTTAGGGGAGGGACAGAGGGGCACTTGCCCGGGGCGTAGAAATTTTAGTGGCACAAAAATTCAAATAAATAATCTAACAGTTATAATCATCTTGTAATAAATGAAAATAATTAGTAAATTTTTAATTAACAAAAAAAAAATATTTTCAAAAATCATTAAATAATAATACTAATTAAAATAATTAAATTAAAGTAGCTAATAATAATTAAATAATTTAAATAACAAATTATTAGTTAATTAATAAATTTAAAAATTCTGCTAAAAATGAAATTTCTGTCAAGATTCGGCCTGAAAAATGTCTGGGAGACAGGGGGGTTGGGGGGATGCTAATCATTATTTTGGCCCGGGTGCAAGAGAAACCAGAACCGCAAGATAGTAATAACTGTAAGGTTTTCTTCTGTTATATATCAAGGAGGTCCGTAGTTTTGTCCCCTCGAAAGATGAGTTATACTAAGACTATACTGTGTTATACTATCGGCCTGTATCTAAGACTATTTCCTCTCATGTATTCTCTGGAAAATTAAATCCTCCAATGAAGCGCTAAAAAAATATTGAGGGGAAAATTTGCCCAAATGAATTGACAGATAGCCAGCTTTAACTTTTATTATCATGGTTGCAGCATCAGATGCAGCTTAGTAAAGATCGAACTCTACCCCATGGTAACCGAAAATATAAAAACGCGTTTAAAAAAAAAAAAAAAAAAAAAGAAAGAAAGAAAAAAAAAAAAAAAAAACTGTCTAGTAAGGAAGATTTTCCATTTGAAGCTGATTCAGGTAGAATATAGGAATATAATATAGGAATTGGTACTTTAGAAAACATGGGCTTGTGGACTCGTCTAACCCAATATTTACACAGAGCTTAGGTCTACGAAAAACCGCTTCGTTTTATTTTTACTTCATGATATTTTGCACAGTAGGATTTTTAAGATTTGCTGCTATTGATTGTCAAGAAGTTCCACTTCACTGAAAAAAAAGCCTATTTAACGTTATTAAACCTTATTAAACGTTGTAAACGCCAAAGTGTCGCTTCTATTTATTTGACTATTTTCTTTCCCTACCAAAGGTAAAGCAAAAAAAATCAATGTTTCAATATATCGAATATAGGAAAGTACCAAAGTAATTTATCTTCTTAATGAAAAATGATTAGTGATAAATAAAAAAAAGGCAAAAATTTGGCTTTTAGTCAAATCGTGCTGCGGAATTATATAGTGAAGTAAATGAAATGAAATTTAAGTAAATGAAATATTGGATTCATGGGTGCTGCTAGGGAGGGGCCAGGCGATGCGCCTCCCCCTGGGAATTCGTCCATGTGGAAAAGCGAAGTCTTGATTGGACCCAGTGATCACTACGTTTTAATAGGTGTCAGCTTTTAGTTTTTTGTCGTATATTCGGGTTTCTTATCCAAGCTCTGCAAGCTATGGCAAGCATAGACTCGAACAACTAGGACTAATTTATTACTCTGTTTTTAGATTTTGAATCAAGGCCATACCCCGGATTTTTTTCCGGAGGGGGTTTTACTAAAAAAAATCGGGGGGGGGGGAGGGGGGGCATATAAAAAAAACGCATACAAAATGTGTTTATATCCATTTTGTTACGTTTTTTACGAGTCACACAAACATTTCAGAGGGGGGGGGGGTTCAATCCCCCCCTCTTAGGGGCGGGGACTATTTTTTAGTTTTTGCTCATGTCTTATTTAAAGTGAAGTTTTTTTAAAGGCATAAATTTTAAGTCTACTGTTCTGAAATTATCTTTTTAAATATATTGATCAGTGCAGAACGTTGCTTGCCTCACCTCAGCACCGCCACATCTTAGAACAAGATGCTGCAGTGAATGCCCAAACTATGTCAATGCTGTTTTTCTGAATATGATTTTAATGATGAATATATAGGATCCGTAGTTGATAGATTAAATTGGTATTAAATAATTAGATTTAGTGTTTTGTTTTTATTGAGGCTGTTAAAGAAGGAGTTGGGTTTTGAGTTTAAGTTAGTGTTTGCAGAGTACATGATTTTTAACCTCGGTAGGGTTTTTTTCAACTCCTTCTTGTTAATGTTAATTATTTGTTGGGGGGGAGGGGGTTTGTTTGGTTATCCTCTCTCCATATCATGCTGTGACATTTGGAGGGGATTTGCTTATGTTAAGTTTTTTGTTTATTATTGATATTAAAGTAAACAATTATTACTCACTTTGAAATAGACCCCGTAAAATTCAAGACAAATTAGTATCGAAACCCGGTCAAGACAGTTCGGTATCGAAACCCAATGGGTAATCAATCGGTATAGAAATGTGGTTAAGACAATTCGGTATTGAAACCCAATCGGTAATCAATCGGTGTCGAAACCTGGTCAAGACAATTCGGTATCGAAACCCAATTGGTAATCAATCGGTATCGAAACCTGGCCAAGACAACTTAAGACAATTCCCTTTCGAAACCCAATCGGTAACCAATCGGTATCCAAACCTGGTCAAGATAATTCGGTATCGAAGCCCAATCGGTATCGAAATCTGTTCAAGACAATTCGGTATCGAAACCCAATCAGTAATCAATCGGTATCGAAATCTAGTCAAGACAATTCAAGACAATTCGGTATCGAAATTCAATCGGTAATCAATCGGTATTGAAACCCAATCGGTAATCAATCGGTATTGAAACCTGGTCAAGACAATTCAAGACAGTTCGGTATCGAAACCCAATCGGTAATCAATTAGTATCGAAACCTGGTCAACACAATTCAAGACAATTCGGTATCGAAACCCAATCGGCAATCAATCGGTATCGAAACCTGGTCAAGGCAATTCAAGACTATTCGGTATCGAAACCCAATAGGTAATCAATCGGTATCGAAACCTGGTCAAGACAATTCAAGACAATTCGGTATCGAAACCCAATCGTTAATTAATCGGTATCGAAACCTGGTCAAGACAATTAAAGACAATTCGGTATCGAAACCCAATCGGTAATCAATCGGTATCGAAACCTGGTCAAGACAATTCAAGACAAATCGGTATCGAAACTGGGTCGTCCCCTATTTTGTGAAAATTTATAAAAAGCCATAGTGACTAGTGACTAGTTGACTAGTTAGTCATAGGGGGGCAGTGGGGGTAGTTGAGACAGTTTTAATATATTTTTTTTTATTTTTTACCAAACCGTGCTTGGTATTATATTACCATAAAAAACATGTTCTCAAAGCCTATACACTATGTTACAATAGTATATTTTTTATTTTGGTAAAAACTAAGCAATAAACATACAGGATTTTTTTTATTGGACAGCTCAAAGTGTATCAACCTATTCCACATCGGGGCAAGTGGATATCGATGTATTTGTGTCGCGTAATATATGTATATATGTTACTGTGAATTTCTGAAATCTGTTTTATGTCGACATTCACTGGTGAATATCCGAAATTCCCTTTTCTCTGCTTCGATTCAATTAGCTTTGCGAATCAGCTTTTTCCGTCTTATGCAAGCTTTGATGGTAAAAGTTAAAGCTAGGTTATGTTAAATTTGGCTATAAATCTCAGAAATTGGTCAAAAACCTAACCCGACTTAACTTAATCTAACCTGTCACCATCAAACCTTGCATAAAACTGAAAAAGTGACTGGCAACGCTGACTAAATCGCTGACTAAAAGTATTTGGACATTCACCGGTGAAGTCATTAACCAGATTTCAGACATTCACAGTAACATATACATACATACGTCCCCTATTTATACGTGTCCACATTGTTTTTATTACTTTTTTTAAGACTCGCCTATCTAAATTAGCCTTGTGCTGGAATGTATATCTGGAATATCTGGAATTCTGGAATGTATATCTGGAATGTGTGCTGGAATAAACCTAAGTGAAAATCTTATTATACTAAACATAATTTCACAACCCAGAAACACAATAGCTGTGATTTGAAAGCGATAAAAATTCAGCCTTAGCTGCCTTAGGCACCCTTACCCTCTTTGGCCCTATATATTAATTTTAGATTGTTAAATAAATTGGATTTTGATGGTAATAGTTGAGTTGGATAAATTTTTAGAGGGGAGCGGAGTTCAAATCCGGTACCCCCTCCCGCCCCTGGATGGGGTACAAAAAAAAAAATACAAAACGCATCAAACAGTTGTTTACATGCTTTGTGTCACTTTTTTACAAATCGGATTTTTTTTCGGGGGGAGGGGGTTCAAACCCGGTACCTACTCCCCTGGATATGGTTTTGTAAGCCCCTACCCCCTTGGAACAAGCTCTGTTCTGTAAAAAGAACATCAGAAGCTGTGATTTGGAACAGAAGCGAACGAAATATTCGCTCATATGCAAATTTCTTTTGGTCATTGGGTGATTTATAGTTGACAGGAATCTCGTCCGAGTTCTACTCCACAGAAGAGAATCGTGGAACTTAAATCAGTATTAGTAAAAAAAAAAGCTAAATCTGGATGAATGATCTCCGGGATGATCTGGATGATCATCCTCCACCCTCCCCTCAAAAGATACCTCCCAAAAAGATACCTCAAAGAGTGTATTTTAATGGCGAAAAACCCAGCTCTCATTGAGCCTTCAGACAAATACAAAATTAGTTCTAAGGGAGAGACGAGGGGAGGGTGTAGGTAGATGATCTGGATGATATCCTTCTGAATCTGGATGATTTTTTTCCTGGAATAATACACTTTATCATGAAAAAAGGATGAACAGTTAGTTGTCTGGGTATGGTTGAATGTCAGTCTAGGGTTGTCTGGGTATGATTTTTAAATTGTAGTATCCGGGCAGAGCACACAGATCTCAGTTATATAATAGCCTCACAATTTCTCACACCACTTGCTCTTGTGTACTCTCCGCATAAATATGAATCAATTACTCTAGTTCTTCTTTATGTCGACACTTTACATGAAACGAACGAGGCTTCGAGCAGTTTTAGTGGATTCATCTATTAACTTATTGAATTGAAAAAAAATTATTTTTTTCCGGTAATAGAGCAGTTTATCCGGCAATTTTTCTAGACAACATAGAAATTGTTTCTAAGAAGCAGCTGCAGAAGAGACAAGTTTTGTGTGTGTGCCCTATGTGTCCTATGTGTCCAGCTCATGAAAAATATTCGCTTTCGGTCAGTTGCCGATTCGATCAATTTAATTTTGCCAACTGGATAATTTATCCACAGTATTGAAACTGGTCTGATGATATTTTAATGAACTCGATAATTTGCGGGGAAAGATTATCTTAAATTCCTAACTTTTCTTCTTTCAGCTGATATATATGATTTGCTTCCGAAACTAACATCGCCAGATGCTCAAGACCATTTACGTGCAGGCCATGTTGATAAAAAGGACAAGGTTGACGTTAAACCAGATGTAAAAGGTAAGGCTTAAGCTAATTTTCCTCCTCTACTGTTTGTCGCCTTTTCTTCGATGATTCTTGATATCATTTGTCGGCTTAAAAGAATATATTAAGGCTTAAGTTCTTTTTCTCTCTCTCTATTGCTTGTCACCTCACGTCCTTGTTTCGTACCATTAATTGTCTGCTCAATACCGTGTGCATGCTAAATCTTTCGATAAAAAAGAAAAAACAGGGTTGTCATTAAACTAGATGTAAAAGGTAAGGCTTTTGCTCATTATCCCCTTCTACTGTTTGTCTACTCACGTCACTGTTTCATAATCTCATTTCTGTGCTCAAGAGTATCTACATGGTAAGCGTTTAGAGAAAAGACAGGGTTGTCATTAAACTAGATGTAAAAGGTAAGGCTTAAGATTGTTTTCTTCCTCTACTCTTTGTCTACTCATGTAGTGGTATCGTGACGTCCCTTGTCTCCCTAGCAGGGTTGCCACCAGTAGCACGAAAGTGGTATTTTAGCACTATTTTATTATGTATAGTACTGTAGCATGCGCTCAGGGTTGCTAAAATAGTGCTAAAATTAGCACAAAAGTGCTATTTTAGCACTCTTATAGTCAATTTTTTTTATATAGCACCGTAAATCGCTGTGTAGCACGCGATTTTGGGCAATTGTAGAACCATAGGAATTCACCGTGATGGCAACCCTGCTCCCTAAGACCATTTACATGCTTACTGTGTCGATAAAAAGGTCAGGGTTAACAACCAAGGTTTAAGATCATTTTAACCCTCTACTCTTTGTCTAACCTTGTTGTAGCATAGTGAATTGATGCTCTGCTTGGCAATAAGGGGCCCAGGGTTTGATCCCCGCCGCAGCAAGTTTGGCTGACAAGCTTGCTATTTGCTCCTGTAAAAAAAAAAAAAAAAAATACCCAGCAACTGAAACGTCAATTCAACGCCTTATGCGCCAGCAATGGCTCAGGAGGATCTTTTTCCTTTTTTACTCTTTGTCTGCCCGTGTCATTTTTTTTCCTGCTTGACAAAGAGTAAAAATGTAAATGATATTATTAAAATGTAACGTCATTTACAAAGAGTAAATGACGTCATTTTTTTGTCACGTCATTTGTCTGCTTGAGGCATTTATAGGCTAATTATATTGATAAAAGAGTTTTCTACTGTGTGGCGGTGCCGAAATTCCCCAATTTTGATATTGATTCTGCCACAATGTCTCAACTCTTACATTTAAGAATTTCTTAAAACTTAAAAAAGTATATTTTATTTTTGTAGATGCCCCCCCCCCCCGTCCTGTATTAAGGTTATGTTTCGTATTATACCTTTCCGCAATAAAAGATATCTTCTCTTTCAGACAAATATATGAGGCCCTCCCCAAAGTACACTTAAATGAATTTTTTTCAGGAGGGGGGGGGGATTCATTCCGTCTTTTCAACCCGTAGGTGGTTGAAACATCCTTTAAAATCAAAGGATCAGAGACTCATGCATATAATCATATAGTTGCCTAAAAGAAGTAATTATACACTATGCTGTCAGTTTCCTTGTTTTGGACATTCTGGTCTAAATGAAGGACAAACAGTTCCCTAATTTTCAAAGTACACATTTGATGTTGAAGCTTTATTTTAGTAAAAAAAAATAAAGTAAAAAATAATGAAAACAATATTAATGTTAAGAAACAAAGTAAATAATCGTGCTTACTCGTGTTTGCGAAGGTTCTGCTTAATAACAGTGGGGCTGAATCATGTCGGTGAAAAATAAGAAAAAATTCAAGAAAAATAAGGATTTTTACTTCAAGAAAAACTTTAAGAGCATTTATGCTGACTAATGTCTAGGAAACTTACTTTTTTCAATGTCAATTTACTTTTTATCTTTTAACTTGAAAAGATAATGAAAAGAAAAGAAAAGAATATCAGAGGCAGCGCTATAGCGTCGCCTATAGTAAAGGCCATACGGCTCCAATGTTTTTATATTATTTTTTTTTTTCAGAGGCACTTCATGTGGAAGGGGTCGTCGTAGAAACTTCAAAGGGGGCATATTCGATTGGAAATCGAGAGTTCTAGTGCCCTTTTTAATAGTCGAAAGTAATTGGAAGGGAACTAGCCCCCTCCCGCGCCCATCACTTCCCCAAATACATCCAATCAAAATTTTGAGATAGCCATTTTGTTCAACGTAGTTTATTTCCAGATAGAAAATATGTTTTTTGAGGAGGACACTCCCCCAAAAGTTTCAGGGCAAGGATTTTAAGTTATGCCCGGGGGGGGGGCATATAGAACGATCTTGGCATAATGTATTATTTACTTTTTTTCTTTAGAGCAGGGCACTTCGTATCGAAGAAGTTGTCCAGAAACTTCGAAAGGGGCTCATTCAATTGGAAATTGGAGTGGCTTGTGCCCCATTTTAATAGTCGAAAGTGATTGAACGGCAACTAACACCCCTTCCACGCCCACCATTTCCCGAAACACATCCAATCAAAATTTTGAGATAGCCATTTTGTTCAGTCTGTAGTTGATTTACAGACAGAATTTATGTTTTTAAGGAGGACACTCCCCACACAGCCTTCAGGGCAAGGGTTGTAAGTTATGCCCTGGGGGCATATAAGGTTTTTATAGAAGGTGTTGTCGCAGAAACTTCAAAAAAGGCTCATTCGATTGGAAACTCAGGGTTAGTGCCCTTTTTAATAGTCGAA
Source organism: Artemia sinica (assembly GCA_027921565.1). Classification (NCBI taxonomy): domain Eukaryota; kingdom Metazoa; phylum Arthropoda; class Branchiopoda; order Anostraca; family Artemiidae; genus Artemia; species Artemia sinica. The sequence goes on along the minus strand of CM051274.1, from coordinate 45,515,511 downwards.
AGTGATTGGAGGGCAACTAACCCCCCTCTCACGCCCACCTTTTCCCCAAACACATCCAATCAAAATTTTGAGATACCCATTTTATTCAACGTAGTTTTAAGTTCTGGAAATTAGGTCTTTGAGGATGACAACCCCCCCACGGCCCTCAGGGCAGGGTTGTAAGTTATGCCCTGGGGGCATATAAGGTTATTTATAGACAGCGTTGTCGTAGAAACTTCACAAAGGGCTCATTCGATTAGAAATTTAAATGGCTAGTTCCCTTTTTAATAGTCGAAAGTGATTCTAAGGCAACTGACACCCCTTCCACGCCCACCATTTCCCCAAACACATCCAATCAAAATTTTGATATAGCTATTTTGTTCAACGTAGTTGAAAGTTCTGGAAATTATATGTTTGAGCAGGAAACTCCCCCCACAGTCTTCAGGGCAAGGGTTATAAGTTATGCCCATGGGCATATATGGTTGTTATGGAAGGAATGCTCGTATAAACTTCAGAGAGTGCTCATTTGATTGAAAATTGAAAGTTCTAGTCCACTTTTTAAGTGTCAAAAGATATTGGAGGGTAATCAGCTTCCCCCCCCCCCAAAAAAAAATCCCTTTTTCCCAAATGCATCCAATAAAAATTTTAAGATCGCTATTTTGTTAAAAATAGTTCAAAGATTATAACAAAAATTCCGGTATCGACACAACTCCCCAGGGCCCGGGGGCAGGCGTTGTAAGTTATGCCCTGGGGGCATATATGGGTCTTATGGAAGGGATGCTTTTATTAACTTCAAAGAGGGCTCATTTGATTGGAATTTGAAAGTTCTAGCTCACTTTTTAAGAGTCAAAAGAGATTGGCGGGCACCTAGCCCCCCCTCCCCGCTCCACGCCCTTTTTCCTCAAACCCGTCCGATAAGAACTTTAAGATAGCTGTTTTAAAATAGTTCAAAGACCATATAACGAAAACTCCGGGGTCGACACAGCCCCCCAGGGCCCTAGGGTAGGTGTTGTAAGTTTTGAGATAGCCATTAAATTAAAAATTGCTCAAAAGTCAGATAACAGAAACTCAGGTGTCGTCACAACCCCCCAGGGCCCAGGGGCAGGCGTTGTAAGTTATGCTCTGTGGCATATATGGCTCGTATGAAAGGGATGCTCCTATAAACTTCAGAGAGGGCTCATTTGATTGGAAATTGAAAGTTCGTGCTCAGTTTTTAATTGTCAAAAAAAATCCGAGGGCAGCTAGCCCCCCCCCCCCACGCCTTCTTTTTCCAAACCCATCTGATGAAAATTTTGAGATAGACATTTTGTTAAAAATTGTTCAAAGGTCGGATAAGAAAAAATCTGGTGTCAATACAACCCCCAGGGCCCAGGGGAAGGCGTTTAAGTTTGACCGTAAGGGCGTGTATGGTTCTTATGAAAGGGATGCACGTATAAACATCATAGACGGCTCATTTGTTCTAGTTCACAGGTCAGGAGTTAAGGGAAACTAGCCCCCAACGCTCTTTTTTCCCCTAACCCATCCGCTACAAATTTTGAGATAGCCAGATTTTTAGAAATTGTTCAAAAATTAGATAACAAAAACTCCCCCGGGGCCAATGGGATAGGGGTTGTAAGTGTTGTCCTTGGGGCGTATATGGTTCTTATGAAAGGGACGCTCGTATAAACTTCAGAGGGGTCTCATTTGATTGGAAATGGAAAGTTCTAGTTCAATTTTTAAGAGTCAAAAGATATCTTAGGGCAACTAGCCCCCCCCCCCCACACACACACAACGTTTTTTTCCCAAGCCCATCTGATAAATTTTTATAATAGTAATTTTATTAAAAATAGTTCAAAGGTCAGATAAGAAAAATTCCTGCGTCGACGGAACCCGTCAGGGCCCGGAGGCAGGCGTTATGAGTGTTGCTCTAGGGGCATATATAGTTCTTATGGAAGGGATGCTCGTATAAACTTCGTAGAGAGCTCATTTGATTGGAAATTGAAAGTTCTTGTTCACTTTTTAAGATTCAAAAAAGATCGGAGGGCAACTAGCCTCCCTTCCCTCCTCCACGCCCTAAATGCATCAGATAAAAGTTTGAGATAGACATTTTGTTAAAAATAGTTCAAAGTTCTGATAACAAAAAACTCCGGTGTCGACACAGCCCCCCAGGGCCCGGGGGTGTGCGTTGTAAGTTATGCCCTGGGGGCATTTATGGTTGTTATGGAAGGTATGCTCGTATAAACTTCCTATAGGGCTCATTTGATTGGAAATTGAAAGTTATATAAATTCACTTTTTAAGAGTCAAAAGTGAATGGGGGCAGCTAGCCTCCCCCCACACTCCATTTAGTCTTTTCCCAGACGCACTCCATATAGAAGGGGTCGTCGTATAAACTTCAAAGGGGGCTCATTCGATTGGAAATCGAGAGTTCTAGTGCCCTTTTAAGAGTCAAAAGTGATCGGAAGGCAGCTGCCCCCCAAAGCCCTTTTTCCCCAATACATCTGATAAAAAATTTGAGGTAGCCATTTTGTTAAGAATAGTTCAAAGATCATATAACGAAAACTGCTTTACGTATGACCATTTCTTTAAAAATAGTTCAAAGGTCAGATAAGAAAAACTCTTTTGTCGACACCCCCCCCCCCCCAGGGCCCGGGGCAGGCGTTGTAAGTATTGCTCTGGGGGCATATAAGGTTCTTATGGAAGGTATGCTCGTATAAACTTCGGAAGGCTCATATGATTGGAAATTCAAAGTTCTCGTTCACTTTTTAAGAGTAAAAAGAGATCGGAGGGCAACTAGCCCCCCTCTCCACGCCTTATTTTCCTCAAACCCATCCGATAAGAACTTTGAGAGAGCCATTTTTTCAAATGGCTCAGGTCAGATAACAAAAGGTCAGATAACAAAAACCCCGGTGTCGACACATCCCCCTAGGGCCCGGGGGCAGGCATTGTAAACTTTGTCCTGGGGCCGTATGTGGTTCTTATGAAAGGGATGCTCGTATAAACTTCAGAGAGGGTTCATTTGAATGAAAATTAAAAGTTGTAGTTCATTTTCTCGGAGTGAAAAAAGATCGGAGGGCAACTAGCCCCTCCCGCCCTCCACGCCTTCGGGTTATCGGATGGATAAACCCATACGATAAAAATTTGAGGTGACGATTTTGTTAAAAATAGTTCAACCATCAATATTAAAACTCCAGGGTCGACACAACCCCCAGGGCCCAGGGACAGACGTTGTAAGTTATACTCTGGGGATACATATGGTTCTTGTAGGAGGAATACTGGTATAAACTTCAGAGAGGACTCATTTGATTGAAAATAGAAAGTTCTAGTTCACTTTTAAAGAGTCAAAAGAGACCGAAGCTTAATTAGTCACCCCACGCCCTTTTTCCCCAAACCCATCCGATAAAAATTTTGAGATTCAGTTTTGTTAAAAATAGTTCAAATATCAGATAATAAAAACTCCGAGGTTGACACAAACCCATTTTTTCACTTTGATATTGTTACTTTGATACTAGTTTTCATAATTTGATGAATATTTGATTTTTTTTTTAAGTTTGATTTTGAAATAAAGAATTTTTTTTAAATTTAGATTTTTAACAATCAAAAACGAACAAAAATTAATTTAAAAAAAAAATTTCTGAAAAATAAGCTTTTCAAAGAAAAGTAAGGGGCATTTTAAACTTAAACTCAGCAGACACAAATACCTTTTAAAATTCTAACTCAAAATGACCAGAAATTACTATTAAAGAATAATGAAACCCAAACGAACAGAAATTAAATAAACAATCATAGCAAAACATACAATAAGTAATAGTATTAATGAATAGATAGATCTTAAAGCGAGTAATGCTTAGATTGAATATGAAAATCAAGCTTAAAACGAAAAAAAATATTTTCCTATTGAAGTATAAATGAAACTTAAAACAAACAGAAATTAAATAAACAATCAATGCAAACACACATACGATAGATATTAATGTAAATTAATAAATAAATCTTAAAACGAGTGAAACTTAAATTGAATATGCAAATCAAGCTTGAAACGAACAAAAATCACTACAAACAAGAGTTTGGGTATGACCTCCTTCTCTCACTGTAAAAGTCTAAAACCTACTGCGTCATTGGTGCTTTACTGAAAACTATATGCGTCTTGAACAGTCTTGGAAAGTATAAACAACATCAAATTTAATATTTGATGTATAATGATATTAATTGTTGAAATATCTATCAGTTCAAGAATTTGTTTCACTGTAATTGTATTTGTATTTTCAGTGCTGTAAGAACTGGGAAAGAAAACATTTGTAATGTAATTCGTTTTCAGTTAAGTGCCAATGACGCAGTAGGCTTTTGTTTTTATTTACAGTTAGGAAAGGAGACAGTTCCCAAACACGTGTTTGTAGTGAAACTATATTCGTCTTTAACGACTTTAAAAAGAGCTAATAAATTAAACTGAATATTTGATGTATAATAATATTAATCGCTCAAAGCTCATCATTTCACAATGTTAGTACAATTCTAATGTTTATTTTCAATATTAAGTACAAAAGAAAATATTTGTCATAAAATTGGTTTTCAGCAAAGTGCGAATGACGCAGTAGGTTTTAGACTTATACAGTGAGAGAAGGAGGTCATACCCAAACTCATCTAATAATACATTAATATCTATTGTATGATTGTTTGCATTGATTGTTTATTTAATTTCTGTTCGTTTTAAGTTTCATTGATACTTCAATAGCAAAATTTCTTTACTACAAAATTACTTTTCTTTGAAAAATTTATTTTTCGGAAAGTTTTTTTAATTAATTTAAAGAAAGGGCCGAAAATAAAGCAAATTAGCAACAGTTTACAGATAGGTTTTATTTTATTTAAATAAATTTAAATTAAAATTATATAAAATTATGATGATGACGGTCACTGCATATGTGACCGAAATATCTGGTATTTTTGTGAATTTCTATCACTGTCCATGAAAAGGATTTTATTCCTTTTTGAACTTTTATTTATAAAATTATATAAAATATAAAATTAAAATAAAAATTATGTTTATTTAAAGGTACTTTTCTACCTTTTCATTTGAAAAAAAAAAACGGTTCAGGTTAATGACAGTTACGTTGACTAATGTCAAGGTTATTTTAAAAAGTCTATTTTTTTATCCTTTCGCTTGGAGAAAAAAATAACGAAAAGGCAACAGTTTGGCTTAAAACAGTAATTTTGAGCATTTAAGCTGCTAAGTCTTGTTTAGGCTGGGAAGGTATTAATAATAGAATACTAATTGCTCATTTTATGACTAGAAAGTTCAGGGTATCAGTTATAGTAGTATACGCCCCTGTAGAACCGACTGACGGAAATACTAGTGACTCAGATGAATTTTACTTACAGTTACAGGAGCAAATAGACAAGGTCCCAGGTAGAAATATGATGTTATTACTGGGAGATTTGAACGCCCAGGTTGGTAGAAATAGGGATAGATGGTATCCCAGCCTAGGTAAATTTGGTGTAGGAAAAGAAAACAGTAATGGATATAGACTTTTGCAATTTTGTAGGTATAACAATCTAGTTATAACCAATACGGTGTTTGGTCATAAAATGGCTCATAAGTTAACATGGTATTCACGTGATGGTAAGACAGCAAACCTTATTGATTATATTATAGTAAACCGACGATTGGAAGGATCAATACAAGATACTAGGGTATATAGGAGTGCTGTTATTGATGTTAAAAGTAAAGATCACCATCTAGTAGTGTCAAGGGTTTAATTTAAAGCTGAAATATCGGAAGGGTAACTACCTCCCGGGAAGTTATGATGTTAGTAGACTCCAGGATGAGAATTTGCAAGAAACTTTCCAGGAACAGTTGAATACTAAACTTCAGAGTTTAAAATTTGATAATGTGGAAGATGGTTGGAATAATTTCAGAAAAATAATTTGTGAAGTTGCGTAAGGTGTATTAGGGAAGAAAGCTAGAACTGCAGCTAAGAATATTAGTGAAAAAGCTTTATGTTTAATAGAAAGGAGAAAATGACTTGTACAAGAATTATCTGAGTGATAGATCGTATGAAAACAAAAGAAATGTAAAGAAAGTGGAGAAAGCATTAAAATATGAACTAAGGAGGTGTGAAGTGGAGGCCATGGATAAAATTGCCGAGGATCTGGAAGATGCAGCTAGACGGCATAATAGTAAAATATTGTACTGACACGTTAACAAATTGAGAGGGAGTAGTCAATCCGGAATTGTCCCAGTTAAAGATAGGAATGGGTCGCAATTAGTGATAAGGAAAAAAACTAAAGAGAGATGGGCCGAACATTTTGAGAACTTGCTTAACCGAGATAGAGTTGCAGGAAAAAATATAGAGGAAAATGAAAAAGTTTGTGATACCTTGGATGTGAAGGAAGATTTTTTTGTGAGGAGGAATTAGCAACAGTACTAAAAGGATTAAAGAATAATAAGGCTCCAGGTGCTGATAGGGTGGTAAATGAGTTTCTTAAATATGGTGGCTCTGAGGTTAGAAATAATTTATTGAAGATTATGAATATGATTTTTTGAAAAAGGGGAAGTACCTAACGATTTTAGGAAAACCTTAATTAAGCCACTTTATAAGAAAGGTGATAAAAGTGAGTGTGGTAATTATCGAGGCATTAGTCTGGTCTCTGTAGGTAGCAAATTACTTAGTAATATGATACTTTTTAGACTGACAGATGCCGTAGACAAAGTTTTAAGAGAAGAGCAGTGCGGTTTTAAAAAAGGTAGAGGATGTGTCGACCAAATTTTCACTCTTAGGCTAATAATTGAGAAGTGCCTGAGTTTTCAAACACCTTTGGTTCTCAGTTTTATAGATTATGAGAAAGCGTTTGACTCTGTTGATAGAAGAGCTTTAGTAAAGGTTTTATCCATGTACGGTATACCAGACAAATACATTAAAGTGATTAGTGCTATGTATGAGAATAACACTGCTGCGGTTAAGGTAGGAAATGAGGTTAGTAGCTGGTTTTGTATTAAATCAGGAGTTAAGCAGGTTGTGTTCTATCCCCCTTTGTATGGATTATTTTGATGGACTTTGTTTTAAGGAGCACAGGAAAAACAATAGGAGCCCACAGAATCAAATGGGGAGGAAAAAGTCTCCTGGATTTGGATTATGGATTATGGATTATGGAAAAAGTCTCCTGGATTTGGACTGGGAGGAAAAAGTCTCCTGGATTTGGATTATGCTGATGATTTAAGCATCCTAGATGAAAGTGTGAGCAAAATGAATGAAGTTTTAGAGGTTCTGCGAGTTCAGAGTGCTAGAATTGGTTTGAAAATTAATGTTAGGAAGACTAAGTCACTAAGGCTAGGAATAAGTGAAGATGAAAAGGTGACGTCGGGTAATGAAAAGATTGATCAGGTGGGCAGCTTCACTTACCTTGGTAGTATTAAAAGTAAAGATGGTGGGAGCAGTGAAGATGATAAAAATAGAATAGCCAAGGCTCAGGGTGTTTTTTCACAGTTTAAAAAGCTCTGGAAGAATAGGAAGATAAGTCTGCAAACCAAGATTAGAATATTAGAAGCTACAGTGATAACAGTGGTCAAATATGGCTCTGAAGCATGGACGCTCCGAAAAGCGGATGAAGATTCGCTAGATGTTTTCCAGAGAAATTGTTTAAGGATTGTTCTGGGTACCCGGCTGACTGACCGTATTTCAAACAATAGGCTATACGAAAAATGTGGTTCAATACCGCTCTCTAGGGCTATAATGAAAGAAAGGTTGAGGTGGTTAGGGCACGTTGTGCGGATGAAGGATGACAGATTGCCGAAGATTGTTCTTTTCGGCCAACCATCTAGGGCGAAACGGAAAGCAGGTCGTCTCCGTCTGGGGTGGGAGGACGTCATAAAGAAAGATTTAAAGGAAATGGGAACTTCGTGGGCGGTGTAAACAGGGAGGCTTTGACTAGATTGGGATGGAGGAGGAGCGTGCATAGCTGTGTTGGCCTCAGACGGCTTGGTGCTGCGATGAGTTGTTAGTAGTAGTAGTAGTAAAGAAACTTTAAAAGGTAATTTTTGCCTTTTTATCTTTAAAAAAAATCTTTTTGCTTAATAATACTGCTATTGACTAATATTCCGGAAATAAAAACATTTCACTTTTTATAATTATGCTTATCAAATATTCATCTCCTTTTAGGCTATATTATTTTTGGTTGGCGCTGTTTAGCCGAGGTGCATCTGACATTGTCTGCTATCTCTATGTGGTATCTTCTTCTTCTTCGGTTTAGGTTTTGGACTTTTAGGTTGACACTATTTAGCCCGCTAAATGGTTTTTAATCAGTAGATCCGTGGACTTGTTTGCGACTTGTATTATTTTCTATCATTAAGTAAAGTCTTCATTATTTTTTGCTTAGGTTATGGCCTTTTAAGTTGATGCTATTATCCCCTTTCTTTTTTTAAAGTTGCATTCAACTTCCATTATCGGCTATTCTTGTATTTCTTCTCCTTCTTTGGTTTAGGTCTTGGGCTCTTAGGTTGACACTATTTAGTCCTCCTTCAAAGATAGGTCTTCTATCTTCAAGTAATTTCTTTTTATTTTCTGGTTTAGGCTATGGCCTTTTTGGTTGATACTATTTAGCCCCTCTCTTTTTTTCTGGCGTTGATCAGTGGATGCTGGAGCTATCTGCTATGCTTGTGTTTCGCTTTTCTCCTTCTTCGGCTTAGGTCGTTGGTTTTTAGGTTGGCACTATTTAATCCTCTACCTTTTTCCTTTATTAATCAGTGTTTGGCGGAATTGTCTCTGGCCTTTACTGTCTTCATGTACTATCTTCTTCGGTTTAGTTTCCGGCTTTTTGGTTAACACTTATTCAGCCGTCTTCTCTTTCTGATGTTCTAATCAGTGAATGGTTGAATTACATGCAATTCCTTCTATCCTCTATCTTCGTGTAGGATCTTCTTCGGCTTAGGATGTGCTTTTTTGAAATTTATTATAGATACCCATCCCCAAGGCCTGATAACTGAGGAATCCTTTGCGAAACTTTGTCTTCCTTTAAAGAACATCCTGAGCAGGGTCGTGTCGGGATATTTTTTTCGGGGGGGGGGGGGGGGGGGGGGGGGGGGGGGTTAAAAATTATTTTTCTTCTAGGGGGGGGGGGCTTTAAAAAACGCATAAAACCTTTGTTTATATTTATTTTTGTTAGTTTTTTACGATTCGGACAAACATTTCGTGCGGGGGGGAGGTCAAACCCCCTGACCCCTCCCCCCTATGGATAAGGCCTTGATCCTAAGTACCAAAAAGTATTGCAGAAAATTTATCGAGGATAGGGATTGAATATTGAGTCATATGTCTAGATTCTAATTAAGATCATCGTTATTCGTTAGATTTCGGGGGAGTGGCTGACCTTTTATGATTTGGTTTTATTGTTTTGAATTTTTCTACCTGTTATTTTATTGCGCGTTGTTAGCTTTTTAATTTTTCTAATTTTCGTTTTTGTTTCATTTTGACATCCACGTTGTTCGTTTTTGTCTTTTCATTTATTTTATTCGCTTTTTTTTCTGGTCTAAGTCGCTCCCATTTTTGCTCGGAAAATGTTAACTGGGCTTTTTTAAGACTATGTTAGTTTTTTAAGGTTTTTTTAAGACTTTTTTAAGTTTTTTTGTTAAGACTATTGCCAAGAGGGGAAGCAGTTGCCTTCTCGAAAATCTGTTTTATTACATCCAGTATTTTCGTTGGCCTTATAAAACCTCAATTTTCGCTTTTCTTCTCTTTGTCTTTTTATGATTGAAGTATTTTTCTCGTTTATATTATTTATAACCCGCCATGCTTTAAGATGATAAAAAAAGAAGTTGTCGGCCGAAAATCAAGAGGCCTAACTTTCATACCACAGTACATTTTCAAACAGTTCTTGGTAAAGCAACTGTAAGTAAGGAGCGACCCGGCTCAATAGTAACCGAAACACTAAAAAAACGAGTTTTGATACCAATAGATACATCAAACGAATCAGATTTTTATACTGATTTCAAATATATAAGTTTCATTAAGTTGAATCTTACTCATCAAAAGTTACGCGCCTGAGAAAATTTGCCTTGTTTTTGAAGAAAGAGGAAAACAACCCCTAAAAGTCATAGAACTTTAATGAAAATCACACTATCAGATTCAGCGTATCAGAGAACCCTACAATACAAGTCTCAAGCTCCTATCTGCAAAAATGTGGAATCTTGTATTTTTTGCCAGAAGAAAGATCACGCATGCGTGTTTCTTTGTTGTTTTTTTTTTTTTTTTTTTTTTTTCAGGGTTGATCGTATCGATCAAGTAGTCCTAGGATATCGTGAGAGGGCTCATTCGAATGGAAATTAAAAGTTCTAGTGCCCTTTTTAACTGACCAAAAAAATTGGATGGTATTGTTCAGAATTGGTTCAGCATAGTCGAAAATCTCATAAATATGTCTTTGAGGATAACTTAATAATCCACAGCTCCCGTGGAAGGGCTGCAAGTTATGGACTTTGTCCATTGTTTATATATAATATTCTTTAACGGGATGTATACAGACGATTTCAGGAGGGATTTTTTCTGGTTGGGGGGGGGGGGGTCGGAGGAAGGGGTTACGGGGAAGGATCTTTCCATGGAGGATGCTTCCTTAGGGGAAGGGACATTTCTATGAAGTGGGCGCCCGGATTTCCCAGCATTATTTAAAAAACGATCAGAAATTAAATAAAAAAAAACAAGTTTTTTCATCTGAAAGTAAGGAGCAACATTAAAACTTAAAACGAACAGAAATTATCACGTATATGAGGGGGTTCGACCTCTAGTCAATACCTTGCTGTTTACGCTAAAGTTCTTTTTAGTACTTTCAAAAGAGCTATCTATTCTTATTAACCGGCCTTTGTGATGCAGGGGTTTGTGATTCGAACAAAATCGAACTTTAGCGTAAAGAGTGAGGTATTGTCTAGGGGGTTGAACTCCCTAATATAGGTTACTAAGAACATACGAATGTAGAAGTTCGTTACGTAAGGTAATTCGTAAGTTACGTCAGAAAAAAATTTCGAGAAAGCCATTTAGCCAAAACAAAAGTAAAATCAATATGTAAATTTCGTTTTAATTATTCATGTACGTTGAGCCTAAATCAAAGCTGCATTAATCTAAAAACGTTCAGAAATTAAATAAAAAAAACAATCTTTTTTAACTGAAAGTAAGGAGCAACATTAAAACTTAAAAAGAATAGAAATTTATTCCGTATATAAAAGGGACGGTCCCCTCCTCAACGCATCGCTCTTTACGCTCAAGCTTGACTCTGTCTCACAAATTCATTTAAAAAAAAATAAAAAACTTTAGTGTAAAGTGCGATGCGTTTAGGAGGGGACCGCCTCTTTCATATACGGAATAATTTCTGTTCGTGTTAAGTCGTAATGTCGCTCCTTACTTTCAATTAAAAAAAAATTGTTTTTTATTTAATAATTTGAAGATCAGCTTAAACTGCAAAGATTAGATCAGCTTAAACTTCAATAGCAAGTAGTCAGTTTATTTGCAATCACTGATTCAGTGTTAATAATATAGTTTTTAATTAATAAAACCCTCGAAATCCACCATACTGTCAAAATAGTCCACTGTAATAAAAAGAAAAAAAAAGGCCAGTAATATTAAAAAAAAATTAGAAAAAATACAGTAAAAACTAGCTTAAAGATGTGATTAAACAAACAGAATGATCAATTCATCCATTTACTTTTGGGGAAATCCGTCACTTAAACCGTCACTTAATCTCTAATTTCAAACTATAGACCTATTTCTCTCCTTCCTGTAATTTCTAAGGTTGTTGAAAAAGTAGTGTTTTGTAGACTCTCTTCATTTGTATTTAGTACTAATACGACTGCAGGTAATTCTCTCATAACTAACCATCAGTATGGCTTTCGTCCCAGTTTCTCTACCTTGCATGCACTTTCAGATGCAACAGAGTTTGTGCGTGTTAATCTTGACAAGGGCTTGTGTGTTTTGGGTCTATTTCTTGACTTTTCAAAGGCATTTGATATGGTCGTTCACTCTGTTCTTTTGTCTAAATTATCTTCATTTGGAGTGCATGGAGTCCCACTTGAATGGTTTAGGTCTTACCTCTCAGGGAGATCTCAGTATGTTTCGGTTAATGGTACTTCTTCCTCTTCCTTGCCTATTGTGAAAGGTGTCCCACAGGGCTCTGTGCTTGGACCACTTTTGTTTTTAATTTATATTAATGATCTTGTTGATGGTCTTTCATCCCCTTGTGCACCCTATACTTTTTGCTGATGACAGTAACTTCTTCATTGCTGCAGTGGACCTGCCATCTGCCATTTCCTAGCTCAAGGTCTTCTTGATAAAGTAAAAGATTGGTGCTGGTCAAATGGTATGACTCTCAAAGCCAAAAAAGTGCCATTGTACACTTTAGAACCCCTTATCGTATGAGAGACGCAGGGGAACCAACCATCCTGACTTATGGGAATGATATTATACCGCAAGCTACTATAGTAGTGAAATTTCTTGGTTCTTTTCTTTTTCTTCTTTCTTTTCTTCTTTTTTCTTCTTTTCTTTTCTTTTTTTCTTCTTTTTTTTCCTTTTCTTTTCTTTATTCTCAATCTTCTTTTCTTTTTTTGTGTATCTTGACTGTTTTCTTTCTTTTAAACCCCATATAACTCATACCCGTTCCCTTGTCCTCCGCCAATCTTCAATGTTATAAAACTCATTTCTTCCCCCTGATGTTATGCTTTCTCTTTATTATGCTTTTATTTTTCCTTACCTTTCTTATTGCTGTTCTGTCTGGGGTAGTACTAATAAATCTCTTCTCTGCTCACTTCAAAGAGCCCAAAATAGGGCAGTGAAGGCTACTTTTTCTTCTTCTCGTTTTTACCCTTCCTCTGATCTTTATAATGATACTGGAATAGCTCCGCTGGATCGTATTGTGGGTAAAAGTTACCTTTATTTAGCACATTCTGCTTTTCTAGGTAGACTCCCACCATCTCTGCAGCAGTTTTTCTTTCTGTCGGGATCAGGTAGGTACTCTTCTTTTTACGTAGCTCTTATCGCAGGTTCATTTTACCTAAGCGTTCATCGACAGCAGGTCAGAGGTCTCCTGTTTATCAATCTATTTTACTATGGAACTCCATCCCTCCTGATGTCCCTCTATCTCTTTCTGCAAAGGCACTTTCTCGCTGGGTATTTCCAGTATAGTATTTTCCCCCTTTTTTCTTCATTTTTTGCATTCTATCCACATTTATGTCTTTTTTTCTTTTTTTTTTCATTCAATATATTTCAAATAATTCTCCTATTTTCTCCTATTATTTCTCCTATTTTCATAAATGTCTCTTACCTAATTTTTTTTTTTTTTTTTTTTTTTTTTTTTTTTTTTTTTTTTTTTTTTTTTTTTTTTTTTTTTTTTTTTTTTTTTTTTTTTTTTTTTTAGTGATTTATAATAGTGTCTTACTTGTTTTGTTGGCCCCTGTACAAGCTTAGCTTCTTGGGCGTGTTTAAATTTTTAAGTTTGTAATTGTATTGTTTTTTTTTTAGTATTAATAAATTGATTGATTGATTGATTGATTGAAACAAATTGTTAGAAAAAAAGAAAGGAAAATAACCGTCTTCTGTCATAATCCACTCTCATCAAGTAATTCTACTGTGACTTAAAATTCAGATCCTATAATTCGGTATCATAAAAAAAAATATTTCGGACTAAGTTCGAAAAAAATATATTTTGTTGTGATTAACCAGATTTATTATCGAAACTTGACTATGTCAAGCAAATTGATGAACAAGCAAATTGACTTTGTTGTTTTCATTTCCCAAAAAATTATCATCGGATTGCTGTATGTTCAAATCCATTATTAGAATTACTATGACAGTTTTAAAGGCTTTTTTTTTTTTTGTCAAAAAATATCACAAAATCGTTGATCGTCAAAATATCAACAAAAAGCCGAGAACATATTCCCCTCGGTAAGCTTTATCTAGTTTGAATGTTTGTGTTTCTCATACTGTTTGCTTCTCTCCCAAGGCCATCCGTTTGATATTCTTGTATTGAGAAAGTGTTTTCTCGCCTCTTTTGAATGACTGCTCCCTTGTGACATGGCTTTACCCTTGTTCGGAAACAAAAAAAAGACTTCTGTAAACACCTAGCTAAAAAAGAACTTCAGAAAGCTGTATTTATAAAGAAGTTTTTCCGGCTAGAAAGATGAATTCTTTAACTCTTGACTTACTTACGCTCCTGCCGCATGATATGTGGCGTAGAGAGCATAGCAACATTGCTCCTCCAGGTGGACTGATCTGCTGCTATGAGGGGGGGGAGGACTCGATAGCAACAATGTTGGCGATGTTAAGGAACTTCTGAATACCGCCCTGCTATCCTTTCCGAGGTCTACCCCTCGTGCGTAACCAACCACGGGGTATGGGGTCAATCGAAGGAGATCCCCAAACCGTCTGAGAGTTCGCTGTGCAACTTTGTGTTAAGAATGGTCCAGAACAAAAGTGAACCGAATATTCGCTTCTTCTTCTTGGATTGTTATGGAGAAGCTTTCGCATAATCTCATCACCGGAATCAAATTTTCGGTAAATAGGGCTATGGACCAGTCAGTACTTTTCATCTGACTTTCTCCGTATCCACATCTCCAAACGAAATTTGACTCAGGCAAAGTGATCTTTTATGATAGGACGTTGCTGACACAAAGATTCAAAGAGACATAGGGATTGAGATGACATTTTTTCTGCCTCGGTTCTAATTTGCAACCGATAAAATACTTAGAAACCTCCAATTTATTTATTTATTTATTTTTTTTTATTTTTTTTTTACTATTATTGGAATATTTAGTATTTTCCGAAGTCGAAGAGTTGTCTCATGCATTCTGAATCTTGCTTTTTGATAAATCTGTTATTTTTTCTCTGGTTTGGGAAAGCGTTATATTTAGCTCGTTATAAAAAAAAGTATAGATCGCCTCACAATAACCTTGAAGATAACAATGATTCCCTCGTTGATTTGACTAGTTTAAATGTTCGCTTTTCATTCACGGTTTTCTTGTCTCCCAGGGTCATCCTTTTCATGTTTCCTGTTGAGAAAGTATTTCTTTCCCTCTCTTGAATGGTGCCGCTGACTTATGATATGAGATTACCCTAGTAAAAAGACTAGAAAGGGTTTTATGTAAATTTGCAGGTTTAGACTTTTTCTTATCCTCTTAATAAAATAGTTTATGTATTGCCAATAATTAACAAGATTTAAATAACTATAAACTCAAACATGATGAAAAAACAAGACGCTTTAAAAAAAAAAATTTGAAGTAATTGTGTAATTAATAAAACATGTTGTTTACCAGACTGGATGATTGGGTTCAGGTATATTTTAGGATGGATTCAACGGCGTCATCTTCCGATTTTGTATTAAACGATAAAAATGCTTCTAGTCATTTGGCAACGAGGTTTGAACGCTCCCCCTTGAACAAAATAACGTAAAAATCAGAATAACGTAAAAAAAAAATGCATACAAACAAATTTTTGATGCGTTCTTATTGCAAACTCCCCTTCCCCCCTCAACAAGACTTCTGTATTTGCCTATCTTTAAAAAAATAGTCATTATTGATTTTTTTTTCTCTGATTTTTCTGAAATCTGATTGTTTGTTTGGAAATTTACACAATTTTATGTATCTTCAAAAACTAGAAAAACCTGCGAATTTGATTTTAATGAAACAGCTCTTCATATCTAGTTTTGGGAATAAAGAGATTGGCAAAGTTTGCGTTTTTCTGAAACGATAAGCTTTGTCAAATTTAGCTAAGTAATTTTGCCTATTTATTTTTACGGTTCGACGTAGCAATACTGGTGAAAACATGGTACTGCCCTAAAAACTTCATGATTTTGAAAAAAAAAACTCTTAGAAAGTGGTATATGAAAATGAATTGATCGAATTAATCAAAGTCAATCAAAAAATTTTTGGTGGCTTTGGTACTTAAGATTACTTAGGATGTTTGTCGTTTTCTCATTGTCTACTGGCTCTCTGAACCATACTTTTTATATTCTTTTGCTTATAAAGTGTTTATCTACTCTCTTGAATTGCTGTTCAATTGTGATACGATATTTCTGCTATCAGATCAGGGGTTAAAGGAGACGTGTGAATCTAAGAGTGAAGTTTTTTTTGTCTTAGATCCAGTTCGCAACTTGTAAAATACTTAGAAATTGCGGTATTTTATATTTTTCCTAAATGTTCGCATATTTGATAAATTAAAAAAAAAAACTGAAGCTAAAGTAAAAGTGCTACATAACAGCGATGCATGCTCCTCCCCATCTGTCTCTTCGATGCTTCCAGTTTTCTTTAATTCCTTCCTTAAGGCCTCTTCACATCTTACTTAGAGGAATGACCATCTTCTTCAACCCAATAGTTTCTCCTAAAATTCTTGCAGTGTCATTTTTTTTTTTATTGCTGTTATTGTATGCTGTTATTGTATTATTGTATCTAATATTAGTTCCTCTTTTCTTGCTTTTTTTTATGAAAATAATGAGCGAGGCTAGAATCTGAGGCTGAGAGAAATCACTGAAGTATGAGGGTAACTGCCGCTAACCTTAACGCCTCAATCCTGTTTCTTTTTTTTTCGGCCAAGGTGAAGTTAACTTTTAAATTTCTAGTCTTGACTAAGTTTCGATAAAAACAAATTAAAAGAAAGAAAATAAATATTTTATGTTTGTGTTTGCGAACTTTTATTTCCTGTCTAGTCTGCTAATTCTTGGGTTTCTTGAATTATGAAAATTCTATTCTTTATTTCTTTATTGCTTTTCTATTATAATTAATTTATCTACTCATAGATGTCCACGCCGGTAGAAATCCAGTTGCAGTTACTGTCTGGCGACGAGTCAAGCTCAAGCTAGAAGGAAGAGAAACTGATCTAGAAAAACCTCTAACGATCAAAGAGCAGGTTAGCTATTATGTTTGATATCTTTTATACATTTTATTGTTTAGTATATATATTAATACTTTATTTTTCTTAAAAACTAAAAGAAAGTAAACCTTGCCTGAAAATCAGGAACGGTAAGCTGAAGTTAAAAACTAAAAAAATGTGACAAATTCTGATTTCGAATGGGGCAAGCCTCTTCAACATGAACCAGTACTAAGTACTCGGCCCAGTAATAAAAAAAACATAAGTTTTTCCGAAGTATGAAAAATGCTATTTTTTGGCTGTAGCTTTCTAATTTTGCTCGGATACCTGTTCCTCCTCATGGCCTTTTTCCTTGTTTTCTGAAAAATCGGTCCTACCAAATCTCGTCCTTTTTCATATAGGCGACTATACTTCATTTTTTCTAGGGGGTGGCTTTATTTACACCAACATTGGGGGGGGGGGGGGGTCTCCCCTGCACTATGCCTGGAGACAGAAAGAGTTGAAATTAATCCCCCCCTCCCTAAAAAATCTAATCAGAAATAGTAACTTTTTATTATTACGGGTTTAAAACAACAATAATTTTCAAGCTGTGTGAATTTTGAAAGCTTTGAAAAGATCCTGACACCGTTCCAACATAATTTGACCTCAAATCAAAGCAAAAAGTGTTCCGTTGAAACTGCCGTTCACGAAAACCTTTGACATGGACTTATTGCTCCCCTCCTTGGACTTATTGCTCCCCTCTTTGAAAAACCGAAACAATAGCATTTTTACATGGATAGCACTTATGTGGGTCCTTTTTTCCCCGCTTGTAGACTACTGAAAAATCGCGGGAGACGGCTAAGGGCTCATTGAAGAGCTAATGCTTATACCTTGGTGTTTTTCTTTAACTTCGATAGTGCCAGAGTAAAGTGCCATGCGGCACCAAAATTGCACTTTTGTGCCTGGTCTCACTCCCGCTTTCAGATGTATATAAGCAGGAGGATATCAAGAATTCTATTTTTTTAAAATCTAATTTTATCTTATTTTATGCTTCAGATTTTATTTTTTCTAATTTTCTAATTTTATGCTTCAGAAGTAGCTAGAGCAAAGTAAAGACCTGCGTAAAGGAGCTGAAATTTCAAAAAAAAATGTTTTAAGCTTTCTGGTGACAAATATTTTCTTAGTGACCCTGTTTTGAAAATAGTAATTTTTCTTCAGGGTTAACTCAACGAATTTTTAACAATTTCTGAAATAAGTTTGAAATCCCCCCCAAAAAACAACTTTAATCGAAATAAAAATATACTCTTGAGATCGAAATTTTCGAAACCCCTTAGCGGGATTTTTAAACCCCCCCCCCCCCTCAATAAATTAATGGAAGTTATATTTTTGAATGGGAGTCCTAATGTGTCTCCCTTTGTTTCTTTTTTTCAGGGGGTTTATTTTTTCTTTTTTCAAATGGGGTGGCTATAAAATATAGAAAGAGGGCTCATTTGAACGAGAATCAAAACATCCAGTGCTTTCTTTAAGTAACGAAAAAATTAAGCAAGAAAAAAATGGGTTTCAATTTCAACAAAGCAGTGAAGGAAAAATAAATAAAAAACAAAACAACACTTTAATTAAAAAATATTCCGAATATTTCGGCCCCACGTCCGGGAGCCTTTCTCAACGGGAAAAAGAACGAAAAGAACCAAAAAAAAAATTGGTTAAAAAAAATAACACACATAAAAAAAATACACGACAATTAAACACACGAAAAAGAAAAAGAAAAAAAATATATAAATAAATAAGAACAACTCACATTATAAACAAACTTCAAGCACTGGCGTTGTAACACAGGAACAAAACCAAAGCGAATGTCTATAGTGAAACCATGGGTCACATTCAGTGTATAAATGGGAATATTATAATTAATCATTAACCATATAGATTTTTCCCCGTTGAGAAGGCTCCCGGACGTGGGGCCGAAATATTCGGAATATTTTTAATTAATGTGTTATTTTGTTTTATTTTATTTTTGTATACTGCTTTGTTGAAATTAAAACCTGTTTCTTCTTGCTTAACTTTTCGTAAATGGAAAAGCAGTGTGGTCTCAGAAATTATTTATTTCTTTAAGTAAAGACATAGATCGCGCCACAGCAAAGTGCCATTTATTGCCATTTTGTTCCGCAAAAGCTACTGAAATATCCTAAACACAAAACATACTGGAAACCGAATTTGCTTGAGTTTTCTTAGGAATTAAAATTTTTCGATACCATGGCTGATGAAAAACTATGGAGAGCCCTATAAATTATTCTCGTATTTTCTGAAGCCCACTTAAGGACTTACCCCTAAAATAGCATCTGTTTTCTGTGTAGGTTTAATGTTCTCAGTAAATTGCTAGTCTTTCAAATTTCCTAAAAATATAGGGAAATATCATTGGTCAGGTTGTTTGAGCTACTTTTTTTGGATGTTTGTTGAACTGACGGTGAAGCAATAGTTTTTATTTCTTAAGAGACAGTGAGTGGTTTACCATAGATTGCAGTGTTGAATTTTAATCTGTGTCAAAACAGATAATATGAAAATTTTTTTTTAGAAACATGTGCTTAAAGAAAAAAAACTTAAAAAAAAGTTTTTAAAAAAACTTTAAAAAACTTAAAAAATTACTGTTAATTTTTTCTTATAGGTTAACTCAGTAATTTAGGTGTAACTATCATTGAATATCTTGCACTGCTTTGATTCTCTAATCGTAGACTTGAGAATCTGTCCGTTATTTTGTTTCAAACAAGCGGTCAAACGTCAACCCTTCTCATAAAAATGCCAGCAGGAAAATTGGGGGAGGGGCAAAGGTCCACTTTGTACCTCCAGTGCTATTGACTGGAAATCCTTGCATAATTTTTGTTCAAACAAGCTGCTACGTGCCTATCTTTCATCTGAAAATAGTGATAGGGGAGGGGGAATGAATGAAACTGAAAAATATTCAATGCATTAATATCGTTTTCTTATATGTTCACTCTGTGACTAAAGGTGTGACATGTTGACATTCTTACTCAACTCTTGGAGGGGCCGCTGGCCCACTTTGTTGATTGAAAATCTTTCCGTGATTCCGAACAACGCCCAAAATGCCCATTTTTCTCCCAAAAAGTGGGCAGGAAAATTGGGGGCTGGGATGGGACGAGCTTGTGGAGGAGACAAAGGTCTACTTTGTTCCTGTCAGAGTGCGTCTACATTCGGCGTTTTCTTTAAAATTGGGACAGAAAACTGGGAGAGAGTCAACACAGTCCACATAAGTTACTTTGGCTAGTGTAAACTTCTGCCTATCTCTCATTTTTCTTTCTTTCAAGGTTCCAGTTAGTGCGAAAGACTCTTCATTTGACATTTTTGAGAGTTTTTTAGAAGTTTCTTAGTAAACCTCATCCTTTGGAAAATCCCGATTCTTATTTACTTTTTATATTTCTTGGTAAACCCCATGGCTTTCTTTTCAAATTTATTGGTTGATAAAGCTCCTACAAAACAGAACAACACATCTTCACTTCCTAGTTTTTGGCATGCCGGCCCATTTATTGTCTTTATTTGCCGTAACCAGGAACGGGAAACAGGAACGACGGTTACCGTCCACACTATCAAGATTACCAGTTTTCCGTCTCATTTTTCCAAAAAACGCCGAATGTAGACCCGGCTTCATCCTATTGATTGAAAATATCTGCATATTTCCAGTTCAAACAGGTGTTGTATGGCTATCTATCTTCTCAAAATCTTTCTACTAGCCGTTGTTGATTAATAATTTAGCATATTCATCAACAAAGTATATTGACAGGAATAGATAAACTGGAACAAGATAGAGCACTGCAGGGGTACCCTTTTTTCTACTTGAAATGGAATGTCGAAGTAATTCAACATTGCAGCGTAGATATTTTTTCTAAGGCCAGAGAGAAGCCACCGTTAATCATTCGTAGGAATGAACTGAAAGTAAAGAGCGACTCGTACTTGTAGTAACTAAAAATCTAAAAAGGAAAACGAAAGCATTCGTTTCGTTTTCTGCCATTCGGCATTATCTATGCGTGTTATCTGGTGGCCACCTTAAATCAAATACTTCTAGGTGTGACCTGTAAGTAAAGAGTGACTCGTACTAATAGTAGCTAACAATCTAAAAATGGAAACGAAATTGTTTGTTTCATTTTCTGGCATGTTATCTGGATTGTTTTGCATTTTTTATTGTTTCGAAGTTGATTTTTTTTTCTAATGTTTTTAATTTGTTTCTTTTCTAATTCAAAATAAACAACATATTACGTTGTTTTCTTGTAGGTTGACTCTGTAATTAAGAATGCAACCAACATTGAAAATCTTGCCCTGCTCTATGAAGGATGGACACCTTGGGTTTGAACAACAAACCTGGTATATAATTGGCGTCAAATCAATACTTGAAGTGGATGCTTCTAGTCAAGTCCACACTTTTTCGGCTTGGGCGATTCTTAAGCCAATCTTGTCCTCAAGCCTGGCCCATTTAAGGCCTTACCAGACCGTGTCCTTATAGATCAGGACACTTTAGGAGTCTTGTAATTTAGGGCTGGCGAGGGCATGTGGTTTATATTAGCAGTAACAACAGTCCGGCGTCGGTGTCACCTAGATATACGTATATATTTCGTTATTGCCTTTCTTTTTTTGTTTTTTTTTTAGATTTTTTCTAAGTATTGACAAAAAACTCAGCTGGTTATTTCTGTCCCTTCTCTTTTCAATTTTTCACTATCTTCTTAATGAGTTATTTTTTGTTTTTGTTTTGTGTTATTTTTTTGTAAAAATAAATAATACAAAATACAAAAAAACAAAATACAGTATTTTTTTGTGGTTTCTTCTAATTTTTATTTGCTTTTTTATAATTTAAATAGCTTTTTTACTTCTGTTGAGAATTTTGAGTATTTGAATGTGGGGTTTTAATCTGTTTTCTCTTTCGTTCTTTTTCTTTTTTCTTTTTTTGGGATATTTAGGATCTTGTGTGAAATAATCTTAAATCCCTATTCTTAAGATAGTTAGAACTTTATTGCCTTTGTCCATTGAAAACAGTGATAAATTAATTAATTCAAAAAATTACTTTGAAACTTTAAAACAAAACTTAACAACTTGAACTTTTAAACCGTTTTATTGATTGAATCTTGATGAATAAAAACCGGCTAAAGTTTAGTGAGGACAAGAAAAAATTTGAAAAAAGTTTTAGAAAAAATTGAAAAACCTACTCTCAAGCATGAGAATCTAGAGGTGTCTCAATACAAGTGAACCAATCATATTGGAGACTACTTTTTCATAGTAGCTGATCAGTGTTTTACTAGATTATCAATTATGCAAGTTCCTAATGCTAATTTTCATTTAAATTTATTACTCTTTAATTGGAACATTCTTAGTTTATTTAAGAAGGTAATATTTTCAAGAAATAAAAATATTTTCAGTTAATTAGTGGGTATTTTTTTTTTAATTCAGTAACTTTGGGAGAAAAAAAAAATTTTTCTAATGGAGTTCTTACCACGGTTGTTGCGTTTATTTACCGTATTTGGTTGTAAAATCTCAAACTTTATAAATTTGTGAGAAATGAACTTTGTTTAATTGAGTAATTACCGTGATTGTTGTGTTTACGCTTCATATATGGTGGCAAGATTTACCGCAGATATTTCTTAAAATTTGATATTTTGTGGTAAACTTGTTAAATTGAGTACATGGCGCGGTTTTTGCACCTACGCGTCATTTTTGGGGGTAAGATTTTGCGCAGACATCTCTAAAAAATTTCCTAACTTTATGAGAAGTAGAATTGTTCAATAGAGTACTTACCGCGGTCTTTCCGTTTACTTGTCATTTTACGTTTACGGTACGTTACGTGTACGTCACGGTATGTTACGTGTCCGTTTACGTTTACGGTAGTAAAATTTACCACATATATTTGTTAAAATTCCATATTTTGTTAGAAACTTACTTAATAGACTACTTACTGCGTTTGTTGCGTTTACGCTTCATTTGTGGTGGTAAGATTTGGCACAGATATCTCTTAAAGTTCATAACTTTGTGAGAAATTACACTTTTCTAACTGAATGCTGACCGCGGTTGTTGCGTTAGCACATCATATGTACTGATAAGATTTAGTGCAGTATTTTCTTAAAATTCATAACTTTGTAACGGGGGGGGGGGGGGTTTTAATGGGGGGAAATTTTAACGGAATTCATAACTTTGTAACGGGGGGGGGTTTAATGGGGGGAAATTTTAACGGTTGTTATTATATGAATTCTTTCAACTGACCCTCGATTCTACTGTTAAAGAACCTTAGTACAAGGCATAGCCATAAAATCTAGGGTCGTCTTACTACTAGGTTTCTTTTTATTACCAGTACATCAGGTCATAAGGTTCAGATTTCTTAGGGAGCGATCTGGAGGCACAAAAAGACTAATTTTCTGAGAAATACTAACATAAAGAGACGCAAATAAGAAAGTAAAGGATTTATTTTCACTCACATGAGAGAAACAGGACTGCGTACAAGAACGTCAAATATAAGGGCACTTTTTACACTGGTACGGGTACTATGGTTACAGAGCACAATTGTTATTGCATCAAGTCTGAAACTAGTCTCACAATAGACTCGGAAAACTGCGAAAAAACTAACAATAGATTTTCCATACACGGAGAATAGACTCCAACTGGACCCTATCTAGACTGAAAATTGACTTCCTCCTTAGCTGCAAATCCTAGCTACTATACTTTCCGAATTTGCCTAGGGTTACATTAAGGCGTCACTTGAGATATGTCACCCGTATACCTATTGGACTAAGAAATACACATAATTCGACAACCTTCCCAGTACATTTTCTTGGTCCTGAGCACCAAGCACTAAAACATGGTGCTTGATAAATAAATTGGCTAAAAAGAGCAAATTCAGCTTAACAATTCCATTCATGACATCTTCAGGTGTTACAAAATTTTGAGAGCATAGTTGTTCTGCTTGTTGCAACATTATTTCTGCTCTCTTTTCCAAGTCCTTCTCCTTCAAAACTTCTATTGGACTTTTTACTCCTATATTTGGTGGCGAAATCTCCTTCAGTAGACATGAATATATCTCAGAGTTACATAAATCGGTAGTAAGGTCAAAACAAAATCTTGCACTCCCGGCCTTTTTAAGATGGTAGTTGATCCAGTCCTGCAATATCGCTTCTGGTGAAAATTTTTTCTTAGTAAATCATCTAAACATTGTTTTTCCACCATTGAGTTGATTCCTTTTTATCATTTGGCTCAGGTTTCTTTTCATCATTTTCATCTGCAACGAGGTAAAGCAATCCAGGATAACGTTGTAAAGTGATTTGATTCATGTATCCGTTGCGAAAGATCTGTCATATGAGCTGCAGAACTGAATGACGTTCCCCCATTCGCCAAATCGTCCACTGTTATATTTTTTATGTTACACCCGAACGACTTAGCAGAAAATAATGCTAAGTTTATATTTTCCTATGCTTTCTCCAAGGTCAGACTTTCTTTATTGATGGATTTCTCGTGTATCGTGTCTGGGCAAGACTGATTGATAATCTTGCACAACAAAATGCCGTATTTGACAGCATCAAAAAGCGGTTCTGCCGTAATCGGTAGTAAATGATTCAAATCTGTGATCCTCACGAAAGTTCGCATTTATTCAAATAGAGAAGGACAAAGTGAAATTCTGCGAATCCAGTTCTTCAGTGCAAAGTAAATGCACTGAAGAACTGAAGGACAAAGTGAAGTTGTGAAGAACTGCACTGAAGAAATGCACTGAAGGACAAAGTGAAATTGTGCGAATCCAGTTCTTCAGTGCCAAGTGAATGCACTGAAGAACTGAAGGACAAAGTGAAATTGTGAAGAACTGCACTGAAGGACAAAGTCAAATTGTGCGAATCCAGTTCTTCAGTGCAAAATAAATGAGTTGCAGCAATTCTTTTCAAAGACTGCTGTTTCTTTGATTTCCTCTTTGAAGGACCTTCTTCACCTGACGGAGTACCTTCTGAATCACTGCTTAGTCTTTTTCTTTGTGCACCAGCATCAGCAGTTTGGACTATCTGAACACAATCTTGATTGACTCTTTGGTCGACTCATGCCAATTGTTGTGCTCTTCAATCTTTTCAGGACCACGCTATTCAAAATTAAAATCCCTTCTTTGTCTCTCCACTTTGAGGTGATCAAGTAACTGGTTTAATTTTTTGATTTACTAGGGTTGACTTCAATTCTTGACCACTTAGATATCTGGTTTTTAATTCTAATTTCACCTTGATTATTTTATTTTACTATATATCAAACAAATTGTTAATTTATATGTTTATTGTTATGGATCAAACAAAAAGAAAAGGTTTTAAATTAATAAAATGCAACATTTTACTTATTACTACCTTAACTATTAGTAACTGGCTTAATTTTTGGTCTAAATTAGTAAATAGCCCTTGGAAAAGGGTGTATACATTTAAACACAATGTTACCTAAACTTTTTTGTTGGACTTCACCGCATTGTTCGGTAAGTCTTTATATTAGCTGAGTATTCAAATAGTTTAGAGACAAATTTGCTCTATTTCTCTGGATCCAATTAGTGTCTAGGGTACCAGATTCAGTCCCCAATACGCTTATAATGCTTTTTATTTTCGATCTATATAACTACCTATAGCTTTTCGTAGCTTTTTATAGTAAGTTTCACAGTTATCATGATATATAATAGAAACACTCTTTTAAACACTCTTATGAGAAACTTTTTGACCTTGCAGGGAACTAACTTGATCAACTGTTTTATGCAAAATTCCTTGAAGGAATTAAAAATTGGAAAGGCAGTTTTACTATAAAACAGGCCATTTGGATTTTCCGCTAGTTCCAACAAATATCAGTTATTAAAAATTAGATATAGTCATGAACAGTCATTATTTCGTATATGAAAAAGTCTGTCCCATCTTCGACGTCTTGTTCTTTACTCGAAAGTTTTTTTTGCATTAAAAGTAAAGTTACGAGATCTGACACTTATAAATTGCGATTTAGTCTGCTTTTACTTTCAACAAAAATTTTCTACTAGGGCGTTTTTCGGACAAATTCTTAAGAGGTCACATTTCGCCCTCCTCCTGTTAAGGGGTAAAGGTTGGTGCGCCATAGGGTATGCTGTAGGTATAAGGCACGCCTGTCATCATTTTTCTCCCTTCATTTTCCTTACTTCCAAATATTACCCAAATATTATTTTCTGCATTCCTTACTTCCAAATCTTACCAAAATATTATTTTCTGCATCGGATCGTTTTTTATTGATACTTGTCTTAAAACCCTTTATTATACTTTAGTTTTTTTGTGAGAACTTTCTAACAGGATACTATTTACTTATCGTTAAGGTCAAGAGATAGTCGTCTTATTTATCTGACGCCCGTTGTATTTATAGTTTGCGAATAGCCAAGGGTAACTTGTAGATTATGTACTATTTAGTTATACTATAGACTAATTTCGACCAATTTCACTTTCATTTAAATACTCGTGGTATCTTTCTATGTGATAAATGAATATGATTTGCTTTATTTTTGACTGGAATTTACAATATTGTAGGACTTCTGTAGCTCATATGGCAGATCGAAAAAGGAAGTCTGACCTTGGAGAAAGCATAGGAAAATATAAACTTAGCATTATTTTCTGCTAAGTCGTTCGGGTGTAACATAAAAAATATAACAGTGGACGATTTGGTGAATGGGGAACGTCATTCAGTTCTGCAGCTCATATGGCAGATCTTTCGCAACGGATACATGAATCAAATCACTTTACAACGTTATCCTGGATTGCTTTACCTCGTTGCAGATGAAAATGATGAAAAGAAACCTAGCCAAATGATAAAAAGGAATCAACGCAATGGTGGAAAAACAATGTTTAGATGATTTACTAAGAAAAAATTTTCACCAGAAGCAATATTGCAGGACTGGATCAACTACCATCTTAAAAAGGCCGGGAGTGCAAGATTTTGTTTGACCTTACTACCGATTTATGTGACTTTGAGATATATTCATGTCTACTGAAGGAGATTTTGCCACCAAATATAGGAGTAAAAAGTCCCATAGAGGTTTTGAAGGAGGAAGACTTGGAAAAGAGAGCAGAAATAATGTTGCAACAAGCAGAACAACTATGCTCTCAAAATTTTGTAACACCTGAAGGTTTCGTGAATGGAATTGTTGAGCTGAATTTGCTCTTTTTAGCCAATTTATTTTATCAAGCACCATGGTTTAGTGCTTGGTGCTCAGGACCAAGAAAACGTACTGGGAAACTCAGAACCCCTGGAACGTACTGGGAAGAACAAGTGGCGTAAGGGTGGTTGTGCAGCTTTTTCAAATTGGATGACTTCAATGGGAGTTAGCCCTCATGTGAACTGGCGTTACACTGATCTTGATTACACTGACATTGACGGAGTGCTGCTTCAATTAATGGACAAAATCCAACCGAGAGTTTAGACAGGTTGATAGGCCGTAACATTTATGCGAACTGGTACAGGTGTTTACCACTGAATATTTCTTCGTCTGAAGAAAATCTTCTACTACAAAAGCTTTTAAAAGGATTTAGGAAGGGCACTAGAGTATATATTTGGGTAGAGGGAGGGAGTTAACTTCTCCCTCTGTGTCAGAGGGAGAAGTTAACGTTTGGGTCCAACGTAAATTGGGTCTGCATCAGGCTGAAACTAAACGCCGAGGCATAACACAAAATGTACTTGACCTGATGATAAAATAAAACCCGGCTAAGTCGTAAAAGATTTATTTCCAACAAGAGCTTCTATGGAGTGATCGATTGTGAAAATAACGACGGAAGTGAAGATCGACCTTATTGCATGTCAAATGATTCAACGGATATTCTTGGAAAGTGAAACATGAAAGCAGTTTAAAGCTTTGCTCTGTTTAACCGCTTTTTTGTGTGTTTTCATAATTTTCTTTCTATGTATCTCATTAAGGCCTTCTTTTTACTCTTTTATTTGAAATATTGCCGTTTTTAATACATTAAGAACATATTAATATATGTTTTTGCTGTTAGGATGTTCATATGTTTAGGATGTTCATATCCTAGGATGTTCATATGTTCATATGTTAGGATGTTCATATGTTTAATATATGTTTAGGCTGTTAGGAAAATGTACGCAAACAACACGTTCGGTCCTCCAGCTGATTTTTTTTGTCAATTGGTATGAACTTACTACACTATTAACAAAATAAATAAACCAAGTGTTGAATTTCATTAAATTATTGAATTATAAATAAATTATTTATAATAATAATAAATTATTGAATTTCATTAAATTAAATTGTTTAGTAAAATTAGTTTATTCAGGATACTCAGATAATTTGTTGGATACGGTGGTACTTTATAAGTTGTGCTTGTAACATCAATAGGGCACTGAACAACAAGAAATATCCAAAATGAAGAAGTAACTAAAGTATATCTTAAAATAGTCTGAAAAAAAATCTTGAAGCCCTACTTTTAGGCACCTAAATGACAGGGAAATATCAGATTTTATTCAGAATATTATTTTATTAGATAAAATTTTAGATATTAAAATTTTAGAATATTATTTTATTAGATTATTTTATCAGATAAAATATTATTATTTTATCAGAATACAATATCAGATTATAAAATATCAGATATTTCTGATTAAGATTATTAAGAAAGTGAAGAAAGAAAATGGCTGATATGTTTTTACCCAAATTCACTGTCTAACTAGTGTAAATAGAAATAAAGTAATTATGATGAAATTGAAAATAAAAATTTTAACAAGGTTGTATTTCTAGATTTTTCAATATCTTTGATTCAAGCTAAACTTTTTTTTCCTAATTCTAAGCTTGCCCATTTCTAGGAGAATAAATAGTTCCAATGCCTCATGTAAATATAATAATTTTTTTGTTTTTTCCCTCCCTCGCCTCTCCCTATTACTTTCCCTAGATGAAATATTTAGAAAAACTATTTTTGCTTTACTTCACGCATTTATACCGTTTATTGTATTATGGCTGAGAGACCTTGTCTTTTTTTTCTCCTTTTTTCCTCCCTCCTCCTACTGCTTCACTTTTTACTCTTCTTCAATATCTATTATTTCTTCTTCTTTAACAAATATTAGCAGCTCAAATAAATTCTTAGACCACACTGCTTTTCCATTTACAAAAAATCAAGAGAGAAAATTGGTTTTAATTCAAATAAAAGCAGTGAAAAAAAAACAATAAACTTTAAATAATAATAAAAAACTAACTTGAATTCAAGTCAAAATTCAAATAATAGTAAATATTTAAAATCAATTAATTTATGGTAACGCCTGATATGGAGTATTTTTCAGATATATTTCCTCAGTGGGGCCAGACTGGTAGCAATAATTAAAAAACTAACTCACAATCTTAAAGAACGTGCACAATGTTTAAATTGCTATATAGTTTAATAGGAAAAACTAATACGGTAATAAATAAAAATGAATTAAAATTAATTAATGATAGCAAATTGTAATTTATAATACAGCAAGCTACCACCGTTTTAAATGATGATAGTGTTGCGATGAAGTGTTGCGATAGTAGCTTTTAGGGAGCCTATATTTTGGGCCATTTTAGGGCCATAGTTTGGGTTGAATCAAAGAAAAGGAAGATCCAAATTTAATCAGTTTAGTTTCTCCTATTTTACTACATCTCCCCTCCTTATTTATTACCCTTAAGACTTAGAAAATCATTTCCATTCTTTCCTTCATTCTTCATTTTCATTCTCTATAAAAAGTGCTTTCTTCCAATTCCCTTCTTTGTTTTCCTCTTTTTTCTCTGCTGTTTTCTTCTCACCCTTAAACATTTTCTTATTTACTTTTTACATGTATGCTGCAATTATGTTTACTTTTCACAGAATTGTCATTTTTACTCGTGATTCAAAGTAAATTGTTAAAGCATACAGAATTTAGTATATCGGTTAGTTTGTTTTTCTTTTACCTGATCAGACTTGTCTTAAGTCTGATCAGACATGGGGCTTGAAGCCCCGTCCTAATAGGTGTAATAAGGTCCATAGGGATTATACATCCTAAGAGGCTTATACGTAAAATTCTAAGAGCAAATTTTTAAGTTTTGATTCACGTATATGACGGTTAGATCGAACCAAACCTTCCTTTCGTTTTCACCTTGTTAGTATATATTTTTCTCCTTCATCTCCTTTATTTAGACTCCTAATTAGTAGGTATAAGAAGATTAAAAGAGACCATTGCTTCCTATTTCTCATAACTAATATATATATATATATATATATATATATATATGTATATATATATATATATATTGACCTCTAACCGGGCATTTCTTCCAAACTAAGATGAGTAAGAAAAATTCAATAGTGTTCTGCATTAGGGCTAATCGCTAGCTAAGACAAGCCATTGCACCAATTAATATGGGGCTTAAGATTATGGATTTTAAACTTAATGTGAGGCCGAGCCTTGTGAGATGTTTTCATTTTGTTTGAACAAGATTTTTGAATTACTATTTCGTGAAAAATTAAGCAAGAAAAGACGGGTTTTAATTTTAATAAAGCAGTGAAACAATAAATAAAAAAAACAAATAAATACTTTAATTAAAAAATATTCCGAATATTTCGGCCCCATGTTCGGGAGGCTTTTTTAATTAAAGTGTTTATTTGTTTTTATTTATTGTTTCACTGCTTTATTAAAATTAAAACCCGTTTTTTCTTGCTTCGTAAATGGAAAAGCAGTGTGGTCTAAGAAATTATTTACTTTTTCGTGGTTCTGTGCACTGAAGAAATTTGTTTATCTCAAGGTTTTTTGATGAATTGATTTTAGTTTTACTATAGATTATTATTTTAATTAGAATGTTAGTCTGAATAACGTAAGTTATTAGTTAGTTTTCAAACTAAGAGCCAAGAAATGGTCATCGAACCTATTTTCAGAATTTTAATACTGAAGCTATTTGCCAGGTCGGTGTGAAAAGGGTTATTCGGGGTTTAAGGGTTTAGTTCTTTGGTAATGCTTTCTTTTCTATATTTTTCTTTTTCTTTCTTTTTTCTTTTCTATATTTTTCTTTTTCTTTCTTTTTTCTTTTCTATTTTTTCTTCTTGTTCATATACACTGGGTGACACCATGAATATCTATAATTTCCGCCGGCCCCGCCAGACTGCGGGCTTTTATTATGTATTCTCTGTTTATTGTCTGATTTTTTTTTTTATTTTTTTTTTTTTTGAATTTGTGGTCAACTGTGGTTGATGGAAACCTTCATTACTTGTGGATTCAGTGGACTTTATTTTTGGTGTGTTACTTCTCTTATTTCTTCTTGTAAACTACTATGGTTTTGTGGCTCTATTGATAGTATGGGTAAATAATAAAGTTATATTGCACCTAATTAATATCTTTTTGTTAATGTATGTGTCTGGTAACTACCTCAGGGGTGGTTATGACGTTGATAGACTCCAGAATGAAAGATTCAGGGTAACTTTCAAGAACATTTGGAAACGAAACTAAAGAGTTTAGAATTTGATAAAGTTGAAAATGATGGAAAATTTCTGAAAATAGTTTGCAAAGTAGCAGAAGATGTCTTAAGGGCTGGGCAAACTTAGCTGATTTCGGGAACTGATTTCCAAATCAGCGCCGATTATAAAAGAAATCAGCGTCGATTTGAGCTTGAAAAATTTTCTAGTTTTCGGTGCCAATTTACAAAATCAGCGCCGATTTTCATCGTGATCATCACAAAAAAAATAGGGATACAAATAAACAGTCGGCCAGAGATGTCTGTGGTGAAAGACCCCCCTACTGATGTGAGAACTAAGCTGAGATCAACCATGCAACTATTAATAAACTCCAGTTGACTATTTGTGTCCCATGATTTTTTTATTTTTTTTTTTTAAATCTCGCGCAATACATTTTTCTTTCAACAAATTTTTCTTACCGCTATCGTTTGTCCACTGATGCTGAAATCGGTTCCCGAAATCAGCTACATGTGCCGAGCCCTTTGAGGAGGAAAGTTAAAACGTCAGCCTAGGTTACTAGCCATATTGCTTGGTAGAGCAGGGGCTTTATTCAAGAAGTTTCTGAATGATGGATCTTACGAGAACAAGGGAAAAATAAGGGAAGTAGGTGTTGAAGTGTGTGTAATGGTATATGAAATGTGGAGATCATGGATAAAATTGCTGAGAATTTAGAAGATTCGGCTATATGGCGTAATAATGGCGTAATTGGTACATTAAGATGGCGTAATTAAGATGGCGTAATAATGGCGTAATTGGTCCATTAAGATGGCGTAATATGGCGTAATTGGTACATTAAGAAACCCAGAGGAAGTATTTGTTTGGGAATTGTCCCAGTTAAGGATAGAAACAGCCTGGTAAAACTAAACTCGGTTCTATAGCACCTGGTTGGGGTTTCTTTAGATCTAAATTGGAGGCAGCAGTGCTCATTTTGGTACTCAGGAAATGAATAAAATAATCTAGTTTTAACAGTGCCTCGATATACCAGTGTATTACTTCTTGCTAAAATCGTTGCTCCAGAAATAGCTAAGTCAACAATACGGTATGCGTGCAACACAACCCTCATTTAACTCAATGCCCGTGCAACTCATTCCCCGTGCAACTCATTCCCCGTGCAATTAACCCCCATCCTATTCAACCCTCTTTCAGTTCAATCCTTGTGCAACTTAACCCTCAATAAACTCAACCTTGATTAACTCAACTCCGTTTAGTTCAACCCTCATGTAAATCAACCCCATTTAGATTAATCCCTGTTTGACCCAACTCAACCCCTGGCTTACAAATAATTTTGACCTAACGCTGATTAGAAGCTCAAAATTTGCCTCTCGCTTCGCTTGCAGTTTCCCAGTTGTGTTGCAATGCCCTAAACTTAATAGTTGTTTTAATAGTTTTACAGTGTTTAAGCTTTAAATGAAATCAAGCTTTTTAAAATAGTTTTGCTAAGAGTTTTGTTAAGTATTGTTAAGTTTTGTTAAGTTTTGTATTTTGCTAAGAGTCGATACATTTTTTAAACTTGCGATTCATTCGCTAGCTGAAAGATAAACAAACCACTCGATCTATGATCTAGTGTTCTTTCCAAATAAAATAATATGTTTCATATTATTATGTTACATAATATTATGTAATATGTTATGTCCACATAAAAAATATGTTATGTGACATTATGTAATTGCGTCCTAACTCACCTAATGCCTGAATGCAGCCTAAATTATATACAAAATGTCGCAGGTTTATTTCGTTTTTTTATTGGTATTATTTGGTAATATGAACTAACTGTTGTTGAGAAATAAGCACAAAAAAAAAAATAATACAAACCGACGAAATAATTGGAAGTTTTATACATAGCCTAGGGCTATATCCTGGTAATAGAGGTACGGGGTCTGGGATGGGATGATTCTAGAGGCCTAGAGGATATAATGAGGGTAGAGGCCTAGGGTCTGGGATGCATTCCCAGACCCTAGGCCTTGACCAGACCAGACCCTATTGTAAATTTAGCAGTGATAATAATCTTGAACAACTCTGAATTACGAATCCAATGGTTAACTTTCAGTTAACGAATTAATGGAAAACACGAAAAGTTTGTCCATCTTGCTAACTCCAGAACTTATTACAAAGTGAAAGAAACTTTCAGGAATGGATCTATATGGATTTTTCTGTACAAAAAATGTACATCTTTCTTTTTATTCTCTCTATATATTTAGTACAAGGACTATCAAAAAAATCTAATTATCATATTTTGATAATTAGAAAAAGCATTAAATATGGCAATTTTCTTTCGAATGAGTCCTTAAAAAGCTCTCTATGATGTTCCAGTGCCATACAGTGCCATACAATGCCATACAATACATACGCTAGCCAGTGCCATACAACCAACATCTATTCCATAAGATTACATAAAGAAACATCAAATCTCCAGTCATCAAGGCAGTATCCAGGGAGGGGGGGTAGAGGGTTTTTTCCCCCCACCCCTCGAAATGTTTGCCCGACTCGTAAAAACGTAACAAAAATGAATATATACAAATACTGAACCGTGAAGATTTTCATAGGCCTTTTAGTCCAAGAAAATGTTCATGGTTGCAGCTATTGCTGCAACCATGAACTTCAAGTGTGTTTGGGTCCTGGGCATAAAAAGTTTTGCTAAGTTCAAAGATGTAAGACAGAATGATAAATTGTTTCTTTTCAGAGGGGGAGAGAAGGAATAGTTTTGCATGAAAGCACCATAAAACAAAATAAAAACCTAATGTAAGAATTTCACAAATGAATATAGATCATTTTGATCATAGATCATTTTGATCGAGTCAATTTTCATCACTTCCGATACAACGGGCTGGATTACACTGTCTAGTTATACTGTTGATTTGAAAGGGGTTGAGTCAAAAACGGTCGGTCAAATTGTTAAATAAAGGTTGGAATTGCACGGGGTTTGACTTGCATGGTGGTTGAGTTGCACAGGGATTGAGTTGAACAAGGGTTCAGTTAAACTGAATGAATTAAACTATGGTTCAGTTGCACAGTAACCCAGCAATTTAGATGGAAGGACCCCAGAACAAAAATAGAGTTACAATAGGACCCCAAGAACAAAAATGGAGTTACAATACTTTTTTCTATTTACTATCCATGGAAAACTTTCCATGGGCATTACCGTTGGAACAAAACAAAAAAAAGAAACATGTTAGATTTGAAAAGGTATCTTATTTTTGGAGCTTCTTAGCCCTTTTTATAAGGGGTTGTGGCTAATGTTTATTTATTGAAATTCATAGGCTACAGGGATTAGCCAATTAGTCAGTTGAATTTAAGTAGCTGTAATAGAAAGTTTTAAAGCGCAAAACAATTAATCTTATCTCGGTATTAGTTGCAAGACCTCTTTATGCTCAAAACTTACAACAAAGTAAGTTTTTCATTGAAAAGTAATGAGTAATTCAGTATTAGACTAAATACGAGCAGAAATTACTATGAATGAATATACTGAAATAAGTAAATAGTAATGATATGTTAATAACAAGGTCATATCCAGGGGGTGGGGAGTCTTAGTCCAGGGGGGAGGGATTATCCCACCTTTAAATGCCTCTGGGTCCCAATGTTAACGAACTGCTACACTCGTTTCAAGTCCAAAAGAGTACAAGCTAAGGTACTGAGTACTGAAGACAGAATTTAGTGAGAACTCTTGGGGCCTCAGTTATTGATAAGGTTAACGAGAGAGGGAAAGGCAACATTAAAGACAGAGGGGCAAAATATTCTGAGAATTTACTGAACCGCGATTAAGTTGTAGAGCATAATATAGAAAGAATTTTCGACAATTTGGTAATGAACGAAGATTGATTTTGCAAGAAAATGGTATATTTTGCAAAATGAGTCAATGAGGTAAAGGATTCATCTTATTTTTTTCATATTTTCTTGAAAATCTGTTGTCTGGAACCAAGGCCGTACTCAGGGTTTTTTTGGAGGGGGTTTTACTCAAAAATAAATTCCGGGGGGGGGGGGGGGGGGGGTACACAAACAAACTTAAAAAAAAACGCATACAAAATTTGTTTATATCCATTTTTGTTACGTTTTTACGAGTCAGACAAACATTTCGGGGGGGGAGTTCAAATCCCCTTAACCTCCCCCCCCCTCTGGGTACGGCCTTGACTGGAACGAAGATCTCTTGAGGGAACTTAGCCCGTTAAAGTTTAAAAGATCAAACACACTATACTTGATACAAAGGTTACGATAACTTAGGAGGCTAGGCCCATCTTTCACAATCCAAAAAAACTCTCATCTTCCAAAAATAGTCTTCGATGGTCATGTGGACGGTTCTTGCCCTAAAAGTCGCCCTTGAAGATATGGAAAGGTAACTTTTCAACACCTCACCTGCCGCAGCTTCTCCACCTCCAACCGGATAAAGATAGACACCTATACAGCCGTCACATCAATTACATAGTAAGCAAAGAGGCCCCAAAACGGCCTTTGAGGACGGAGGAAGCTTAAGTCAAGAAAGTCAAATCAAGATCACATTCTCTAAGGAAAACTAAATGAAAATAAATAGATAAAGAGAATAAATCAATCAAAAGCTGAGATAGAACTTCAGCTGGAAAAAGAAGAAAAATACCCCAGCCCTTTTTAAACGCAAGACACCAATAGTTTCTTGATAAGCACTGTCATTGACTGAGTAAAGAGCGAAATACCTCCTATGTACATAATAAGTATATATATTTTTTTTTTTCTGTAAGAATCCACAGCTTGGCTTGCTATTTGCATGCTGGAGAAACTTTTGCAACCATTTTTAACCACATATACACCCTTTTGAAAATCTGGACACAAATAGTATTGTTTATTTAGTTTTGTACCTCTTGAACCTCTTTTCCTCTTGAACCTCAAAACAATTTAGTTTTGTACCTCTTTAGTTTTGTACCTCTTGAACCTCTTTTCCTCTTGAACCTCAAAACAATTTAGTTTTGTACCTCTTAAGTTTTGTACCTTTTGAAAATCTGGACA
Source organism: Artemia sinica (assembly GCA_027921565.1). NCBI lineage: Eukaryota > Metazoa > Arthropoda > Branchiopoda > Anostraca > Artemiidae > Artemia > Artemia sinica. Next base: position 45,479,329 of record CM051274.1, on the reverse strand, counting down.
CAAATAGTATTGTTTAATTTAGTTTTGTACCTCCTCAAGTTGACCTGAAAAATAAAACTTAATACCATTCTCAAAAAATCTGCATATACTCTTTGAGAACCTGAATACCCTAACACTCTTTTGATTAAGTTAAATTGTAAGAGCAGAAATAGTAGTAGCCCTGAAAGTTTCAACTTAATGCCCTCAGTCGTTCTTGGGATATTGCTGAGATAGCTTATTGGATAGTACCTTTTGAGTTAGTTTTAAAGCAACATTTAGTGTTAAAGCATAATAGGCAAATTGCATAACTGTGGGGGGTTGACATACCCAACATCCCTAGAGACGTATTTACCGGACTGTTCAAATATGCTAAACTAAATGGATGTCTCAAAAATTTTGATTGCGTTTGTTTGGAAAATTAATGCGCTTGTTAGGATGGCTGCTTGCCCTACAATCACTTTTGACTCTTGAAAAGGACACAAGAAACTTTTAATTTCGAATCAAATTAGCTCGTTTAAAAGATTTCAATGATATTGCTAGCTATGATAGAGCCGTGCTGCCTATCATACTGCTTATATGCCTTTTTATTCAAAAGAGTATGTATATAATTTTTTCGTTTAATTTAAACTCCCTCTAAACGTTCCCTATAAGTTTCACCTTAATACCCTCAGCGTCAATAGTTATAGTTTAATAGTATACACATACTACCTTCTCGCTAGTTGAAAATCTGCCACAACCTACCCTGAACTAATAATGTAAGAAGTTCTTGAGATATTGTTTTGTCAAGCTTTTGTCTTTCTACATGTTCATAGTTCCTTGTGATTTAGTTCAAAAAAACTACTTAAATATTCCTTGCAAGCCTCATCTTAATGCCCTTAGTATGCGTAATAGCAATAGCTGTAGTAACAGTAGTAGCATTAGTAGCAGTATACGCATAGCACCTTTGGTTTTCTTCATCATCCACTTCCACACACGCTGAAAATTCAACTTAATACCATCAATCGTTCCTGAAGTATTGTTGATACGTCCTCTTGACAAGCTTTGTGGGTATAGTGTGTTTTGATTTGATTCAGTACAGTTTCAATATCCCCCCTTTTTTCGCCTTCATACCCTTGGGTTTATTAGGAGTAGTAGTAGCACCAGTAGTTATAGCAGTAGCAGTAGTAGTAGTAGCAGTATAATTAATTGTAGTAGCGTCAGCTTTAGTAGCAGTAACAGTAATAATAACAGCGACAGTAGTAGTATGAGTAGAAGCAGCAGCATTTAGGGTGTAAATATTGTCCTATGGTTAGTTCAACATAGCCCACAACAAGTCCTGTAACTTTCCACTTCACACACCAAACTGTTCCTAAGATACTGCTGATATGGTCTTTTGACAACCTGCATACAGACGGTTTGCTGTGATTTAGTTCAACCTCCCCCTCTCAAAATTCCCTGAAAGTTTCGCCTTCATTCCTTTAAGCATAGTTGTAATAGTAGTCACAGTAGTAGTACTAGTAGCAGTATTAACTTATTGCCTTTTGGTTAGTTGAATAACCCTCTCATCAAGTCCTGGAAGTTTCAACTTTTTATCCATCGCTATGACATTGCAGAAATGAGATGTTGACAACCTATATATTCACATACTTCTTGAAATTTTTCATCTTAATATTCTAAGCCTTACAAGTATTTAATTAGTAGTCGTTTAATTAGTTTAATTAGTAGTCGTTTAATTAGTTTAATTAGTAGTCGTTTAATTAGTAGTCGTGAAGTAGTAGTTCAATTAGTAGTCGTAAATGCAGCAGTGGTAGTAGTATTAGTAGCAACATGCATATATTGTCTTTTGGTCAAATGATTTTCTCCTTTAAGCATTTTCTGAAAGTGCCAACATAATACTCAAATGTATTCTTAAGATACGCTCTTTTGACAGTTTAATTTAATATATATATAACCCACAAATGAACACTGGAAATGACACTGCGGAGTAAATACAAAAGAAAAAGTAACAACATCAATACGAAAACGAACAAAAAACAACAAAAATACAATTTAACCATTATCACGATGAAAAAAGCGAACTAGGGGGTCGGTGACGGAAACAACATTACAAGTATTCGTAATCATATTAGAAGCCACACTGACCAGTCGCGGGCAAGCATCAACGACACCATAACGGGATACAATATTTCTATTTCTGAAACGACCGTGTAAATACATCAGATATTTACAGTATCTAAGTAACCCCTTCTAAGTCTTCGTAAATCTTTTTTTCTCAGCAGGTGGTGGAATCCAGATAAGAAATTTACTCCTGGAGAGCAAAAACTGTTAGTTGGTTACTCCTGGAGAGCATAGCTAGACCCTTACGGTTATAATGCCCTCTATTTGGAGATATCTTACCATACAAACACATGAATATTATTTAATGCATTAGTAACCAACTCGGAGCAAGTTTCAGAAATAGACGGGCAAAACAATATACCAAGCCCCTTAATATTATCCAAACAAGGTAATGAAATCGAACCAAGGTTTAGTGGAGATACAGAAGTTCTACTATTAAAGCGCATAAACTCACACTTTCCCATATTAACAGATAGGCCAATATCACTAAGTAGAGAAGACTGCTTATAGAAATTCAGAGCCAACCCTCGACGAGGAAAACTAACTAAAAGGACATCATCGGCATATGCAATATAACTTAAACCGATATCACGAAAAGACACAGTAGGAGATAGATGTTTTAAACAGGTAGCGAGGACACATAAAACACCATAAGGAGAATATATAAGGAGATAAAACACCACCCTGTCTATCGCCTTTCCTAATAGCTACCGAATCAGAAATATGTGACATCCACTTAATACCCACATAAGGATTATCATAACAAAATCGCAATATAGAAATAACTGAATAATTAACTCCGGAACAGGAAAGGGAATACAAGGCCTCGGCGTGAACAGCATTGTCAAAAGCCCCGGAAATGTCTACTGTGCAGCAACACAATAAACGCTTTTCAGTAAAAGCTTCCTTTAACAACCAGCTGAGCACATGATGTGTTTTGGGGCAGCCAACCCCTTTTCTAAATCCTAATTGAAAAGACGAAAAATCGCGCTTTGAAATTATTTCAGCCAAAAGAATGTGCTCAGAAATCCTACTCATAAAGCAAGATACAGTAATCGGTCTGTAATTCGAGCATGAATGTGGATCTTTACCTCGTTTCAGTATAGGCGTGACACTACCGGAAATCAAACTATCAGGAACCAGAGATTGAGCTATACAAATCTGAAATAATAACTGCAGGTGTTTCAACAATAATGGGCAATCATAAGCAAAATTCCTAAAACATAGGCCATCACAATCAGGAGAACCTGATCTTTTTACTTTCTTCAGCGCCCGACATACATCACTCACTCATACTTATCGCACGAACTCTATGTTGACAAAGAGACACTGGCAGGACCGAATTAAGTAGATTAGAAAAATGTTTCTGAACATACTGGTTGAATATGGAAAATATGTCAATATAATGGTGCACAAAATTCATAAGGTTTAATTTCGACTGAGCTGGGGAGTACACTTACTGCTATTGATCACTCTATTCCAGGTCATTTTAATATTTGGAGCGTCCCACACGTTTAGACGTGCATTACGTAAACAAGATTTGTATTCTTTCTTCGTTTTTTGCTTGACTGTAAACACAGCACCGAAAGAAGGTCGATCGCAAGCGTTCCACAGTCGCAACCAAAACTTTGCGGTTCTTTACTCTTTTAACTTCCGAATGTATATTCCACAGGGACTTGCGAGACCCAGAACGCACGTGCTCAAAGGGAACTGCAACTTTTGTGGCTGACTTTAAACATTCCACAATCTGGTAATAATACGAATTTAGGTCTTCTTTAGAATCAGGGCAATTAATCGAAGTCTGGAGCAAGTGAAACGGGACTTTAATAGTTGAGAGTAGAGTGCATAAAGTAGTAATATACATCTCAACGTTTATCCGATTTCAATTGTGCTTTTGATACCATTTTGAATGGGGGACCTTAAAGTGGGCTTGAACATGAGGAGGCTCAGTTAGGCCCGAAATAGGGAGATAGTCATCACTGATTTTATCTTCATCAGCAAACACCTCGGATTAAATTAGACCGAACTTAGACACAATAATATGGTCGAGGTTGGATTTAACGGAGCCTCGATTATGAATGTAAGCATAAGCCAGGTTCCTAGCAGCGACATGATAGACATTTGGCTCTAGCAGGAGACTCTAGCAGGAGTTCAGAGCGATCAGATGAGGTCAATATGTCAGTATTCATATCCCCGGCTAGGATCCAATCAACATTTTTATCTGCAAATTTTGCGAAAAGAGATTTAAGATGGCGGTACCGCCGTAAGGGTGACCGCGGGTCTTTTTTGCTTCTCGAATAAATATATCATGGGTAGCAGACCGTCTTAAACTGGTCGTATTAACTTTAGAAAGTAGATGCTCCAGTAATAGCACAACATCGGAATTTGGCAGCTCGTCAATTAGCAGATCCTTATCTTTAGTACCATTAATGTTCAGAGAAAACAAAACTTAAGGCTGAAGAAGAAGTCATCATAATGACTTAGCAATCGCATTTCTCAATACCGAGCATTTTTAAACTAAAAACATGATTTCCTCCGCAATTGGCGCACTTAGGAGCAGCTGAGCAAGGGTTCTCTGCGGTGTGTTTCGTGAGCCCCAGCACAGCGGGAACATTTTGGTAAATCAGGAGAACGTGGGCATCTAGCAATAGGGTGATCTACCCCGAGGAGCCGGAAACAGCGACGCGGTAATTCTTGATAGACTTCAACACGAAAAAGCTCATATCCAAGTCGGAGACCATGGTTAATTGCATTTTTTAGTGCTAGCTGATCCAAAACTTCCAAACGAAAACAATTTGAGTGTTCTATTTTTATAGCACGTGCTAATCCCAGTATAGTTTCCATTGGAGATGATTCTGTTACAGTTTCGGGGATACCCCGAACAATACCAAGTGTTTTTTGTCAAGGACCTTGGTTTGAACATTAGGTAGGCTCTTAGAGGCTGAGGCGGCAAGAGATACGGCTGACTGCCTATCTCGTTTAACTACGATCCATTTTTTATTCTGAACGTCAGGTTTTAGACTTAGAATCCCCTCATGACCTTCAAGCATATCCAATTTATTTTTTTTGCAAACCAGGATCACTTAAATCGATAGGAACGTTTTACACAATTACTGCATACGTAGGTGTATCTTTAACTGAAGGGGGAGTGGTGGAGGGGAAGGCGGCTGGGTTTGAAGCTTTTCTGACAAAGCGTGTAATTCATTAAAACAGGCGTTTACCTTACTACTAAGCATGGAATATGCCGAAGCAGGAATTATCGGGATTTCACTCGCGTTTTTTTTTATTACAAAATCCGGCAGATCTATATCTTCAGAGTCGCATCTTTCACACGCTGCAATAATATCTGCAAAACCATTTGGTTGGGCATTGATGCCAATTCGCCTGGGCGGAACTTCCCTCAGAAACACTTTCTGAAGGAAAAGATATCTCGCATCCAATACATCAGTAGCCGAAAAAAAAAACCCAAAGCATGTTCTTTAATCGAATCGTTGGAAATCCCTTGTTCGAAATTTTTCTGTATAAAATTCAACACTGGATTATAAAAAAGTTTATCTTTCGCTCAAATTCCAATATCAGTCATTTTCACTTACAATAGTGTTTTTGAATAGGGCCTTCCAATCCAAAAGAATGGTAAACGCTTTGGAAATTAAGCAAAAGCGCCAGTAACCACTTTAATTCATTCAATATTTTTCTGGTGGTTTCCTTGCGAAAAAAGTAAGGGAAGCGTTGAAGGCTGTCTACCTGGTCCCCCCAATTCAAGGGGCAAGCCCAGCGGGTACCACGGCTCTTGCTAACAGCTCTCCACCCCTCTTCTGCTTACTTATCTTTCTCCGACTCAATCGCAGCGTAATTGCCTCTAATATCAGATGTCCTATTTATTTATATTAGCACTGCGTGATGGCTATTCTCCAATATCATCACTGGAATAATTCGAGTTCAAACCACTTTTACAAAATATAAATAAATGTCAAGGAACTAGGTCAGTAGATTATAACAGTTTTAATCCGTATAAAAATGTTTTGAAAGAATGGTCACGCAATTAACACCGGCCACTGAAATAATTTAAGATCCTACCGAGTTTCAAGTTCATAAAATCCAGAAAAAGGTGTTATTAATTTCAAGACTAAATCAAGACTGCAACGATGTGCACGCATATATTGTATTTTGATTTAGTTCAAGTTTCCTCTAAGTATTCTCTCAAATTTTTGCCTTAATAGGCTTTAGCCTTAGTTGTGCTAGTATCATAGTAGCACTGATAGTACTAGGAGAAGTAGTAACATCAGTAGTGTTGTATAAGTAGTAGAAGTAACAGTAGTAGCAGCAGTATTAATAACAGTAGTAGCACGTATATGTTTGCCGTTTGGTCCGTTGAACATCCCCCTCATGATACTCAGGAAGTTTCACCTTGATACTGTATGCCGTTTCAAAAATATTGCTGATGTCCCCTCTTGACACCTTTTCGTCTCAATACTCTTAGCCTTACAAATAGTTGCAATTGAAGTTGTAGTTGGAGTAGCATTAGTAGTAGTAGCAGTAAAAGTAGCAGTGGTAGTAGTGTTAGTAGTAGCATGCACGTATTACCTTTGGCCAATTTATCTTCCCCTTTAAGCCTTCTCTGTAAGCTCTAACTTAATACCCAAATCCATTCATGAGATATGCCTTTTTGACAATCTGCATGCCCATAGTGTTTCTCGATTTAGTTCGAATTCCCCCTCAATATTCTGTCAATTTTTCACCTTCATGCGCGTAGCCTTCATAGTACTAGTCTAATAGTACTAGTAGTTGTAATAAGAGCAGTAGCAGCAGTAATAGTGTTGTATTAGTAGTAGTAGTAATAGAATTAGCAGCAGTATTAATAGATGTAGTAGCAGGTACATGTTGCCTTTTGGTCAGTTGAACATCCCACACATGATGCCCCAAGAGTTTCATCTTTGAGGAGTAAGCCACTCCAAAAACATTGCTGATGCGCCTGTATCAGCAATATGTATGCACATAGTATGTTTTGATTTAGTTAAACTCTCCCCTCAATGCTTCCTCAGATTTTCATTTCAATATCCTCAGCCTTGACAGTACTCGCTACAGAATCGGTAGTTTTTAGTGGTAGCAATGGTAGTAGTAATAGTAGTGGTAGCAGTAGTAGTAGTTGTGGTTGTAGTAGTAGTAGCAGTAGTAGTAGCGTATAAATATTGCCGTTTTGCTCTTTGATCATATCCCTTATCATTTCCTGAAAGTTCCAAATCTATATACTTATTCCTGAGTTATGCCCTTTTGACAACCCGCATGAACACAACGTATTTTGATTTAGTTCGACACTCCCCTCAACATTTTCATAAAGGGTCATCTGAATGCCCTTCTTCTTTTTGGAAAGTAAGGGTCAAGCTTGTCCACCTTTCTCAATAACAAATACTACATACAAACAATGAAAGAATTGCCTAACCTATAGCCCTTATCCTTAGGGCTGTGGGGGGGGGGGTAACATCCCCAAAGGAATAATTACTGGATTTTTCTATAATTCGAAACAAGACAGCTGTCTCAAAATTTTGATTGGATGTGTTTTGGGAAATGTTGGGCGTGGGGGGGGGGGTAGACTGGCTGGTTGCTCTCAAGTCACTTTTTGACTCTTAAAAAGAACACAAGAATTTCCGATGTCCAATCAAATGAGCCCCATCCGAAGTTTATGCGACCACCCCTTCCATAAAAATCTTATATGCTCCCGGGGCATAACGTATAACTCTTGCCCCCAGGCTTTGGGGGGGGGGTCGACCTCAAATGCCTTGTTATATGATCTTTGGATTATTTTGAACAACATGACTATCTCAAAATTTTATTGGACACATTTGGGGAAAAGAGGTCATGGGGGCTAGTTCCCCTCCTATCACTTTTTACTCTTAAAACGGGCATTAGAACCTCTGATCTCCAATCGAATGAGCCCCCTTCAAAGTTTATACGACCAACCCATCCATAAAAACCTTACATGTTAATGATAAGTAATTAGTATAACTTACAGCCCTTTCCCTGATGGCTGTGGGTCGGTTGTCAATTACGGGACCTTTCAAATACGCTGAACAAACCGTATATCTCAAAATTTGATTGGATGTGTTTTGGGGAAATGATGGGCGTTGGGGGATTGCCCTTCAATCACTTCTGACTCTTAAAAAGGGCACTAGAACTTACGATTTACAATTGAACGAGCCGCTTTTGAAGTTTCTACATTAATTCCTTCTATACAAAGTGCGTTGGTCAGAAAAAAAAATATATTGTGTGTATATCGCTCTGTACTTAGGCAGCACTATTGCGCCGAATATGATACAAACTGCAAGTCCTTTCTGGGAAGGACAATCCTTAGTTATCTCACTTTCTGGAAGAATAAGTGAGCACTAGTAGCCTGAATTGCATAGAAACTGGACATCACGGTTGGTCCGTCAGTCAGTGCTCTACCGTTGACGTAGCACAAATGGAAGAGCCTTCCCCATTTATATTTTTCTTGACATATCGTATGACAGGGGTAGTCGTAAGAACTTGGGATGGAGTCATCCAATCGGAAATTAAAGGTACTAGTGCCCTACGGGGACAAGGTCCAGGGGACATTAATGTCAAGGGGACATTAAAGGGTCAAAATTCCTGAGCAGCCAAATTCCTGAGCAGCCATTTTTTTTTTTAAATAGACGAACTACCCTATAACTATCCATCCAGGGATGGTATGACCTGTTCAGCCCCAGGGGGTATGACATGTTCAGCCCGTAAATTACGCAGTCAGCTCATTGTTTTTAGATTCGTTTTTATAGTGGAGAAAATGTGGGCGTGTATGATGTTGGCTCGCCGATTGGCTTGAAATTTTCAGGGACAGTTTTATGGGCTATGGGAGCTTGTGCTTTTGAAAAATTAATTAAAAAACTTTTTCAACAAAATAAGTTTTTAAAAAAAGTAAAGAACTCCATTAAACCAAAATGAACAAAAATAGAATCAAATAATCTACCAAGAATACAACTACCACAAATCAGCATTAATAAATAAATGAAACCCAAAACAAACAGAAATTAAAATAAATGAGAGTCAAACAAACAAAACGAGCAGACATTAATATGAGTGGGGTTTTAAACCCCAAGCTTTCTAAAAGCTAGAATATAATTTGTACTTTACTGAAAAAAATTCAAATGAATTTATTGAAAAAAATCTGCATTGTCAGTTTAATATACATATACTGATATTTATTCCTTAAAATCGTAATTGACTTTTGATTTCTTAAAGTTAGAAAAGTGAAAACATTTAAAAGAATTTTTTTCAGTAAAGTATTCTGGCTTTTAGAAAGTTTGGGGCTTAGAACCCCACTCATATTAATTTCTGCTTCTTTGAGTTTGACTCTTATTTATTTCAATTTCTGTTTGTCTTGGGTTTCATTTATTTATTGATACTGATTTGTGGTAGTTGTATGCTTGGTAGATTATTTGATTCTATTTTTGTTCATTTTGGTTTAATGGAGTTCTTTACTTTTTTTAAAACTTATTTTGCTGAAAAAGTTTTTAAATATCTAAAAATTTCTTTTAGATGTATTTCGGGGGACAATACGACGTGTGAGTGAGGACGGGGTGATAGGTACCCTCCGATCACCTTGACTCTGAAAAAGAACACTAGAGTGTCTGATTACCAATCCAATGAACCCCCTCCGAAGTTTATATGACCAGGCTTTCTATAAAAACCTTAGATGTCCCCAGGGCATAACTTACAACGTACCCGGAGGGCTGGGGATTTTGTTATCCTCAAAGACTCGATTTCCAGACAGTTCTGATACGATGAAAAAAATGGCTATATCAAAATTTTGATTGGGAGTGTTTGGGAAAATTATGGGCGTGAGGGGGTATTTGCCTTTTGATCACGTTCTACTAATAAAAAGGCATGAGTCTTCTGCCTTATAACTTAAATAACTGAAAACCTTAGCCATGAGGGCTCTAGGGGGGGGGGGTTCATCCTCAAGGACCTAATTTCCAGAACTTTCAACTACGTTCAACAAATTGGCTATCTCAAAATTTTGATTGCATGTTTTTGGGGAAATGGTGGGCGTGAGAGAGGGGTTAGTTACCCTCCAATCACTTTCGACTATTAAAAAGAGCATTAGCCCTCTCAATTTCCAATTTAATGAGCCCCTTTTGAAGTTTCTACGACAACCCTATACCCTATACGACAACCCTATAAGAACCTTATATGCCCCCAGGGCATAACTTACAACCTTTGCCCCGGGGGCTCTGGGGGGTTTGTGATCCTCAAATACATCATTTCTAGAACTTTCAACTACGTTGAACAAAATAGTTATCTTAAATCTTTGATGGAATGTGTTTGGGGAAATGGTGGGCGTGAGAGGGGGGTTAGTTGTTCTCCATTCACCTTCGACTATTAAAAAGGGCACTAGCTTTTTCAATTTCCAATAAAATGAGCCCTTTTGACGTTTCTACAACAACAATTTCTATCAAACCTTATATACCCCCAGGGCATAACTTAAAACCCTTGCCCTGAGGGCTCTGAGGGGGTTATCATCCTCAAAGACCTAATTTCCGAAATTCTCAACTACGTTGAACAAAATGGCTATCTCAAAATTTTGATTGGATGTGTTTGGGAAATGGTGGGCGTGAGAGGGGGGGGGGGTGGTTGCCCTTCAATCCCTTTCGACTATTAAAAAGGGCACTAGCCCTTTCAATCTACATAATTTTTAGAAACTTTCAACTACGTTGAAAAAATGGCTATATAAAAATTTTGATTGTATGTGTTTTGGGAAATGATGGGCGTGAGAGGGATTTAGTTGCCCTCCAACCATTTTCAACTATTAAAAAGGGCACTAGACATTTCAATTTCCTATAAAATTAGCCCTTTTGAAGTTTCTACGACAACGCTTTCTATAAAAACCTTATATGCCCCCAGGGCATTACTTACAACCCTTGCCCTGAGGGCTGTGGCGGGGTACTCAAAGGTATAATTTCCAGAAATTTCAACTGCTTTGAACAAAATGGCTATCTAAAAATTTTGATTGGATGTGTTTGGATGAATGGTGGGCGTGGAATGGGTGTGTTATTTGCCTTCCAATCACTTTCGACTATTAAAAAGGGCGCTAGCAATTTCAATTTCCAATCGAATGATCCCTTTTTGAAGTTTCTACGACAAAACTTTCTATAAAAACCTTATATACCCCCCGGGCATAACTGCCAATCCTTGCCCTGAGGGCTGGGAGGGGGGGGGGTTGCCATCCTCAAAAACCTAATTTCCAGAACTTTCAACTCCGTTGAACAAAATGGCTATCTCAAAATTTTGATTCGATATGTTTGGGGAAAAGGTGAGCGTGAAAGGGGGGTTAGTTGCCCCTCAATCGCTTTCGACTATTAAACAGGGCACTAGCTCTTTGAATTTCCAATGGAATGAGCCCTTTTTGAAGTTTCTACGACAAAGCTTTGTGTAAAAGGCTTCTATGCCCCCAGGGCATAGCCTATAACCCTTACCCTAAGGGCTGTAGGGGGGGGGAGTGTTCTCCTCAAAAACATATTTTCCATCTGGAAATCAACTACGTTGAACAAAATGAATATCTCAACATTTTGATTGGATGTATTTGGAGAAATGGTTGGCGTGGAAGGGGTGTTAGATGCCTTCCGATCATTTTCGACTATTAAAATGGGCACTAGCCATTCTAATTTCCAATCGAATAAGGCCTTTTCGAAGTTTCTACAACAACTCCTTCGATACGAAGTGCCTTGGTCTAAAGGAGAAAAAATAATAATACATTGTGCCAACATCGTTCTTTACTTAGGCAGCGCTATTGCGCTGCCTATGATGATTATCGGATCCTTCATCTGTTTTGAACTTACAGCCATAGGTATTTTGGCCAAGGGGAACCTTTTGTATAAACACTTAGTTTGGGGGAATGGGTCTCCTAAAGACGAAGACCAAAAAAGGACGATTTTTTGACAGGCTTGAAACATACGCATGTAAGTTCTTGGGACAAGGGGACCCTAATACACAAAAAAAATTAATTGAGAAAATTAAGATCACCTATAAATGAGGACTGAAAAAGCACCCCATTGTTTTCTGCGTATGCCCCCCTCTCAGGCATGGGGAACAATAGGCCAAAAACACATTCTTATTAGTGTTAAACTTATTTCTTATAGCACCGATACAAAGAAAAAACGAAAAAAGTTTATTCGCCTGAAAACGTTTTCTGAAGGGCTTGAAACTTACAACCCTAAGTCATTGCACCAAAGAGAACCTTATGCATTAAAAAAATTCAATTTGGAGTACCAGCCCACATAAAGGGGTCCCAATTTTTTTTTCCAATATTCTTGAAACATGAAACGTCTTAGGACAAATGAGACACCAGTGCCAGAGAAAAGTAAAGAAAGTAAGGCCTAAAAAGTAAGGCCTTATTTTATCTCTAAAAAATAAGGCCTAAAAAGAGCCACAAGCCTTTTTTTATGGTTGACTTGAAACTTACACTCTCAAATCCTTGGGCCAAGTAAATCTTAATGCACAAGAAAAAATAGAAAAAATGTGAATTCTCCCGAAAATAGGGGCTCAAAAAAAAGGCACAGAATTTGGCCTCGGATTAAAAGCCAAAACTTTTGTACGGCTAAAAACTTGAATTTTTAAGCTCCCAGTCTAAGGATGCCTAATTGCATACAAACATTTGAAGAACTTGATTTACACAAAAAGGGAGAAAAATTGACTTATCCGAGCCGCTTGAAACTTATCTCTATTAGTTCCTGTGCTAAGGGGACTCTAATCCACATAAAACTAGGCTAGGATACGGAACTACAAAAACGGGCTAAAAAACTCTATTTTTGATCGGCTTGAAACTTGTATCTGCATGTTTTGGGCCACGAGCATCCCAATGCGCAAAAAAAATGTTTCCCCGAAAATAATTCTTATGGTGAGGTTACTGGTCTCTGAAAATGAGATCGAAATTTGGCCAAAATTTTATTCTGATTGGCTTGAAACTTTTACTTTTTTTCCAAATGACCATCCGTAAGTTCCAGGCACGAGTTCCCTGGAACTTAGCAAAAAAATACCATTTATTCGATTGGCTTGAATCTTTTAAAACTCTTTTTACAGGTAACCCTAAACATACATTTATTTAAACTGGTGTCATGATGGTTTCAGCCCCTCAAAAAAGTGAATAAACAATGTGAATTTTAAAGTGAAAATATTCTTTAAAAATGACTGCACAGAGCTACAACTTTGACATTTTGATTCAACATTAAATTTAAAAAAAAGCAAAAATTCCGAAAAAAAGCTTTTCAAAGATTCCTACAATCAACCCAGAATAAAGCTTTATCAGTTAAGAAACTACTACTACCACTACTAGCAGCTCACGGAAGCACCGAGCCGCCTCAATCCAACTGCCACGCCCACTGCTCCTCCACCCCAATCTATTCGAAGCCAATCTATTTGTTAAAAAAATAACTGAAAGTACTATCTTAGTGACTTTCAATGCTGTGTCAGTGTTCATCTCCTACGATGTCAATAAATATGATCAAGCCTTAAAAAGAAAATTAGAGGACAATTCTGATATGTTACATTAGAATATTTTAGAAATTGACACTATAATGATTCTTGTCCGCCTCTACAACAAATTGTCCTTGTACAGCTTCAAGGAAAAATTTCATTTTCAAAATATTCATTTACCGATGGGAATCGTTTCATCCCCATTTGGCAAATTTCTACATAGATCTTATCAAAAATTCTGCATAGGATAGTTTCCCTTGAAATATTTTTTTGCTTCCGTTCTTTTGATGATATTCTGTCCGTTTGGAACAAGTATTTGATTCTGAATGTTTTTTTTTGGTGAATTTAAACACTTCTGATTTGAATTTTTCAATTTACTTTGAGGTGGGGGACTCAAAGAAGCTTCCCGTTTTTGATGTTCTAATTCTAACGAAATGTTCCTTATCTTGAATTGTCACTATAGAAAGCCCATCCACTATGATCATTGTTTGTATTTCTTGTCAAACCACTCTCCTATGAAAAGAGGTTTGATTATCTCTTTAGTTAATACAGTTCTAAAAATCTGTTTCCACAGTCTGTTCACAATCTGTAGTGCCTGAACTAAACATAAACTACTTGAAACAAATTTTATTCTGTAATGATTTAACGCATTAAAAATATTTAGGAAATTAAAAAAGAAGATTTAAAAAGATAAAACAAGAACGTGATAGATCCCTTTCTTCAGCCAATCCTGTAAGCAAGGTCGTATCCAGGGGTGGGGTGTTAGGGGGTTTGACCCCCCTCCCCCCTGAAATGTTTGTCTGACTTGTAAAGACGTAACAAAAATGGATATAAACAAAATTTCTATGCGTTTTTTTTAGTTTTTTGTATACCCCCCCTTAGAAAAATATCTTTGAGTAAAACTCCCCCCGAAGAAAAATCTTGGGTACGGCCTTGCCTGTAAGTGATTAAAAAAAAAACAAGTTTTTCAACTGAAAGTAAGGAGCAACATTAAATATGACGGGAATAGACCCCTAGTCAATACCTCGCTCTTTACGCTAAGGTTTGGATTTTGTTCTAATACTTTAAGAATGACCCCTGAATCACAAAGGCCGTTTAATTAGAATAAATCGCTCTTTTGAAAGTACAAAAAAAACTTTAGTGTAAAGAGCGAGATATTGACTAGGGGGCGAACCCCATCATATATGTAATAATTTCTGTTCGATTTAAGTTTTAATTAGTGAAAATCAGGAGCCTGAAACCTTTATAGAAGGATTCTGTGATCTGCTAAATCCGATTGGGTAGTTTTGTGAAGATCCAAAAACTTTTTGATGGTGTTCCCCTCCTTTTTCGTCAATCAGGAAAAATTATCAGGCTTATACCTTTTGACGGGTAACAGTAAATTTTATTAAATTTTGTTTTTGTTTTCATGTTTTAAGTGAAAACAGAAATTTTTCAATTTTATAGTATATTCCTTGTCTTGAGGATAAGCTTAGAGAATTTTTTTTCAGAAACGCAATCTCTCCGTCTCCTTCAAAATAGAATAATAGCTAAACGTTACTTTTCAATTCTGGGAAAGAAGAAACTGGTCCTGTAATTGGGTGTGTCGTTTACAGAGTCCCGTGTTCCTGTAGAGAGTTTTAAATTGAGGGAACCCGTCCACAATTAGGAGAAAGACTACACGAACACAAGCTTTCAGTAAATAAATCTATAAAATCTAAAATTAAAAATGATGCATAGTTGAAAGCATAGTTTCACTATGCTTTGGCTCTACGCACTTTCGAACGTCAGATCATTTAGTTTTTTGTTTTTTTTGATGAAAAAAACTTTAGTAGTAGGGTGCCTCGTCTGAATTTGCTTGGCTCAATAGCAATTCCCATGCTATTTGCTTGGCCCAATAGCAATTCCCATGCTATTTGCTTCCTGCCATAGGAAAAACATTTCCAGAGCATGTACTTATGGATTCTAGTCGACTATGTTCCTTCCTATGCTATTCTAAGGGTTTATATTCCCTCCCATACTATTTTAAGGGCCTATGTTCCCTCCCATGCTATTCTAAGGGTTTATGTTCCCTTCTATGCTATTCTATAGCGCTATGTTCCTTCCATTGTTATTCTATGGGACCTCTACATGTGATTAAACACGTTATGAAACTACGTGCTATTTGCTTATGCCCCGTTGGTACCATTCCAAACGAGCGGGGATTCCCCACCTGTTCCTAAACATTGCAAAAAAGATAGCAGTATGAACGGGGATTTCCCACATAAGTTTGTTTCAACTCCATGTTTTTCAACAAGACTGGTTTTGAGCCGACATCAGTTTTTTAGGGGGCCAATCAGAGACAACGGAGGCATTTACTCCTCTCTCTCTCTCTCTCTCAGACAATTTTTTGTTGTTGGTAGCTCAGTTTCATTGTGGCAGTGAGAGTATCAACACATGAAAAAATGTTCCATACATGTCCGCTATGTATGTACACACTGGGCAGCTGGTCATCATGTGAGAATTGCACAATGATTGATGAGTATGATGAAAAGTGTAGATTATGCAACCCGTGTAAATTGCATAGAGGATGTGCTGTACAAATTAAAGGTTGTAATTCCTGTCTTGAAGAGGTGTGTGACTCTCATCCTAGAGGCAACCTATGCTCCAATTGCCACTATGATAAATATAATCAGTGGGAGAATACATATCCCGGTATGATTGGAAAGAATCCTAAGCGTGATTTTAGTTTATTGCTAAGAGATTGGTATCGTCGTGGTTTTAGATTGTTCTGGGAGGAGGAACCGGGTCAGCGATTCAACTGTTGGAACAACAAAAGAATTTGGTCTCTACGTCATCGTTGTGAAGACAATGACTACTATGATTATAAGCCCACTGATTTTTATTTGGCTGTGACGGAATGTGATTCGACACTTGAGGACACTATTTGTGAAATTACTTCAAATAGGCAAATTGAAACATGTGAATTCTATAGAATGAATGAGAATAGTATCATTGACTATACAAAGAGATATGACAAGAGTGAAGTTACACTCTATTGTAGAAAATGTGACCCTGACATTGCAGTACATCAGGATCAGTACGTTGTGAATTCAAATAACCTACCTGCACTAGTTGTTGTCGACAAATACCTAGTAGAAGATGAAATCTAAAGAGAAGAAAAGTCGTTTTTTATCGTGTATATAAATTTTTATCATTTATTAATAAACAATTTCACATACATTTTTAGAACATTTTATTCGTAGGGCACTAAAATCAATATTAAATACGCTTGTAAGTATATTTTCCACTAAAAAGTCGTTCAATCGAGGTAAGTCAACGTAGATGTCGAGAAAACTGCTTGTAGGTGTAGCCACGACATCTGAACATGAAAAATAGTAGTGCATGAAAGCCACATGTCTTAGTCGTTAAATCCTGTACTCTTCGTTGATTTTGAATAATAGTTTCCCACTGCTTTCAATAAAGTTGCTGATGTATGGAGTGTGAATTTATACGATAGGCCAAGAGGATAAAAAAATTCAATATTCTATGCTGTTTGAAAGATGCATAGCCAATGGCCGGTCTTCAAAGTCGATGGACTGCTATTAACAATGATTAGGGTATTGTTAACACTTGGAATTTTTTCAATGAAGTCCGAAGGTATGAAATAGGACTTGTGCTGGGACATGTATGGATCCATACTAAATACGTTGATTATTTGGTTTGTGTTCATGGTGCTAGGTCTAGTAGAACACTGCCGTCGGGTGTGATTTCCCAATAGGTTTCAAATTGACTCAGTGATATTAGCGTGATACTCTCAGTCAAAGCATCGGCAAATGTACACTCTAAACGTACATTCCCTGTTCGTACTATGCTCATATCCTGAGTCCCCGACAAGTCCAAAACAATTACCCCAAGATTTTTTGAAAACATTGATTCGGTTATTCCATTTTCAAATAATTGAGAGTCATGATCTAGGGATTGCAGGGTCAACTCGTACAGAGTTCTATAGGATTTTTTCTCAAATGATAGAGTGTACAGTGGAATACCATTCACTTTGCACACAAGGCTAGATAGACCGAAAAAATTAAAATCATGGGGGGATTCGGTCCAGGATCCAACGGCACTGCCACTCTTCACAAAGGCCAAAGCCAATTTTGATGGGATTTCTCCATTGATAAATGATGAATCGCTATAGCTACGAGAGCCGGTGGCAATGTGACGTTGATTGGTGATCGTATGGGGGACAAGAAGTTTAATGTTGTTACCATTGGCTCTTAGCTTTTCCACTGCCAATGCAACAGAGCTCATAACCTGTTTGTTTTCGCACATGGAGAATTGCCGATGTGATAATGACATTTGCATCGGGTGCTGCTGGAAGTGTTTTTCTCAAAATGAAATTCGATGGGGCCAGTTGCAACTTTATGTCAATCTTGACATTTGGGGATAGCCATTGGGATATATTGAATATCTCATGATTTAATTTTCCAACCAGATGATACTCCTGGCTCACTGCAGTAGTCAACTCACCGTCAGTATCAACACCTGATCGATATTCATAGCCCAATGATTGTCCTCTCAACTCCTTGTATGCCTTTGGTGTCATCATCATAAATTGTATGTAGCTTGCATAGTTGGATAAATTATTGCTAGTGCTCACCATTGTTCCATTAATAAATACATTAATTTGTTTGAATAGGTTGTGTAGAATACAGTTTTCGTAGGAGAGACCATCGCCAGCATTTGGAGTTGTATTATCTGACTTTTTCTTCACTGCAACATTTAAATCAATAAATTTTGATGACAAATCAATGAAATAGTCTTCATTGGAAACTATTTGAAAGTGTATATTTTCCGAGAGGGGTTGTTGGGGATGAAATTGTTCATAGTAGCCATACTTGACACTGACATCAACATTTTCAGCATTGAATAGATTCAATGAGGAACTAATGATGGATATGATTCCTTGCGGGGGAGATAAGTCATCTTAAGAGAAAAAATCCTTCTTTGATCTAACAATCTTTTTCTTCTTCTTCTTCTTCTGCTTATTGGTCTTCCTTGTTTTATTCCTCAAAGTCATTGTTGATGTCCTTCGCTTCCCGCCTGGGTGGAGACTGATGAGTGAATGACGCGCACGCATCCTTTTTCAATCCCTCCCCATTTTGCCGAGATTTTAATTGCTCACCAGCGGCTCTTGCTGAAGATCTAATATTTTCCTTAACACTCTCCTTGAAATTCTTGCCCGACCCCCAGTCCTGTAGTGTGCAGGCAGCAAAATTTGATGCAGCAGGCACAAGATATTTTCTGGCAAGGGGTAGTGCAGAACGAAATAGCCTAGCAAACCAGCTACCAAGACCATAGCCAGACATTGTAGTACGACCCTTGTAGTAGTCCAATCCATTGCCTATTTGACGCGTTCTCAAAGCACCAACATAGCAATCGATATCGGGGCAGACAAATGGAATTCTTCTATTGTTCATTTTAGGTGATTATGCTGTCGCCGACAATGGGTCGAAAATGACAT
The DNA here is from genome assembly GCA_027921565.1 of Artemia sinica. Classification (NCBI taxonomy): domain Eukaryota; kingdom Metazoa; phylum Arthropoda; class Branchiopoda; order Anostraca; family Artemiidae; genus Artemia; species Artemia sinica. The sequence goes on along the minus strand of CM051274.1, from coordinate 45,460,290 downwards.
GTAATCACTGCTAAGCCTTTTGTTATTGCTAGAGGAGCACCCAATTCACTTCTTAGTGTTAACTGACAGAGTTCCAAATACGAAGTGTTTACAGGAACATACTGAAGATGCTTTATATTATAGTGAGAACAAGTTCATGAGTTGTTTTTCGTTCAAGAACACGTAGGAGGGGGACATTTGAATTACCGACTCTCGATGTTTCCACAAAGGATGCATAGAGAAATATGTAAGAGTCTGAGGCGAAACCAGGTGGATAATCAGCAAAAATAACTTGATCCATCCCGTAAACGGTGCCAGCATTTTTCCCATTGATCATATTCTGTTTAAAGCCAAGAACATCTCTCAGATTATCATTGAAAATAATTATTTCAGTGTCAACAGGTGAGGTAATGTAAATCCTATCGTGTTCCAATGAATAATTAAAATGGAATTTACCATTCCTACGATATGAGATTTTTCTATTGATTGTACGACACAAATCTGTCATATTATCGTATTCAATATATTTCAATTTGGCATGTGGATATTCGCTAGATTTAAGTGCTTCAACCCATTCATAGTCGACAAAGAGTGTCCAATCGAATGGTATAACTTTTATATCATACACACGATCCTTTCTCAGGATGTCATGGGTATTTTTGAGAATACAGTCGACAAGAGCCACAGTCGACTGTGCCGACAAGAGCCTTCATACGCACCGTCAAATTTGATGGCGGGGGAGAGTTTTGTCCAAAAATCACTTGTCGTATTAAAGTCGTTGCAGAGAGGATTGGAAACGTTGGACATAAATGTTACATAGAAATCATTGGGCATTGTCACTATCTTCAACACCGATCCAAGAATCAAAATCAGAGTTGTATCCTAGCCACCGAAAAAGTAACTGTTTCCTACCCCTGCGAGTACGAGCCTTTAATATCTTTTCAATTTGATAGATTTCACTATTATTTTTAACCTTTTGTAGTTCATAGTCATAAAAGCCGCCGAGAATCTCTTCATCTTTGGTATCGCGCAAACGATAAGTTATGGGTTTAGTGTCTAGGATTTTTGCCACTTTAAAAAGTTCGGTGGACCATAAGTAATTCCCCTTTTCAAAAACATTAGTTGTCCTATTAATTCGAACAGTATCACCAACATTGAATTTATTTTTCTTCTTGACTATCGTTTCATTGGAATATTGTTTAAGAAAGGTGTCAATTGTATCATGATCAGAATGATGAACTTCCGTTGGGGTTGAGTTGGACAATGATCGATGAGGTCGTTGATTATAAATCAACATGATTTTGTCTAAATCATGAATAAAAGCCGGTGTATTTTTCAATGTACAATATCTTGAAATTAAAAGTCGAATAGTTCTTATCAATCGTTCGGCAAATGCAGCCTTTATAGGACTATGACTATGATAGAGCAGTGTACTATATTTCACTAGTACTTTTGCAACATGGGGATTAACAACTTCACTACCACGATCCGTTTGAATTTTTTTATATGAATCCTGTTCGAGAATACTTTCAATGGCCTGAGCAACTTCAACGCCTCTCTTGCATAGCGACTAAAAACACTGATTGCAAGTAGAATGTATTTTGTACAGTGTATTTCGACGTCTTTGAATCTCATCTAGAGTTAGGAGATCTGCTTGCATTATATGCAATGGGAAAAAGGCTTTAGTTTTTCGATATTGATTAGCACGAAGTCTATGATTTCTATGCAGAGTGTAACTTGATTCATTTTGTAGATAGTCTTGTACACTTTTAGTCTGAACACCAGTGGCCTTGGAAAGAGTGGTGGGGGAACTTAAACTCCCCACCTCACCAATATTTTCATAAACACCTTTCAGAACTTCAACCATTTTGAACGTAAACTCGTTGTGTAACGTCCGCTACCCTTTTGTATACTAGTTGTGGTTGGTGACATGATACGTTTCGCTTTTTCCTCGCCAGCATTGTCAAGTTTTTTCCACTAGGTGTGCTAGTATTTTCCAATATTGATTTAAAATCTTCTTCTTCTTCTTCTTCTTCTACTTCTTCATATTTTAATGGTGTTGTTGTTGATGTTGATGGTACATGTTCATTTAATTTTTTTAGAATTTGTCTATTGCTAATAAGACTTTTGGGGAAGTTTAATATATTTAGAAAGTTGTATAGATGAACGTCAAATGATAATAGTCCTTTACGATTTGTAACCATATCATAGATTAAATCAAGTAGATTATAGCTCTTGCCCTGAATTATAATCCCTTTCCCATTGCTATCAACTTGAATATGATCTTGACCACTTTCCATTAGATAGGTAGGAGTCGTTTACTTTGTTCACGATATGAGTGGGGCATTAGATTTCCAATTTTCAATACAATTGAATCCAATTCCTCCTTCTTTAATTGTGTTCCAGCAGCAGCAGCAGCAAACTCTTGAGGAGATGATTCTTTTTTGTGATCAATACCAGCAGTGGCCTTCGACCGATGATAGGGCTTATGTTTGTCGACTCGGCGAAGTGCATCTTGAAGTAAAAAGCAGTTTTTTATCATCCTCAATATTCTCATTGTCAATGAATTTACTCAGATTGTTCTCAAAGTGTTCCACGGGTGAGAGAGTGAGTTCTATTGGAGTCAATTTATAGGGTTTTGCCATTCTCTCACTAGAGAAAACTGTTTACAAGTCCTGCAATTATCGGCAGTAAAAGTGTGAAAAAAGCTACCGCCCGCCTGAAGAAGTCGTTTCTTTTTAAAATTCTTTCCTTTGTTTTTAGAGGCCAATGTACGTACAATGGAGCGATGTTGCTTTGCCTGTTGCTTAACTACTTCTGGCAGTTGAACATTGCCCTCGGTCAAATTTAAACAAAGTTCAGATATTAGATTAATGAAATCATTGGCAATACCATGTTTGAGTATGGCTTTCCTAAGCGAGGGTTTTGAAGTGTTTAGAACTGAAAACAGATGTCCATTTTCATGTAGTTTCTTCAGTGTCATGATAGCAACTAAAAGGTCTTTTTAGTGTTCACGGGGAGATATACTGTAATTTCATTGTCGAAAATATCTGTGACTACACGCAGATCCTCGGGTGTATTTTGATTAAGATCCAATAGGATATAACCGTGGGGTTTATTAGTTGCCTGATCGTATGCTGAGAGCAGAAATTTAGGGGCGCCTGGATAGATTTGTTTATTGAGAGTTATTAGGGAGCTGGAATCACGAACAACTCTGTAGATGATATAGTAGGTGCAGTTCAATGCAAGTGTTCGCATACATTTGCTCTGATGAAAGAGATTGTGTAGAACCAGAGTAACGGAAATCTGTTCATGATGAGAGCGAATGGTGAATAATTGCAGCATTTCCTGGGACCATTGTTCAATAGATTCAGCCAGATCGTCAAAAATCAGCCAAGAATTTGCTTCAATAATGTTGAAAACATCAAGTCCCTGTATGAATTGTATCTGCACCAATCCCCTCGTGGTAATTGCTTTTATTTTATCGTATGACTCCTGCCAAATACTGTAACAATAGTAGATTTTTTTTCGGCTTTTCCAAAAACATTTTATCACAATTTTTAATTATTTTAGTTAAGAGTGTCGTTTTGCTCGATATTGACGGCCCACACAGAAACGATCTGAATGGTGTTTTAAATTGATACATGTTCCCTTCGATAGTTCACCTGGACAACTAACTGTAGACCATAGTTGTCTAATGACTAAATAATTTCCCTACTACTACCACTACTACTACTACTACTCCGTTCAAGAACAAAATCAATAAAGAATCATATTTCTTGTATTATAAACAGCAAGCACTTTACAGAAAACAAAGAAAAAAATACACCTTTTAAATTTATTTATAAAAAATGCACTAGAAAAAGCACTTAAAAAATATCATTTTTTTTAATAAAACATGTACAAAAGCACAAAAAAAATCTGCTCTAAGTAAAAAAAGATAACTTTGGTAGTGGCGGTGCGCCCCCCGCTGGCGTCCACCCCCCCCCCGGGCTGCGAGGCCCCCCCCCCCCCCCCCACAAGGCCGCGAGGCCCCCCCCCCCAAGGTGTTGGGAAAAAATTTATTGGACTTTATTCAAACCGAGACTCTCCCTATGGATAACACATTCGGCGGCCGGTCTGAAGTTAAATAGTGCCCAAGGGGGAGGGTAGTCACACCGTCTTGACAAACATAGACCTTGTCGGAATGGTACTCATGGCAATTTTTTCTACATTTACAGTAAAGTTCCTGTAGTTGAGGGAACGAATTGCCAACAATTTGGCTCGTGGAATTGTATTTGAACAATACAATTCCTATAGATGTCCATGTCAAAATTCTTATCCACATAGCGCGTGGGTACTCCTTTGCAACGTTTCTTGATTTCCTCGTCGTGTGTCTGTATAAGGTACACCTTCGGACTTACAAACATACCACGGGAAATCATGTCGCTTCCCGTTTCTGATTTAAAAAATAAGCTGATTTGGCGCCCGACGTTTCACTAGCTCTGGGTAAAGCCCACTCCAATTGGTGTAGTCCATCCGTGAGTTGATAATTTCACCGTGCGCCAAATCATCAATTAGATTTGGGGTTTTTACTTTTAACAGTAGGGAATCTGTATCCCCGTAGCAGACCTCTACTTGCCCCTTCTACGGCCACTGTACCCTGGCCACATTGTAGTAGAATTCCAACATGAGCTTTTTAGAGATCCCCAAGATCACACTGCCTGCAGCAATATTTTTATTCAGGACAATGCTTCTTTTTTTCTATTCAATAGTACCATGTCCGGCCAATGATCGTGAAGGAAGTGTAATTTGGATCGGCAATAATTCGAGCACATTGTTTGGGATCGGTCACGACGTCACAACGATTCCTATTGCGAACACTCTCACACATTTTACCGAAAGCCGAATTCAAAATGAGCTTATAAATTTCTTTTTCGGCTTTCGTTTGTGCTTCAGAACGTTTCTTGACAAAAGTGTCAACAAACGTTTTTAGATAGGGTTTTTGACTAAACTGGAGCGCTCTATGAACCTTTGTGACGTTGAAACCGTTGTTGCACATCCATTTTAAAGCCACATGATGTACAAAAATATTTTTTTTCGGCAGAAGGTCAGCAATAAGTTTTTGTTTTGAAGGTGACCAATGCAATCCGTCCACCTCGACTAAACGCCTATTGCGAGGGGTCAAAGAGTCCCTAGTCACAGGTTTATTGATGCACGGAAAAACAAAATCCTTTACTGAATCGTGAAGCTCAACTGGTATCTCCCCATCAATTTCAAAAACCATCCAACAGGCCCATTCTCCTCAACACTGTCAATGTTGGGGAAATGGGGAGCTTGAGGGTCATTGAGCCATTTATAGTCACCGCAAGGTAGCGCATAATGGGACATGGCCGAGGGGTAGAGAGAATTCATACCAAGGAAAACTGCATCCGATTTTGTCCCTGTCTTCTCTCCAGTTGGATCAGTTTCCAAGATACGATCCCCGTGAGAAAACGTATCCACCCCTCATTGACCTTTCGATAAACAGATGCTGATCGATGTCAGTGATTAGCCCAATTTTTTCCCCGCTAATTTTTAGGATGAGGTCCATCACCAGATGAGGAGATGAAAAATAATACCCCAAATCAAGATTAAATTCCCCATAGATTTTGTCGGTATTTTTACACATAATGTCTAACAAAGTTAACACATCACTCGACAAATACAGCTTGCAGTAGTCAAACCCATTTTTACACCCTCCCTCTGCCCACACTTTTTAGCAAAACTGTATTTCATCGGGGTTCATCTACGATCGTGTAGACTGTCGTAAAACGATTCAATCGAGGGAATAGTTTCCTCGGCGAATCTCGACATGGAACAATGATAATCATAAGGATATATGCCCTTGACCGTCAACAAATCATATAAATCATTTGGAAATTGTTGCTTGAGAAGGGGGAAGCGTTGCAGCCGTCATCGTTTTTCGGCATTTGAATTAATTCGCTCAATGATTTGGGGAAAAAACTGTAGGAATCTAAAAAGCGAATTTTATTCGTGTACTCAACGTCGTCTTCAACAAATTTCCACATAAATTCCAAAACAAGCAACTTTTCCGATGATTTAGGAATGATTTTGTAGGAAAAGCTGTCTATCACCCATGCATCATCCACTGTTCCATTCTGTCTTTGAAGATGTGCCATTGCTGGTAGCACATACTTCAGATCGTAGTTAGAATTATGTATAAAAACCAGAAGAAAGAGTTGCTGTTTAATTTTTAAATTACATGAATTGTGAGCCCACCCCGAAAGTTACTTTTTCCCGTTGAATTGGGGTCAATAAGGTGATTGTGATCCTGGACAGCGTCTTTTGGGGCAAGAACACTCCTACAAACCCAACAAATTGTCCCCCTTTTCTAGTGCCAGTTGCTCCTTATCTGTTAATGACATTGGGTAGTTGGTGTGCCGCAATCGTGAAATTGCACGCTGTTTGCTGTTTTTATTAAAGATACCAATAACTTTTCCATGTTACCCTCCTCATCCATAGCCAAAAAAAAACTCTTCTAACTGCATTTTATTACTGGAATCGCGACGGGCATGCGCATAGGAACACGCAACTAGTTTGTGTTCCTTGACTTTATTTGGCCTTGATGGGTCTGATACCTCCACCAGTCTTGATTCACAGTCCAAAGATACTTTATCAACTTGTAGCAGGGATTTTGGAAGTTTTAAATTGTAAAGTATCTTTGCCTTCTGCCGGCATTTCAATTCTTTGATTGCCATGAAGTTTACAATGTCTCATGTGATCCGAGAATGTTCTTTCAATTTTAATGAGGAAAGGCACATGGGGCAATAGAGACGTTCCCCATATTATTTGCCTTGGGATAAGATATGAGTCGACTTATTGCCGTAACGGGGAAAAAATGACCATAGGAATTTACATCTTTGGGGGGCTCATAAATAACCCAAACCCAATTTTTAACATTATCTACCATCGGTGTCCTAACTGAATATAAAACTCCTTTTTTATTTGGTTTCTTTCCCCCCTTTACAAATTCTGTGTCATACTGGAGAACAACCACACCCAACCCAAGATTTTCATTTGCTTTTTCAAATATGGTTATTTCTTTCAAGGACACCGGATACTTCCCCTCTAAACAATCAAAATTTACTTTAGGGAAATTTTCTCCACTGTTACAAGCAAGGCTGTCGAGATTTTTCATTGATGAATCCTTTTTTAATGTTTTATGGGCTGCTGCTAAAAATGCATATTTAAAGCATTGCAGCCCGGTTTCAAAATCGAAACCCTGAACCCCTCCTGTAGCCGACAAATCTGGGTGGCATTTTATTCGTCGTCTACTACCCGCTCCCCTTAAAATAAAGTTTTTTTTCTAAATCTACTGAGATTCAGATCCATGTGTTCAATGTATAAAATTGGTGGACCCGCTTCCCCTCTCGTTAAACGTGTCCAATTAAAGTCGATATTAATTTATTTACCCAGTTGAAAAAGTTACCCTAATATTCATTTAGACCAGGGTAAAAAGTTTGGTTGCCAGTTGAAAAATGAAAATAAAAAATTTCCCCAGATGTCCCCTTTTGTAAATAAACTTTTTGATTTACTCATGCTTCAACCCGCCCCCCCCCCCCTTGACCCCCCCCCCCCATTTCTGAATCTGAATCTCAATAAGTGCTCGAATTCGGTCGATGTAGGTATGAAGAACATTGACAGGGTCTGTTAAAATAACGCTCCCGTCAACCACGTTTTCTTCAGGAGGATTAAAATCTACCCTATGTGTTTGTAAGTGACCTAGAGCAGACTCTAACAAATAAAATTCACGTAGTTCCGGGGACATGCTACTATTTTCATGTCCTGCACCTATTTGCACAGGATCCAATTCACTAATTATAAAACCATCGTCAAAAATGTCCCCGGTAACATTAGGTCCAACAATTTGCATAAGGCTGTCCATTTCTTCAGCTGTAAATTGAAAATCCAGGGGGATATTAAATGACATACCTTCACTAACATCATCCGGCGAGAGGGGGACAATTACCCATGATACTTTGAAGTCCCGGGCCAGGAAGGCAGAAGTTTTCATAGCTTCCCCCTGAAACTAGAAAATGAATGGATTAAGTTTTTTTTTCTTTGACGAAAGTTTTATCACAATTATAGCACACTTTTTTTTATCAAACAATTATAGCACACTTTTTTTGATCAAACAATTTTTTTTCTTAATTGGATTCAAATTTATCAAACAAATGCATAATAAATTACAATTTTTTTTTTGCTTATAGCATTATTTATCAAACAAATGCATAATAAATTACAAATTTTTGCTTATAGCATTATTTACAAAACAGTGCAAAATAAATTACAAATTTTGTTAATAACACACACACACACACATACACACACACATACACACACACATACACACACACACACACACACACACACACCACACACACACACACACACACACACACACACACACACACACACACACACACACACACACACACACACACACACACACACACACACACACACACACACACACACACACACACACACACACACACACACACACACACCACACACACACACACACACACACAACACACACACACACACACACACACACACACACACACACACACACACACACACACACACACACACACACACCACACACACACACACACACACACACACACACACACACACACACACACACACACACACACAACACACACACACACACACACACACACACACACACACACACACACACACACACACACACACACACACACACACACACACACACACACACACACACACACACACACACAAAAATCACAAACACACAACACACACACACACACACACACACACACACACACACACACACACACACACACACACACCACACACCACACACACACACACACACACACACACACACACACACAAACACACAAACACACAACAAAATTTTGAGATAACCATTTTGTTCAGCATAGTCGAAAATCTAATAAATATGTCTTTCAGGATGACTTAATCCCCCACAGTTCCCGGGGGAAGGGCTGGAAGTTATGAACTTTGCCCATTGTTTTTACATATAGTATTGGTTTAATGGGAAGTATAAAGACGTTTCAGGAGGGGTTTTTTTATGAAGGGTAAGGGGGTGTCGGAGGAGGGGGTTACGGGGGAGGATCCTTCCTTATCTAATGTATAGAGTTGTTTAAGTTAGTTATTTATGTATTGCGTTCTGGACGGCCTGCTTTCTATAATTCTTTTTGTAGTTTCCATAATTTTGTTACTAAAGTATTATATTCATCATATTTTGGTATATTTCATTATGATGCCTGCTTTTCATAATTCTTTTTTGTAGTTTCCCCACATACATAGTTGATGGAACTTCAATGATTTCGAATGAAATATTCTTCTTGGTCGAAATATTCTTACTGGTTGAAATTACGTTTCTAACCCCTATATATATTCCATTAGCCTATAAGTAATTATGTCTCCGAAGCCAGATAGAAACGTGTTGTGGAAACAAACTATGCGACGTCAGAATTTCTACTTCAATAATTCTTAATTTTCTCATAACTTTTGATGGATTAAGTTAAACGAAATAATTTAAAGATATTCAAAATCAGCATTAAAATACAATTCGGTTGATATGCATATTGAAAAAATTACAGCACCCGGATCAAACATAAGAAATAATGATATGGAAATAAATATACGCCATTCATATCTGATTTATTGAGAAAGCCGGGTTTTATTTTTGACTAATAAGAATGGACAGGGTTAAGATACATTTGATTTATTAAAAATATTTGATCATTTATAAAACTTGTTTTATTTTTGACTAGTAAGAATACATTTGATTAAGATATAACTGATTCTAATAAAAAATATTTCGTTACTAAGAAACTCGTGTTTTATTTTTTATTTTTTTTGTTTTTTTTTACAAATCTACTATTTGTAATAGCAATAAAGTAAAAATGCTCACATTTCCAAATTAAGACTGTAGTTGAGTGCCGTATGGCCCTGGCAAAGCATGATGGGAGATAGGTGGGACGGTGACATCCGTTTCTTGCATAGATGTGGTGGCGGCTGCGATGTCACTGGCTTGGGGGGTTGGAGCAGCGGGGCTCACCATCATGTGAGCAACCATCCATTCTCTTTTCAGCTTCCTACCGGCTGCATAGGGGTTGGCACTGGTGGGTCTTGGGCAGGTAGCGCCTCTCTGGAATGGATGTGAGTGGCTCCCAATGGGCCACCTATCTCTACTTGTTGTATTGGAGTAACGCCGTTAGCCTTAGCTCTCTTTTCCGGGGGAGAGTAATTGTAGGAATCCTCTTCCTTAAAAAGAAGACAAAATTTAGTATGGAAAAACGATTCCCTTTTTTACAGAAGAAGAAATTAGTCTGCACAAAGAATCCCCCTCTAACCACACAGAATCAGGCAACCGAGTCTCTCAAACCCGTAAAGCTCTTTTAAAAGATACAAAAACTACTTATTTAACACAAAAATTTCGTTTTTAATGGGCACCAAGTAAAAAAAAAACCACACGGAATCAGGCGATCGAGTCTCTCAAACCCCGTAAAGCTCTTTTAAAAGATACAAAAAATACTTATTTAACACAAAGATTTCGTTTTTAATGGGCACCAAGTAAAGAAAAACCACACGGAATCAGGCAACCGAGTCTCTCAAACCCCGTAAAGCTCTTTTAAAAGATACAAAAAACTACTTATTTAACACAAAAATTTCGTTTTTGGGCAATGGGCACCAAGTAAAAAAAAAAAGAAACACCTTATTTACACTGAAATCAGGAAAAAGACCGAGTCTCTCAAACCCCGTAAAGCTCTTTTAAAAGATACAAGAACTACTTATTTAACACAAAAATTTCGTTTTTAATGAGCACCAAGTAAAGAAAAACCGTGTTAGAATTGATACATTGCCCCCTTCCCCGCCTTATATTTTTATAAAACCTCTTAATCATCTATTAAACCCATTTGCTTTCATCAAATACATTGAAAATAGAATATCTCGTTTAATTTGACAAAAAAAAACTCTTTGTCAACGAGTCTTGAATCGCACATTTCCATCCCGATAAGACGCATGCCAATGTTGTTTTGAAATCATCCCTCTTGGTAACAGGATTATAAACACGGATGGTTTTATTTAAACCGGAAAAAGACGCACATTTTAAAAGCATGAAGGAGAAAATGACATTTTTTGAACGAAAAGAACTATTTCAAAACAACTACAATCGTAAACAAAGGAGGGGGGAGGAGAGATTTTATTTACATAATGGAAAAAAAGCGTAAAAAATGCGTTTTCTAGCGAGAATACTCATCATATTTTAAGGTTTGTGTTGTTGGAGGGGGGAGGGAGCTAAGTCCCCCTGAAATTTGAATTTACTGGTAAAATGCTTTTTATCTGGAAATAAATTAAGAAATTCGGTAAACTATACTCACGTTGAAAATAGAAATATCCATTGTTTCAAAGTTAATAATATTCAGTGTACTATACGATATATTAAATCATAATGAAAATTAAATTGTAATGCATGAACATTTTATACAGAATTTCAAGGACGAATTGTTATGCAAAGGGAAAATCATATGTAAGCGATTCTCTGATTGGCTCCCTAAAAACCAGATGTCGGCTCGAAAACCAGTCTGGTTGAAAAAACTTAGAGTTGAAACAAACTTGTGTGGGGAATCCCCGTTCATACTGCTATCTTTTTTGCAATGTTTAGGAACATGTGGGGAATCCCCGCTCGTTTGGAATGGTACCAACGGGGCATAAGCAAATAGCACGTAGTTTCATAACGTATTTAATCACGTGTAGAGGTCCCATAGAATAACAATGGAAGGACATAGCGCTATAGAATAACATGGGAGGGAAACATAAACCCTGATAATAGCATGGGAGGGAACATAAAGGACCCAAATAGCACAGGAAGGAACATAAAGGCCCCAAATAGCATAGGAAGGAACATAAGCCCTTATAATAACATGGGAGGGAACATAAGCCCTTAGAATAACATGGGAGGGAACATAAAGGCACCAAATAGTACAGGAAGGAACATAAAGGCCCCAAATAGCATAGGAAGGAACATAGTCGACTAGAATCCATAAGTACATGCTCTGGAAATGTTTTTCCTATGGCAGCAAGCAAATAGCATGGGAATTCCTATTGGGCCAAGCAAATAGCATGGGAATTGCTATTGGGTCAAGCAAATCCAGACGAGGCACCCTACTTTTAGTTTCCAAAGCAAATGGTTTACCATAAGTTTAAAAGAGCCAATTGAAACTAAATGATACATACACAAAGACCTTGTTGTAAATAGAAATACTGGATATATTTCAATTAACTCATTTTACACTGAGAACCAACTAATATTCCTTCTCGTTTTAAACCAAGTTCAGTTAATCGTATTAGCGAAAACCAGGTTATTAGACAGGCTGCGTTAATGGTTATGTTTTTTTTGTGTGTGTCTTGGCTGCTGAGGACAGCTTGGTGGAGGTCCCTGCCAAAATATCTGCTTTGTCTTTTCAATTTTGTTTTTTTTTTTCCAACTGACTGAAACCATTTTGAAAAAAAAAGAGAATAAATATTGCTTATAGAGATTTTCAACTTTAATCACAGTAAATTGTTGATTTATCATACCCAACTTTTTTTAAATATTCTGCTGTTTTAATGAAGTCGCCATACGCTACACCGTGTGTGGTGCTGGTTGCTTTATCTTCGTATCTTAGTTTACTGACAATTCAATTCTTATATATGTTTTATAGACTTTTGAGAAAGATATATAATCACACAGTAAGGATATAAAATTATACAGTTTTCAAAGAGACTTCAGTAAAAGAAATAGACCTCTTGAAATGTAGAATTTTTGTTTCCCAACGTAGGTCTTCTGGTAGTTATATATGAGGTAATTCACTTCCTCTTTCTTCGCTTGGAAATTTGTGGTCACTCTTTCTCGCTAAAATTAGGAAAAAAAATGAACTCTATTTATTAAAAGTTTTACAAGAATCTAGATTTCACCGAGGAATTTCGGCAAACCCGGTGTCATAGTCAATGTAATAGTGTTGCTTTGGTAAATTGATGTGGCTTTCTTATATTCCCGCTTTTCTTAAGGTCATCATATCGAATGGAAAAAAAACTGGTAAAAACTGGTATAATGTTTTATTCTCAAGTTCTAAGTAAAGCTAGGTAAGCTAGGTAAAGCATAGCATATATTAAATACGTAACCTAACCTAGTTACCTTTTTCCCTCCTAAACTCCAAAAAACAATGATAGGACCCACCCCCCCCAGATTTGGAAATTAAATGTTTTCTTATTCTAGGTATTTTATAAAAGTCGAAAAAATGGTCCTGACCCAACTAGATCATGATAAAAGACTTTCCATTTTGCATGGGTTTCTAAAGTTCCCATGTATCTTTCAATAGTTCCCATCACTTTCAATAAATTGAAAGTTTGCTTTTCAATTTATTTGATGCGTTTAAAATTAGGAAAAAAATGAGTTGTATTTATTTGAAAAGTTTTACAAGAATCTAGATTTCATCGGTAAATTTTGGCAAACATGGCGTCATAGTCAATTTAATAGTGTTTGCTTTGGTAAATTGATGTGGCTTTCTTATATTCCCACTCCTCTTATGGTCATCACATAGAATGGATGGTCGTAAAAAACTGGTTAACATTTATTCTCAAGTTTTAAGCTCTAGTCATTTTTAATAGTCAAAACCAACTGAAGGGCAATTTGACCGCCCCTCAACGCTCCCTACACCTCTGAAGGCTCCTGGTAATTACAAGGATTTGTCTTAAAAGCCATCTCTAGGAATAAATATGAAGGTTAATATCTTATCTTAATATTAGTCAGCAGTAGTACGTCTGTAGGGGCTGGAATATTTTCCATTTGGGTGACAGTTGGAGAAGCGATAACAGAATATTGGGCTACTGCACAATTCTGTAATAGATTAGCGCAGTCCATTTGCAATGCTTCAATTAGCTGAGTCTAACGGAAACAAATTCAGATTTATTTTCAAACTATCATAGAGTACACTTTTAACGTAACTTTTTTTTATTTAAGAATAATTTAAAATATTCCAAACAGGGCTCCACTCATTTGTTTTTTTTTTAACTAAGGAAATTTTTTTACTGTTAAAAAAATTAAGTGAGAAATTAGATTTTAGCCCCCCCCCCACCACCACCACCACCATCTCCTGATTAATTAAAAGTTTTAACTTCCTTTTCAAAACAGTACTATTTTCAATATTTAGGTCGAAACTATAATGTGACCTTGAAAAAGAGGGGGGGAGGGGACTTTCAATCTCAAGTAAAAAACAATAATTTTTTGTTTTTACATCTTTTTCAGTATTTGTTGCTCAATTTAATTTAATGTTTACAATGTCGGAGGTAGGGGCATTTTGATTCTCATTAGGTTCATTACAACCTTACGGGGAAAAAATATGTGTGTATGGACATTGATATAAAAATAGAAAATACCAATAAAACCCACATTTTGCTCTCGTGTGAATTTTTAATTATATATTTATTCCCTTCTAGCCTATATCAGGTCAAGTGTACAGCCCTACTGTAATGCTCAGATTTTAGTTGCAAGGCTAACATGGTGATGCGAATCTTGCTGTAAAAGAGTAACGTTTAATAGCACCATCTTTTATTTGATTCTAAATATGTTGCTAGTGTGTAGCAATTAGGTAATTACCAGCTGTCTGAGTGGGTATCTCCCGAAAGGGAAAAAAGCTCTCATGAGACGATACTGATGGAAGAAAGGTAAATTGGAAAATATAGTTTTTTTTTTGCATTCATGGGGAAATAATCAATGGTAATCTACTTTATTATTTGGAAACAATCAGATGTGGATGCGGAATTCTTTATCTTGGAGGAGTGGGGGGCTTACGAGGGCACGAGGACCTCCATTGGCGTTTTCGACCCTCCAAATTTGTATTTAGTCCACGTTTTGACTTTCTGAGGAGTCACGTGTACCAAACACAGCCCCTGGATCTACCCCTTGGAATGAGAAAAAACATTTTAATGTTAAACCTTTCTACCTTGAAAAAAATAAGCCACAGTATAAACTCCAGAAATCCAGCGATTTCTGTCTACAGTTTTAGAGAATTTCAAGCTATAATGGAAATTTCTGGTTATTATTGTTATTATTATTTATTACTAGGAGGGGTGGACCCACTATCAGTGGGTTGAGTTTCAGGCCTTCAAGGCCCATTGCCTCAACACCCCAGAAACTAAGCTCTATTTAAGGTTGGGGAGGGGGACCAATGATGAGTTTGGCCTCCCCACCCTTACCATATATATTACCAGCTGTCGGAGTTCTCCTTCCCTTACTATATCCTCCAGCTTAACGATAACATTATGAAGCGTCTCAAGCCGGTGTCTAATCCTAGCCGGACATTCTTCTATCAGATGCCTTCTTGTTTCCTCAGTGGCCATCTCGCATTTTAGGCATAATGGGTATTCACCCCTCTCCATTCAGGAAAGATGTTTCCCGAAATTTCCAATTCCTGTTAAGGCTTCTGTAACCATTCTCGTCTCGGACCTTTTCAGTTGTAGGAAATGTTTAGTCACGGTGGGGCTGAACTTCGGGAGTAACTCCCTCGTTGCCAATTTTGTTCCGGTCTCTCATTGCTCCAGCCCTTCACTGCCACCTTCCAGCATCTCTGAAAAATTGGATGAAAGGTTCCGAACCATAATTTCTCAGTGATGTCCCAGCCTTTGGCTGCTTCATCTGCCATCTCATTCCTCTGCCATCTGCCATCTGCCATCATTCATC
The DNA here is from genome assembly GCA_027921565.1 of Artemia sinica. Classification (NCBI taxonomy): domain Eukaryota; kingdom Metazoa; phylum Arthropoda; class Branchiopoda; order Anostraca; family Artemiidae; genus Artemia; species Artemia sinica. The sequence continues at coordinate 45,444,518 of CM051274.1, read as the reverse complement.
TCATTCATCTGCCATTCATCTTCATCTTCATCTGCCATCTGCCATCTCATACCCTTTATTCCAGAGTACCCTGGGGCGTGCATCAGCGTATTTTGGTTTTCTTTGGATGCCAAGCTATTCAGGGCTTCGTGGCATTCCAATTCTCTATATTGCCGGCTCTTTACATTCTGAGGAAAACTTTAGGCATGCTCGATTATCAGTTAAGATAAATATATCTTTTCCTGTACTTCCCATTCCCAACAGTCTTCCAGCTGCCCATTCTATTCTGAACATTTCAGCTTGAAGAACGGTAGCAAATTTTCCCGGGTGATAACTGATTTCCTCCTTGTCCACATCAGGAGAGAACTACTACTCCTGTCCCCCGATTTTCCATCAAACCGCAAACCATCAGTATAACATATTATCGCTTTACTTTGCTGGAGTAGATTCATCTGCTCCACTTCCTTTCTTTCCTTCATGGCAATTTAGAATTGCCTCTCCGGTTCTATTGTTGGGATAGTATTATCTTTAGGTATCTTCAGCTCCTTGCACTGAAGCAATGAGCTACAGAATGCCAACATGGTCTTTACTTTTCCCATTTCGGATCTGCTGTCTTTAGGTCCATTGACCCTTTATCTGTTGTCTAATAGCACTTTTTACTTCTTCTTCCTCTAGAAAATTTTCTACGGGTAGAAGTCCCAAAATGAGCTCCATGGATGTCCTAGCGGTTCCATGATATGCTGATGTAATCATTAGGCATGCTATCCTTTGCACCCTTATCAAGAGGGTTATGTGGCTCGCAATTTGAGTTGGATTGACCCAAAAACTATTCAATATGACAAAATCGGTCTAACTACCGTCTTGTATAAATACATGATCTTATTGGGAGTCAGGCCCCAGTTCTTTTCCACCATTCGTTGACATTAAGTTAGGGAAGCTGTAGCTTTCCGTGGCTTTATACTTTATAGAAAGTCCTCCATGATGTTCTCTTTGCTCTCCTTATCTACTTTTTCAGGAGTCTTAAGAGTTCCAAGTAAGCTTCCCAGTCTTCGGGATTATTTGTTCAGATAGCAGTTCTTAGCAGCCTTCTGGTAAGTTTTTTCTTCTTTGACTGAAGTCCGGAAGTCCACTAGTTATTGGCTTGGTTCTCCTCTTCAACAAGCGTTGGAGGGGTTGCTTGTTTTTAAACGTACGGTTCATGCTTTCTGTGAGTCTTTCTGCCTCCTGGGTTAGATCCTCTTCAGCTATTCCAGGGTTGGGAGGCAGATTGGCAAATTTTTTGGCTGAAACTTGGGTTATAGGTGTGTGCCAATTTGTTTTCCTTATATTCCAAATAACTGGTTAACATACAGAGCTAAATTAACCTGAGAGTTCAATCTGGACTTGTCTACAAAATAATCACGAAACATTCCAGTTGAAACCAAAAAAGAGAGCAATTTCTAAAATTGAGCTCGTTTAAAGATCGTATCGAATGAGGCGAATTTGAACCGTATAAAATTATCTTACACAGATTGTTATTGCCTCAGCATTTATTTTGGACTTGGGATGACAACTTACAATTACCGACAGGACATAGGACACAGTTTGGTAATCCTCTATAAACACGGCTTCGGAGAAGAAAACACTAATGGAAAAAGAATGGTACCATTTGAATTTCCCCATACAACGTTCTTTCTACATATAATTGTTGCTGCTATGACAATTGTGTCTTACCCCTAATAGGACCAGACGTAGCCTTAGTCTAAATTATATATAAAAAAACAATTTTTTTCAACTGAAAGTAAGAAGCAACATTAAAACTTAAAACGAACACGAATTATTGCGTATATGAGGGAGTTCGCCATCTAGTCAATACCTCGCTCTTTACGCTAAAGTTCGAATTTTGTTCAAATCACAAATCCCTGAATCACAAAGGCCGTTTAATTAGAATAGATAGCTCTTTTGAAAGTACTAAAATAAAAAATTTAGCGTGAAGAGTGAGGTATTGACTAAGGGGCGAACCCCCTTATATACGTAATAATTTCTTTTTGTTCTAAGTTTCAATACTGCTCCTTACTTTCAGTTGAAAAAAACTTGTTTTGTATTTAATTTCTGATCTTTTTTTAATAGTGCTGGGAAGTCCGGCGCCCCCTCATAGAAACGTCCCTTCCCTCAAGGAAGCGTCCTCTATGAAAAGATCCTCCCACGCAATCCCCTAATCAGATCCCCAGTCTCACCCAGAAAAAATCCCTCCTGAAAACGTCTGTATACTTTCCAAGAACCAACACTATATGTAAACAATGGACAAAGTTCATAACTTGCAGCCCTTCCCCTGAGAACTGTGGGGGACTAAGTCATCATCAAGGACATATTTATTAGATATCGACTATGCTGAACAAAATGGCTATTTCAAAATCGTGATTGGGTGACTTTGGGAAAAATGAGCGTGGGAGGGGGCAAAGTTGCCCTTCAATTTTTTGGTCACTTAAAAAGGGCATTAGAACTTTTAATTTCCGTTCGAATGAGCCTCTCACGATATTCTAGGACTACTGGGTCGATACGATGACCCCTGGAAAAAAAAAAAAAAAAAACACGCATCCGTGATCTTTCTTCTGGCAAAAAAAAAACAAAAAATTACAATACAAAATTCCACATTTTGGCAGATTGGAGCTTGAAACAACTACAGTAGGGTTTTTGTTACGCTGAATCTTATTGTTTTCTTTTCATTAAGATTCTATCACTGTTAGGGGGTCTTTCCCCCTTTTTTCGAAAATAAGATAAATTTCTTCAGGCTCGTAACCTTTGATGGGTTAGACTAAATTCGATGAAACTTATATATTTGAAATCAGCATAAAAATCCAATTCTTTTGATGTATCTACTGGTATCAATTTCGTTTTTTTAGAGTTTCTGTTACTATTGAGCCGGGTCGCTCCTTACTTACAGTTCGTTACCACGAACTGTTTGATACAGAGCCTCCACAAGAAGACACTATTATACCAAAACTCTTGTTTTATGATACGAAGACATTTTCTATTAATCAGGTTGTTATGGTTTCTTCAATTTTAATCTATGCCTTTCCCAGCTTTTAATATAGTCTAGGGTTATATATTCCCCATTAGGGGGAGGGGGTATGACGCTTGACTATCGATCATTCACAGTAGTACCCAATGTATTTGTGAAGAATGTTGAATAGGGTGTTCAATGGCACTAATCTTTTGTTATATCTTCATTTTTTTAAGTTTTACACCCCTCCCTCATTACAAAACTTTGTTACTTTTTTTTTTTTAATTGGCAATATTTGCATTATCAAATTACTACTAAAAGGAAATTAGTATAAAAAAAATAATACAAATCAATGGAATCATCAAAATTTTGCATATCGCCTAGGAATATAGCTCCCCCCTTAGGCAAAGAGGTGTAATCTTCAGAGTAGTGACCATTGTATTTCAAAAGATTGTTGAATAGGGTACTCAATGATACCAATCCTTCTCAAAAGTATCCGGCGTGCAAGATTACAATCATTTGTTTTTACCAGTGAACTCTTCTTTAGCAAAGACAACAAAATAAATGCAAAAAAAAAAAATATATTCCCATCAATAGAGAAAAATTCACCATAGAACATTCCAATTTTACTAGCTTCCACACTCTGTGGCATGGGTAGATATTGCGTTGTTTATGGTCCTCCTAATCAAACGCGCTGTCCCCATCAAAATGGATTCCTATGTACTTATCTGTCTTCCTTATTTGGTTTATCCCATACTTATCCATTTTCTTGCAAAAAAATGACATAAAACACTTTCTTGAAATATATAAAAAGCAAAGTTCCAGTCCACTTCCAGTCTACTTCCAGTAGCAGTCCCTTCCAGTCTACTACACTTTGCCCGCTGTTCCAGTCCACTAAATAATAAATATAAAGAAATATTAAATGTAAAATTTGGACATTAATTAACAATTGGAAAAAGCTTTAGCCATCGGGGGCGAGCACGGGACTAAAATTTCCCTGGTCTGGCCCAGACTTCCAAAAATAAAAGCAAGTTTCTTTATCACAGCTCTCTCCCCCGAATTTGTAAAATCTTACCATCACTCATGAAGAATTCACCAAAGAATATTCCACTTTGAATAGAATCCACACTTTGGAGAATTGACAGATATATGCTGTCTACTTAAACAGATCCCCTCGATGTTTGTTAGCAAACCTTCAAAAACGAAAAGCACCAAAATAGAAAATCTTACCCTCACTCAAGAAGAATTCACCAAAGAACATTCCACTTTCAACAGCCTCTGCACTGTGAGGTATGGAAAGATATTTTGTTGTCCACTCAAATACATTTTTCTCGGGGTGAAACTGAACACCATAAAAGGGCTCGCTAATCCCTTCCCATAGAGAGATGAATTCAAGACCATTACTATCGTGATTTATTGCAAGAACTCGATATGTCTCATCTAGTCCAGATAAGGTCATGTTCTATTGAAAAAAATATTGGATTACTAATACAAGGTCAACTCTGTTTTCTAGGAGGTATAGAAATAGTTGACTAATAAGATTACTATTGAGCTTCCAACTTTTTAAAATGGTATACACCATGTAGCGGATGCCACACGTGTCGCGACAATACTTGGCATGGTGAAAGTTAGCCTACAGGTGACGCTACGGTAGGTAACCTCTTTGCATACAAGTGGAGTGTACTATACATGGCGGAAAAAGTGGCACTCCATCAGTTATACTCATACACATATTTGACTAAATTTCGGACGGGAAATAATAACCGGTCATCACAAGCTAAAGCTTTTTGGACCCGTTCAGCTTTTAAAGGAATTTCGGAGAGAATCTGCTCTGAGGGTCATCATCTTCAATTCTGTGATTTATTCAGTAGCTAAACTCACCTTTTTGCGTATAGAAGGGCAGGGTGTGCCACGTGTGACGCAATGTGTACCACGCTTGTGTGACAAACGGCACTTCAACGTACCGAGAGATTAATTTGGGATATTGGGCAACAACTCGGAAATTACTTATCATCTCAGTTTTTGGACTAAAATGATTACTCTATATAAATAACTGGTTCATAAATTCAAGCTTCTCTTACTAACAACCTTAAAGGCGGGGTAAATAAGGGTAAAAACTGGCCTGGTAATATGTTATGTTAGGAAAAAGCATGGGGAACGGAGAAAAGGCTTAGGGGAGGAGGCATTTAAAACGGTTTCTGTAGAACCAGAAGTTTATGCTTTCAAAATACTAATGTTTAACTAAATTCAGTCAATATTCATAGTTTTTGTACTGTATAGTTGACAATCATCCTCAGTTACAACAGATATCAAGACCGAATCTCAGTTACAATAGATATCGAGCCCTGAGTGCATTAAAATAAAAGATTGAAAGAAAGCAAATTTATGGGTGTAAAATATAAATTAGCTCATAATAACACCGTTACTGAAATGTAAACTGTCTTTCTTATTAGCTCTAATCCAATGATGAAAAGAATTATTGAAGTAAAATAACCCCCACACACACACACACACGCATATATATATATATATATATATATATATATATATATATATATATATATATATATATTGGAGGGGTTGTGGCCGCTGGCACCACTTATTGGAGGGCAAGTACCGCTGGCACCACTTATTGGATGTTTAACGTGCGGGGGTCACCACTTTTAAAGGCAAAAATGGCGCAAAGAGTTGCTATGCCACTTACTGGAGGGGGAGATCCCTCGCCGGCCCCAAAATTAGTGGGATTTCCGCAGTTACTCCAACGGTTCCGTATATACCAACGTGATCGGATGGTCTATGGCCACATTTAAAGCCAAAGTTTACCGATAAGATTTATAACTAACTCTTTTAGATTTGACCTAAGCTGAAAAGTTAAAAGAGTACCTAGTAAAAAAAAAAGCTTACTGTAATCACTCCACGTTGTATAAAAGAACTGAACTAAAACTCTCTTTCTCCCAGCCCGCTAGCCGCGTGCTGCGGCAGGGGTTACGAGGGTGGTAAATGAATCTTTCCAGCCAATCCTAGGACTTACTAATTTACTGATCAACCTCCCTAACTGTGCAATTCCTTACCTCGTGGTCTATTAAGCACGTGCGCAGTTAAGAGGACCCAAAATGGCGTCACAAAATAAAAGGAAAATTAATATTTATAACTCGGGGACGGAAAATAATTATGGGGCCAAAAGAAAGGAATCTGGGAGGGACATTTATCTGAAAAAAACTGGGACCAAGGGTTCCAACACCTCCCTCCTAAGATAATTGGCCCACATTCCCTTTGGATTGGCTGGAAATTCAGACACAAAATCAAATTAAAATAAACACTAAATTTCTTTTTCATCTTCCTCTGGTCTTCCAGGTCTTCCAGGTTTACTTCTTCCTTAGAGCTCCTGCCGTGCGGGGGTTTCTGCCTTGCCGAGTAGTGTGGGGTACTATGAAGTTTTCCTCATTTTTCAGTAGCTTCTCTTCCTCCTCCGTTGGAAATAATTGCAGTATGTCGTCCTCAGGACTCGTAGAAATTCATTGTGCACAGCACAATCAAAAACAAAAATTTTCTTGCTCTCACGAATTTACATTTGAGAGGAGCAGAGAATCAATTTCTGGCACATGTGATGATGCCAGCCATCGTGAAAAATTGGCTGCACTAGCCTCTTAATTTCCATCGGTGGTGGAAACAACCCAAATCTCGATAAAAAAAGTAAATTGCCCCTTGGCATAATTCAAATAGTCTAAGGCCGAAAATACACAGGCCTGTGAAAAACGATAAGGGTTCAGGAAAATGAAGTAAAAATCTGAGCGAACCATGAATCGCTTTTTTCTGGTTTCCCTCCCCTGGGATAATTAACTGAAGAATATACGTTGATGCTAATTGAAAATGAAATTTGGATACATCTCCCACTGAATACAATTTGCCGGAAATACTTGTCGACTCCCATGAAGAATAACAGCTATGAATAGGGTTGCTGGACAACGGTTTGGGTGAAGTATGAAGTGACTGGGAGAGTATCCCCCAAGGACTCCAGATCAGAAAGGCAAAATCTCGGTAAAGAGATCACAACTTGTCCACCAGGTGTGCATTGAGGAAAATGGCTACCTTTTGCGACTTCCCGCAGGGGATCTTCCTCAAGGGATTCCTCCCCCTCATAAAGGATCGACATATCTTTTGAATTGATAATACTAATTTTAGATTCGTTTCCAAATTTTTCCAATCCGACTCGACATTCAATATCTCCCAACTTTCCCCCAACCCGTTGTAGGTCATTCATCTCTCTTTTGTAACCATCTTCTTTTATTCCCCATGGGTCTTTGACCTCTTTTTCCCCCTTATTATCCATGTTTTCAAGGCACAGCCCATCCAACATTTTTTTGTTTTTCGCCACTGCAGGCTGAATCTCCAAATTTTGTCTCTTCTTTGCATTCCTCTTTTTGTCTCTCTACTATTCTCAATTTTGTCATTCGCGCAAAATAATAAATCATCATTAAAAACTGATTTGGACTCCAGTGTCCATTATCTTTGACTGCCTCACTTCATTGTAGCTCCGTTTAATATTTCTTTTCTCTCTTTTACTTCTCTTTATTCTTACCACAGAAACAAATATTTCGTCATCAAAGTGGAATTGCACTCCGACATTTGGTTTTTTCATATTCTACAAAAATTTTCTCGAATTTTCCGAGGAAAAGCGCGTACAATAAATTTCGTCTCATTTTTCTTTGGTATAAATAGTGTTTCATTTTGGCCTGTACTTGTTAGCGTCTCATATTCATTAAAAGTGTTTTCAAGTTTTCCATTTTCTGGAAATTTTCCCGAAAAATCATTTTCGCGCGTCTTATTTTCAATATTATGTTGTCTTATTACTTCCGCATCCCCTTTTTGTGGATTATCAACATTTTGAACCCGCGTATCAAGTATTTCATTTTTCCGACAGTGTGGCACAGCCTTCCCATTTGTTTTATGGGCCGGTTCACCTTCCCCCGTAGTTAGCGAAGTATTATATTTTCTCGTAAAAGTGTTTAATGTTTGATAATTTTCGTTTTCTCCCAATTGATTCTTAGACAAATTATTATGGCTATCTGACGGCCTATAAGTAACTTGTGATAATGCGTCACTTTGTGAATTTCCCCAACGAGTTTTCATTAGTCTGTCAATGGTTTTTGCGACATCCTGGTAATATTTTTTATCGGCCTCCCCTACGGGCCTGTCTTTCTTCCTCTTTTTCTCTTTTATCTTTCTCTCTTTGTTTCCTATCTTCCTCCTCTTTTTGCTCTCTGGCTTTTCTTTCAGCCTCTTCCTTTCGTTCTCTGGCTATTCTATCAGCCTCTTCCTTTCGTTCTCTATCTACCCTCTCTTTCTTGTCTATCTTTCTCTCTTTCTTGTCTATCTTTCTCTCTGTCTTGTCTATATTTCTCTCTTTCTTGTCTATCTTCTTCAATTTTGTCCATACGGGCCTGATGAAGTATTTCATTGGCTTGCATGTCTTTTTCAATTTGATCTATTCTTTCTTGTCTATCTTTCTCTCTTTGTACCCTTTCTTTTCTATCTCTTTCGTCATCTCGTTCTCTGGCTATTCCCACTTCCTTCATGAAATTTAATATTTGTTGTCTCTTATCTTTCTCCCTTTCTTTTCTATCTCTCTCTCTTTTTTTCTATGGGCTTCACTCGCCCTTTTAATCTCATCTCTGTCCGACATAACTTCAAAATTTTGTTTGTCATTATTTCTTTTCATTCCTTTTCTGAATTCATTTGTTCTATATCTGTACTATCTCTATACGTCAACTCCCCTTCATTTGACACAGCCTCTGAGGGATGAGTTCGTCTTGTTTTTCACATATTATTTCTTCCTTGTTTATTTCGTACCCCCTCATTTTACCGCGTATAGTTCTTTCCGATTATATTATCTCTTATTCAATTAGTCAATCTTGGTAAGCTCAAAACTGTCACGCAAAAATTATGGTACGCAATAAACTATATTGTGAATTATCAGCTCCATGTAATGAGATTCAACAATTTTTCAAATAACCGGAATGTCTAGACTTCATTAGGGAATAACAACTTCTTTCACAATAAGCAGTTTTACGCGAGTGAATGATATCTCCGAAAAACGAATTAACAGGGGTTAGACAAGAAAATAATCAGAAAAAGCGCGCGAATATTCCACTAGTGGATTAGCTGGACTAAACTCAAACAGGGGAACTACCCTGTAAAACAAATCAAGTATCCTCCCTGGATACTCGTATTCCAAATATAATCTCCTCCTGGGCAGACTACTCAATAGGACAGGTGCCTCCCACCTTCCTTGTCCAATATGCGCTCAAACTGACAAGTTCTCCTAATTTGCCGTCCTCAATACTCTTCTAACCTTCGTCACTGAAGATTATCTCTAAGTCCGCCAAGTCACTCAAATAATAACCCAACTTTCAACGTTTTCTTATATGTCCTTAAACCCTGTAACACTTTTAAATAACGGAGATTCCCTCACTGTAGACTCAACTCATTAATTTCGCGTTATTCTTTTTTATTTTTGTCTAACAAGGCCCACAGCCCATTATAGACTTTCATAATTCTATTAATTAAATGCGTAATTTTGTCTTTTTATATGTCACCAGAATAGGCTACTTTCTAGGCCAAATTAATCGTCTCTTCGAAAACGTGGAATTCTTTTATTATAAACGCTGTTAATAATTCCTGTTCTTGCTGCCACCATTTATTGGAGGGGGTGTGGCCGCTAGCACCACTTATTGGAGTGTAAGTACCACTGGCACCACTTATTGGATGTTTAAGGTGCGGGGGTCACCACTTTTAAAGGCAAAAAATGGCGCAAAGAGTTGCTATGCCACTTACTGGAGGGGGAGATCCCTCGTCGGCCCCAAATTATTGGGATTTCCGCGGTTACTCCAACGGTTCCGTATATACCAACGTGATTGGATGGTCTATGGCCACATTTAAAGCCAAAGTTTACCGATAAGATTTCTAACTAACTCTTTTAGATTCGACCTAAGCTGAAGAGTTAAAAGAGTACATAGTAAAAAAAGCTTACTGTAATCACTCCACGTTGTATAAAAGAACTGAACTAAAACTCTCTTTCTCCCAGCCCGCTAGCCGCGTGCTGCAGCAGGGGTTACGAGGGTGGTAAATGAATCTTTCCAGCCAATCCTAGGACTTACTAATTTACTGATCAACCTCCCTAACTGTGCAATTCCTTACCTCATGGTCTATTAAGCACGTAAGAAGTTAAGAGGACCCAAAATGCCGTCACAAAATAAAAGAAAAATTAATATATATAACTCGGGGACGGAAAATAATTAAGGGGCCAAAAGAAAGGAATCTGGGAGGGACATTTATTCGAAAAAACTGGGACCAAGGGTTCCAACAATATATATATATATATATATATATATATATATATATATATATATATATATATATATATATATATATATATATATATATATATATACATATATATATATATATATATATATATATATATATATATATATATATATATATATATATATATATATATATATATATATATATCTATATATATATATATATATATATATATATATATATATATATATATATATACATATATATATATATATATATATATACATATATATATATATATATATATATATATATATATATATATATTTATATATATATATATATATATGTATATATATATATATATATATATATATATATATATATATATATATATATATATATATATATAGTAACGGGCCACGGCACGCGGCAGACTTGTATATATTTGATTCTCGCTGTCGCTTGTCTTTGAAATTGAATCGGAGGAAAGTGGACTTTTATGTCAAATGACTTGTATGTTTGTCCAAAAGGCAATGGAGTTGATGCAATTTCAGTAAACGCCATATATTTTACTCTGCGATTTTGCCACACAGAATGTGATGCAAGGTTTTACACACAAAGGTAAAAAGGTTTTACCGGCACCGCCTGGTCCATCTATGAAGAATTTTTTTTTCAACATAATTCGGATCATTGGCAGCCTGTATAATATTGTTAACAATTTCAACCTATTTACCTTGCTGAAGCTGGTATCTACTTGCTCCAGTAGCAGCTGACTCATTAGAATTTTGAAAATCCTTGTTTTGGTCGTCTTCGAATGTCTCAAATTCGTCCAAATCGATCCACCCAAAAGCTAGAATTTTAGTCTTCTATTGTCATCGTGTTTAACTTAGATGCAATAATACAACAAGCACGTATTTGTTCTTCACTTTCGTTTCACTTTCGATTCGTTGTGATTTTTTTCATTGTCACCGGTCTTCTAACCGCATATTTCTTTGTCTTCCACTTTCGATTTTGATTCGTTGTGATCAATGCTGTCGCAAGTCTTCTAACTGCACATTTCTTTGTTGTTCACTTTCGTTTTTGACTTGTTCTGATCCTTGTCGTCCCAAGTCCTCTAACCGCATAATTCTTTGTTATTGACTTTCATTTATCATTTCTTCAGACATTTTTTTAAATGCCCTTTGCTTTAGCTGTTCCGATTGGTCTTGTCACATTTGATGGTCCAGGTTGTTCTTTTCAGCCACTGTGAATTTACAATTTTTGGATCGTCCTCTTTATCTTTTCAAGTTTGAGGGCTCAGGTGATTGAACAAAATTTATTCTTGTCCAAACGAATTACCATTTTTAACAATTGTAAATTTACATTTTTGGGAGGGAGGGGAGGCTGTCCTATATTCTTTTATTATTGTTAAACAAAATTAACAATAAAAAAACAGGTATTTCTTAATATTTTACACTTAATATCTTACTTAGTTATTTTTAATCTGGTTTAAATTCTTCAAAGTTAACGTGCCACACTAATAGACTGTTCGAATATTTAAAGAGTTTTAAGGGGTTTTTTTTTTTGCAAATAAGTTGCAGGTTTCTCCTTCTAAACCAGCTACTACAACACTTCATTTTATCTCTTCTTCTGAACTAAACACTGTAACATTATATTTAGATACTTTCTATTTATCGGATTGTCAGAGTCGCTTCTATTTTAGAGGGGATACAGTCACGCATATATCCCCTCCCTCTAGAGCAGTGCTTTACAACCAATTTTGGACCAGGGCCCATCTAGGCATTTCAAAAATCTGGATGCGCCCCTCGTTACCTTTAAATCTTGTTATTCAAAAATTTTACATGCTACCTGAATAAAGATTAAAAGGCCATTAACTAGGTACCTTTTTTCGAATCGACCTCTATGCATGTTTTATGCTCAGAGGCTCAACTAGAGGTTTGCTGGCTGAATCAGTCTGTAAATCTATGGGCTCTTTATACGGAAAAGCTGTCAAATGCAAGTAATCATTCAATAAGTTCATCGTATTAAAACTTTTTAATCTCCTCGTCTCTTCCAATATATGGTACGCCTCACTCTTGTAGGAAAGTCATCACCGGGTCCCTCACCGAACTTCGAAAACACACAGATTTTCAAATCTGTAAAAAAAAATTGCTACACAGTTGCAACCTTTTTCGTGGGAGCTTCACTAAGGTTTTCTAACACAGAGATCTCTTCCTTATATGGAATCCTTAATCAAGGTGATTAATTTAGAATGGAGATATTCAAGACGATTTCTTAATAGACTCTACGACTCACCCCTGGCTCGACAGTTTCAGATGAAATACTATTTGAATGAAATATGTCTAATTTTTAATTTTAAACATGTTTTTCTTCTTTTCTGTTTCATTACGTTTTTACTTTCAGAGGCACGCCCTTTTTTCCTCAAACCCCATCCGATAAGAACTTTTAGATAGCCATTTTTTTTAAGAATAGTTCAAAGATCATATAACGAAAACTCTGGGGTCAACACAACTCCCCAGGGCCTGAGGGCAGGCGTTTTAGGCTGTGCCCTGGGGGCATATATGGTTCTTATGGAAGGGATGCTTGTATAAACTTCAGAGAGAGCTCACATGATTAGAAATTGAAAGTTTTAGTTCAATTTTTAAGAGTCAAAAGAGATCTGATCGCAACTGGCCCCCTCCCCCCCCCCCCCCCCCCCCCCCCCATGCCCTTTTTCCCTAAACCCATCCGGTAAAATTTTGAGATAGCTATTTTGCTAAGAAATAGTTCAAAGATCATATAACAAAAACTTCGGGGTCGACACACCCCCCTAGGGCCTAGGGTGTTGTAAGTTATGCCCTGGGGTTATATATGGTTCTTGTGGAAGGGATGCTTGTATAAACTTTGGAGTGGGCTCATTTGAAAGGAAATTAAAAGTTATAGTTAAATTTTTAAGAGTCAAAAGAGATTGGAGGGGAACTAGTCCTCCCCGCGACCTTTTTCCCGATCCGATACAAATTTTGAGACAGCCATTTTATAATAATTATCCAAAGGTAAGATAAAACAAAACATTGAAAATATACATTAATATTACATTAAAATTTTGAACTGATGAGCAGTTAAAATCATTACACATCAAATATTCAGTTTGATTTACTAGTTCTATCGGTAATGGTTCAAGACGAATATAGTTTCACTACAAAAAAGAGTTTGGATATATTACCCCCTTCCATAACTGCAAAAAAGCTATAGCCTACTGCGTCATTGGTGCTTCACTGAAAACGAATTATATTACAAATATTTCTTTTCCGGCTCTTAAAGCATTGAAAATAAAAATAAATTACAATGAAATAAAATCTTGAACTGATGGATCTTTTAACAATTGATATTTTTATATATCAAATATTAAATTTGATTGAGTTTATACTTTCCAAGACTGTTCAAGACACATATAGTTTTCAGTAAAGCGCCAATGACGCAGTAGGTTTTAGACTTTTACAGTGAGAGAAGGAGGATATACCCAAACTCTTGTTTGTAGGGATTTTTATTCGTTTCAAGCTTGATTTGCATATTCAATTTAAGTTTCACTCGTTTTAAGATTTATGTTTTCATTGACATTATAATCTATTGTATGTTTGTTTGCATTGATTGTTTATTTAATCTCTGTTCGTTTTGGGTTTCATTTGTACTTCAATATCAAAATGTTTTTTTCGTTTTAAGCTTGATTTGCATATTCAATTTAAGCATTACTCGCTTTAAGATTTATTTATTCATTTTATTATTACTTGTTGTATGTTTTTTGCTATGATTGTTTATTTAGTTTCTGTTCGTTTTGGGTTTCATTTATTCTTTAATAGTTATTTTTGGTCGTTTTGAGATTGAATTTTAACAGGTATTTGTATGTGCTTATCTTAAGTTTAAAATGACATTTACTTTTCCTTGAAAAACTTCATTTTTCGGAAAGTTTTTTAATTAATTTTTGTTCGTTTTTGATTGCAAGAAGTTTAAATTTTTAAAAATCCCTTATTTAAAAATCACTTTTTTTTTTCAAAATCAAATGTTCATCAGAGTATCAAAAAACTAGTATCAAAGTAACAATATCAAAGTAACAAAATGAGTTTATGTCAACCTCGGAGGTTTTATTATCTGATGTTTAACTATTTTTAACAAAATTGCTATTTCAAAACTTTTTTTGGATATGTTTGGGGAAAAAAAAGGGCTTGGGGGCGGCTAATTACCCTTCGATCTCTTTTTCCTCTTTTAAAAATGAACTAGCACTTTCCATTTTCAGTCAAATGAGCCCTCTCTAAAGTTTATATGAGCATCCCTTATATAAGAACAATATATGCCCCCAGGGCATAACTGATAACGCCTGTCCCCAGATCCTGGGGAGGTTGTGACGACTCCGGAGTTTTAATATAGGATTTTTGAACTATTTTTAACAAAAATGTAAGCTCAAAATTTTTATCGGATGGGTTTGAGGTAGAAAAAGGCGTGGAGGGGGAGGGCTAGTTGCCCTCCTATCTTCTTTGTCTCTGAGAAAGTGAAATTGAACTTTTAAATTCCAATCAAATGAGACCTCACTGAAGTTTTTACTAGCAATCCATCTCATAAGAACCATATACGGTCCAAGGACATATCTTACAACGCTCCCCCCCCCAGAACCTGGAGGGTTGTGTCGACACCGGAGTTTCTGCTATCTGACCTTTGAACTACTTTAAAAAATGGCTATCTCAAAATTTGTATTGGATGGGTTTGAGTTAAAAAGAGCGGGAGGGGGGAGCTAGTGGCTATCGATCTCTTTTGAATCTTAACATTTGAACTAGAACTTTCGATTTCCATTCAAATGAGCCCTCTCTGAAGTTTATACGAGCATCCCTTCCATAAGAACCATATATGACCCCAGGGCATAACTTGTGACGCCTGCCCCCGGGCCCCTGGGGGGGGGGTTGTGCTGACACCAGAGTTTTTGATCTATTCTTTGAACTATTTTTAACCAAATGGCTATCCCAAAATGTTTATTGGATGTATTTGGAGGAAAAGGGACGTGGGGGTATAGGTGCCCTCTGATCTCTGTTGACTCTTCTAACCCTGAACTAGAACTTTCAATATCCAACCAAATGAGCTTTCTCTGAAGTTTGTACGAGCATCCATTTCCTAAGAATCATATACGCCCCCAGGACAACACTTACAACGACTATCCCCCGGGCCCTGAAGGATTGTGTCGACCCTGGAGTTTTCGAAATATGATCTTTGAAACATTTCGAAAAAATAACTCTTTCAAAGTTCTTATCAGATGGGTTTGAGGAAAATAAGGCGTTGAGGGGGGAGGGGGATAGTTGCCCTCCGATCCTTTTTCACTCTTAAAAGTGAACGAGAATTTTCAATTTTCAATCAAATGAACCCTCTCCAAAGTTTATACGAGCATTCCTCCATAAGAACCATATATTCCCCCAGAGCATTACTTACAACGCCTGCCCCCGGGCCCTGGGGGGCTGCGTCGACATAGGAGTTTTTCTTAGTTTGCCTTTGAACTATTTTTAACGAAATGGGTATCTCAAAAATTTTATTGGATGGGTTTGGGGGAAAAAGGGTGTGTGGAGGGGGCTATTTGCCCTCGGATAGCTTTTGACTCTTAAAAAGTGAACTGGAACTTTCAATTTTCGATCAAATGAGCCCTGTATGAAGTTCATACGATCATCCCTTTCAGAAGAACCGTACATTTTCTTACGGCGTGTCCCCGGGGCCTTGGGGGGTGTATCGACACAAGAGTTTTTCTTATCCGACCTTTGAAACTATATTTAACAAAATGGCTATCTCAAAATGTTCATCAGATTGGCTTGGAAAAAAAAAAGGCGTGGGGGGGGGCTAGTCGCCCTTGGATCTTTTTTTACTCTTAAAAAGTGAACTCGAACTTTCAATTTCTAATCAAATGAACCGTCTCTGAAGTTTTTACGAGCATCCCTTTCATAAGAACCATATATTTGACTTTTGAACTATTTTTTACAAAATGGCTATTTTAAAATTTTTATCGGATGCATTTGTGGAAGAAGGGCATGGGGGGCTAGTTACCCTCCAATCTCTTTTGACTCTCAAAAACCGTACTAGAACTTTCAATTTCCAATCAACAGAGCCATTTTTGAAGATTTTACGAGCATCCCATGTAGAAGAACCGTATATTTCCCCAGGGCATAACTAACAACGCCTGCCCTCGGGCCCTGGAGGGTTTTGTCGACCACGGAGTTTTTGTTATATTATATTTGACTATTTTTAAAAAAAATGGTTATCTCAAAGTTCTCATCGGATGGGTTTGAGGGAAAAAGGGTGTGGAGAGGGGGGGGGCTAGTTGCTCACCGATCTCTTTTGACTATTAAAAAGTGAACTAGAACTTTCAATTTCTAATAAAATCAATTTCTAATTCAATTTCCTTAAAAAAAACGGAAAAGGAAAAAAATGCCTTCGCTGCCGAAAATCGTGGTTTCTTCCACTTTTATTGTTTTTCATGTTTTTCAAGCTAGTATATTTTCCTCGTTATTCAAGCTAAGGGACTGTAAGTTTCATATTTAGGGGGTATCGGACAAGGCGTTTGACTTTCGCTAAAGGTTTAAACGCTAAAGTTTGACTTTCTCACAACTCTATTTTCTTAACAATAAAAAACTTTAGCCTAAAGAGCGAGGCGTTGAGGAGGGGACAGCCCCTTTCATATACGGAATAATTTCTGTTCGTTTTAAGTTTCAACGTCGTTCCTTACTTTCAGCAAAAAAAAAAAAACCTTTTTTTATTTAATACAGAAATAAGACATACCTCTCTGGTTAAGCATTTACGATGAAAGTTAGCAGTGACATTTTCACTAATCAAGATATCCAAGACGTTTGCGGGAACTGCAGAAAGTATACGGCTCTCTTCTATTTCCTCTGAAAGTAATATTGCTTGATTTACGAGGAACAGTATGGTTTCACCTGTCAAAAAGTTTATTTTCTTCCCTCTTAAACTGGCTTTAAGTTGGAGTTGTATTAATCAAATATTTAAGAAGAAAATAGGGAAATATTGGCTCTAAAAATCCTAGAAATATTGGCTCTAGAAATATTGGCTCTAGAAATATTGGCTCTAAAAACAAAAAATCCGTATGAGAAAAAGTTGATTGTTTTGGGGTAAGCAGTTTTTTCTGTTTGTCGCAGGGAGTGTTAATCAATAACAAGTGGTTAGTTTATTTTGAACTTTCTGGCTTAGAAGACAAAAAGAATATATGATTTATTTTGTAATACGAATTAAGGAAACGAATTGAGGCACTATTATTATGGAAACGAATTAAGGAAACGAATTAACGAATTCAGGATTCGTTTCCAAATGGAAACGAATTAAGGCACTAGGAGTTAAAGCACGAAAAAGTTTGAAAATGAAATCTGCTGTTTCAACTTTTATGTGAAAATTTACGCATATTTGAAAACAAATAATATATATCTTAAAACATTAGATATATCTTAAAAATTAGGAATTCTATTTTTAGTCGGAAAGACCTCCATATGCGTTTATGCAATTTTTGGTTGCCAAACAAAAAAGAAAAAACCCCCGTAAAAATGAGCCAAAAATAAGCTAAAAACATATGGCACTTAAGAAAGTGTAACTTTCTTTTTATTTTATTTGCCTTTTTGTATCAAGAGATTGCTAGTTTTTTAAATTTTTTACGGACTAAAAGCTTTGTGAAACTTTGCTAGCGAAACTTTGTGAAACTTTGTGAAACGTTGTGAAACTTTGTGAAACTTTGTTCTGCCTATTTATTTTCATTGTTCACAGTGTTTCCACTTCTTTGGATTTTTCAGTAGATCTACGAAATCTGATGTATGTTTATGGACAAAGAAATGTAGTTACATGATTTACGGAATACCTACGAACAAACAGGAATATTTATTGAAAATGGCATGTATACCCTTTTCTCATAATATTTACCGCAAATCACGAGAGAATTCTGCTACAAATTCAATTTTTTGAATCGACGGCAACGCGTCGTCAGACCCAGACTGTGATTAAGTGAAAAATAAAACAAGTTTATTTTTAACTGAAAGTAAGGAGCGACGTTAAAACTTAAAACGTACTGAAGTTATTCCAAATATGAAAGGGGATGTCCCCTCCTCAACGCCCCGCTCTTTACGCTAAACTTTGACTCTTTATCACAATCTTCTTTTTAAAAACAATGAAAAACTTTTGCTTGCAGAGCAGGGCGTTGAGGAGGGGACAGCCCCTTTCATATAAGGAATAATTTCTGTTCGTTTTAAGTCTTAATATCGCTCCTTACTTCCAGTAAAAAAAACTTTTTTTTTCTTAAATTCTGAACGTTTTTGAATTAATGCAGGTTTTGAAGATTGTTCACCGTACGTGAATAATAAAAACGAAATTTGCATATTAATTTTACTTTTTCTTTTAGCTAATAATAACCTTATAATAACCTAACTTTGATTTTTGTTCCATTCATTTGGCACTCCCCCTCTTTGGAAAATTCCAGATCTAGTGTTTGATCTCATTGATGAATATAGGCCTACTATTTTTAGGCAACATGGCAAACACTGTTGCACCAAATAGTAATTAATAGACCAGTAAAACCTATTGTAGCACTAAAGACCGTTTAATAAGCTCTTTTAAAAGTTCTAAAAAAAACTTTAGCGTAAAGAGCGAGGTTTTAAGGAGGGGGTGACCCCCCTCATTTACGTAATTATTTCTATTCATTTTAAGTTTTAATGTTGCTCCTTACTTTCAGCTGAAAAAACCTGTTTTTTTATTTAATTTCTGATCGTTTTTTATACAATGCGGGGAAATCCGGCTCACCTTCTATGGAAAAATTCTCTTCCCCCATAAAAAATTCTCTATGGAAAGATCCTCCCACGTAACCTTTCCCCCTCCACAAGGAAAATCCCTCCTGAAAACGCCAATATACTTCCCAATAACCAATACTATGCAAAGCAATGAGCAAAGCTCACAACTTGCAAGTAGTGGGAGTATTTCAGGTTTTATGACGTGCCCTCCCCGGATTTCTATGACATGCCCTCCGACGTCAGGGCAGACATAGGGAAATAAACATTGGATGTTATTGTTGGTTGTTGGTTATGATTGTTGGTTATGTTCATTGGTTATGATTAATAGCTGTTGGTTATGTTTGTTTGGTTATGGATATGGTTGCTGGTTTCAATTGTTGGTTATGATGTGTTGGTGTTGGTTATGATTGTTGGTCATGTTTGCTGGTTATTGGTTATGTTTTTTTGGCTATGGCTGTTCGTTTTGGATATGTTTGTTTGTTATGTTTGTTGGTTGTTGGTTATGATTAATGCTTGTTGATTAGGGTTGTGTTTGGTTTTGGTTGTTGGATGTGATCATTGGTTTGGATATATTTGATAATAAAGGGAGTTACTAGCCAATGTCACCAGGATTTTAATCTATTAAAAACTTTAGACGGTTATTATGGAATATGTTCAATTACCCTTATATGTTCAATGGCCCTTAGCAGCCGCCAATTTTATCACATTAGATAACTGGACCTACCAAGCCATCAAGCTGTCACACCTGTGCAACGCGGTCACCGATTCTATTAAAGGGAGCACAGTTGGCAAGACTTCCATGACACAGCCCTCTGGACTCCAATGACGTCACACGGCTAACGCTCAGGTGTAATATGCTTGACGGAGTTTTATGTAACCATGTGACAGGAACCTATGGGGAATCCCCGCTTGTGACGTAACGACAGCTCACACCTTACATAATGGCGGCACAAACTTTATGTAAGGCCAGCGCGTCTTACGCAATGTCGGAATACATAACCGTCAGATAATGCCCTTTTGGAATTTTATATTTCGACCGAAATGTACAACGCTTTTTTTTCTTTCTTTAGTTCTTTCTTTTTTTCTTTAGTTTTTGACCCCGCCAGGACTCGAAAGGTCAATTTTCTTCCAACGGATTTGTGCCCTAATCGAGAGGACTAACAAGCCATTCCTAATATCTTGTCCTACTCATTATATTTCAAAATTAACCTATTGCGTGTGAGTGAAATTCCCGTGTTTTTCACTTTCTAGAATGACATGCTTCGTGCACCTGTATAATTGACACAGATAATTGGCACGCAGTCAGGACACATCTATTACCGGTAATTCCACCTCTCCATTGAGTAACGCTTTTTAGGAAGTGATACCAAATAATATTGACGACCATCACTAATGTATTTATAGCGATAAAAGGAAAATGCATGCTTAATTGTGCAAACTCTTTACTCGTTCTGAACAATAAATCTTAAAAAATATGACAAACAAAAAATAAAATGTGAAAAAAAGGTTTATCGTAATATGTGCAAAAATAAACCAACCATTATAGAAAAAAATATCCTTGCATGCAATATCAGGGGATATGGCTGATATTAGATGCAAATTTAAGACATGTTAAGAACCCTTAACGAAAATACAGCCTTTTGAGACAGGACAATACGAAAGGAAAAAACAAAAACATGAAAAGGCTTACAAAGGTATAAAATATAAACAATGACATGCATATATCAAAGAAGGATGGGAGGAAAGGGTCCAAGCAAGTAGTTCAAGAGGAAGGGTGCCTTTGATAATAGGGTTAAATTCATGCTATATTAGGAGCTTTTTTTAAAGTAATGCATATTTTTCTTAGACAGAGATGTTAGATATTACTCCCCCTCTACCAAAAATTCATTTAACACCTCCCACCTTATCGTTAAGCTCTAGAGTATACTAGTCCAAGGCAATGCAAAACCACCCCGGTAAACTATTAATGCTCTGTAGTACCCCTCTGACATCGCCCTATCCCCTGAATAAGCTTTTTCAGCTATTTCATAATAAAAACTGTACTTCAATCAGTGAATCCTGGTTTTCGCAAGCCAAGCCTATCATAATAGCCTCCAAAACACTCCAAACCGCTGTGAAAGCACGACAGCCCCCCTCCATCATCCACTTGGCAGCAGCCATCATCATCTTTAGAACATTTCGACCCTTTCTCTCCGAAAATAAGCTAGTGAATCGAAACTAAACAGTGATTTTTTATTTGAACACCGAGAGGACACCCATTTCTTTGCTAGAGCGTGATACTCCTAGCAATTCATCCTGTAATGCCACACTATTACTGCTCTGTGGCACCCTCTGACATAGCCCCATCTCCCCCCACCTCTG
This sequence comes from Artemia sinica, assembly GCA_027921565.1. Lineage (NCBI taxonomy): Eukaryota > Metazoa > Arthropoda > Branchiopoda > Anostraca > Artemiidae > Artemia > Artemia sinica. The sequence continues at coordinate 45,423,080 of CM051274.1, read as the reverse complement.
AAAAACTTTACAGACATTTCATGGTTAAAAATTATGCTTCAACCATTGATTCCTGATTTTTGCAAGCCATGCCTATCACAATTGTCACTAAAACACTCCATACCACCATGCCAATACAAACCAGCCCCCTCCGTCATCTACTTGGGACCACCACTCATCACCCGTAGGACATTTTCAATCTTTTCCAGCAAAAAAAGCTAGTGAATCTAAATTAAACAGTGTCTTTTACTTGGAAAGAGAGAAGTCTCCATTTCTTTACTAGGGCGTGATACTTCTAGCAATTCACGCCACAGTGCCACACTATAACAACGTTCTAGCACCCCTACACCATTTGTCATCAAAATTGTAGGCGTCTTATATTGTTTGAAACACACACACACACACACACACACACACATACACACACACACACACACACACACACACACACACACATACTAACAGCCAACATCCATAACCAACAGCCATATTCATAACCAACAATCATAACCAACAACCATAACCAACAATCATAACCAAAAACCATAACCAACAATCATAACCAACAACCAACAATAACATTCAATGTTAATTTCCCTATGGCTGCCGTGGCGTCAGAGGGCATGTCACAGAAATCCTATGGGAAAAGGGAGGGCATGTCATAGAAATCTGGGGAGGGCGTGTCATCGGAATTGAAATACCCCCACTACTCTTGCAGCCCTTCCCTTGGGGACTGTGGGGGGTTAAGTCATCCTCAAAGACATAATTATTAGACTTTTCGACTATGCTGGAAAAAATAGCTATCTCAAAATTTGGATATGGTGACTTTGGGGAAAAAAGAGCATTGGAGGGGGGCTAGTTTTTCTCCAATATTTTTAGTCACTTAAAAAGTGCACTAGAACTTTTTATTTCCGATAAAATGAGCCCTCTCCTGATCTTCTGCTATCACTGGTTCAATACGACCACCCCAGGGGAAAAAAAGCAAAAGAAACAACAACAAATTTAACACGCATACGTGATCTTTCTTCTGGAAAAATTGCAAAATTCCACTTTTTTACATAGGAGCTTTGAAAACTCTACAGTACGGTTCTCTGGTATGTTTAATTTGATGGTGTGATTTTCATTGAGATTGCTTAAAATATTGGGGGTCGTTCCCCCATTTTTCAAAAATTTGGCAAATTTTCTCAGGTTCGTAACTTTTGATGGGTGACATTAAATTTGGGGAATTTTTCATACTTTGAATAAACATCTAATTTGATTCTTTTAATGTATCTATTGTTGTTTAGACTCTTTTTCTTGGATTTTCGGTTACTATTGATCCACAACGCTCCTTACTTACAGTTCGTTACGACGAACTGTTTGATATAATATGATCTACAGCTTTTCCCGTCTAAGCTATTGTTTAATGTTTTTTTTGGTTTTAGAGAAAGAGAGGGGTTTTAGAGACGAAATAGTGGTGGGGGGGTATTTGATCTTAGGCGTCCAATTGTTTTACAGCCTTCAGGGATCGTTCTCTGGGCTAACAGTATTGCTTTCTTTTTGTTGAGACAGATAGTAGGGTCTTAGAAGACTTAGAAATGAAAAAATAAACTTTTTGTCCATGATCAGTTGAATCTTACATCCACAATTCCTTGGACGAAGAGGAACTTAACTCAAAAACAAAGTCTATACGGGCCCGGGTCCCCCAAAATGGGGCTCAGAAAAGGGCCTAAAAACTTTGTTTCTGATTTGTTCGAAACTTACATCCTTAAATCCTTGGACTAGGGGAATGTAAATGAAGGGGAAAAACGAAGAAAATAAACACTGTTTTCCCCAAAACAGTTCTTAACAAATAGCTAATTTTTTGTGTTTTTTAACGGTTTTGAAACTTGCAACCGCAAGTCCATGGCAAAGGAGACCTTGATATACAAAATTAATTTCAGATTGGAAGTTTAGGCTCCCAGAATGGGGCCTCAAAAATTCTGATTTTCTCTTTTTTTAAATTTTTATAATTTCGTTTTTTTAACTTTCAGGCCAAAAAACATTTTTCTTTTCGACTGGTTTGAAACTTATTTACTAAGGTCCTTTGGGTCATATAGGCCTCTACACACAAACAAAAATGGAAAAGTAAATTTTTTACCTCCAAAAGAGGGCCTTAGATAGGGCCAAAATAATTTTATGCTGACTTTCGCCCCCCCCCCGACATGGGGCTAAAAATAGTGCAGAAAACTCTTTTTAGTGGCTCCAAGCTTTGAAGCATAATTGTCTGGAATAAGGGTACTAAGTATTTTGTTGGAAAGGAGAGAGGTTTAGAGGCTGCTGAAAAGCACCAAAAAACTGTTCGTGTCTGCTCAGTTTAAGACTTACAGCCTTAAGTTACTACACAAAGGTTACCTGTCCTCTCAAAAACCGGGGTAAAAAAAAAAAGGGCAAAAACACTTTTTTCCTGATTGGTGAAGAAGACAGCAATGCGCAAAAACAAGAGAAAAGTATATTTCTTCTGAAATATATAAGAAAGAGCCGAAAGACTTTTTGGTTTCCAAATGGATTGAAACTTACATCCGTAATATCTTAGACAAAGGAAACCCTCAGCCACGAAAAACAGACCTGATGCATGGGTCCTAAAACTGGGGCCGTCCCTGATCAAATTGAAACTTCTAGTCCAAATTCCCCAGGGCAAGGGAAAGTTAGTATAAAAGATTTCTTTGGGGCTTTGTCTCTCCAGAAATAAGTTCAATAAAGGGCCAAAAGTTTGTTTTCTGATCGGCTCAAAATTTATTTCCGCAAGTCTTTGAGACAATAGGATCTCAATTCAAAAAAAAATGATTGAATGTAGAGGGTTACCTGAAAAGGAACCAAAGGTTTTTTTTTAGAGAGGCTTCAAGTTTACGCTCTGAAGTTTCTTGGCCAAGGGAGTTTCAATATAAAATAAAACTAGATGGAAGGACGAGCCCCCCCCCCCCTAAAAAGGGCCACATAACCTTCCTTGATTGTCTTAAAAACTTATATTCTTCGGATCAAGGGGAACTCAATTCATAAAAATAAAATACAATATTGTTTCGCCTGAAAAATGGCCACAAAAGGTCAAACCAAAATTTTACTCTGCGCAAACTAAGATTTAAAACTGTTTTGTCCTGGGCCAGGTGGACCCTAATATAGAAGAAAAATTTAGTAGGATGCCTACCCCCCTCCAAAGCATGAGCGTAAAATGCCACATACTGTTTTTCCAGTGGCGTGGAACTCCAAAGGATTGTTTGCTTGGCTAAGGGGCCAACACGTTTTGTTAGGAGGTGATGGGTGCTAGAGGGCTTGGAAATAACATAAAAACATGTTGTTCTTGACCAGTTTGAAGCTTACAGCTGGAAGTCCTTGAGCAAAAGGAAACCAAATGTAAATAAACTGCTCAAAAACTCAATACAGCAAGTAATTGAGACAAAATTTCACTTAAAGGGAGCAAACGTAATTTATAAAGACACAAACTTAAAAATAAATTTTGTTGTATCGATTCGTAACGCTCTAGTATGGGCCTTTGTTTTGTCTCTGACAGGTGTGCAACTTACAGGACATTTAGACAGAACCGGGTAGGCCTCGATGGAGACGAAGCAGTTTGAAGTTTGGTTGTGTTGACATGTGAACAGGGCCTGAAACGTTTAATTCCTGCCAGCTTAAACTTACAGAACATGGAGGCAGGGACAAGAAGACCTTAATGGAGGCAAAACTATTGAATATATTTCGTTGTATTGATTCTTGGCGTCAAAAAGAAGCCCACATTTGTTTTGTCTTCGATAAACTTAATGGGCAACTTACTGGGCATAGACACTGGGCATAACAACTTACTGGGCATAAAAAAATGTAAAATACGGGAACACTAAAAGAACACCGTAAAAGGGTCAAAAAGTGTTTTCCCCAATCTCCACGAAAGGTTGAGGGTAAGTAGACTCCAGCAATTAAATGGACATCTCAATGAGGAGAATAAGTTTTTGAAAGAACAGTTTGGCTATACCAGCTATATTTAGGGGATACAAAAAATTCAAAGAACACATCGAAAATGTGTTAAAATGCACTTTTATTACGTTTTTGTGAGTCGGACAATTTTTATTTTTTTTTTATATTTTAGGGTAGTAGACTGGAGCAAAAGGATTTTAATGAGGAGAAACAAGTTTTGGAACACAAATTCGACTAGATCGGCTATATCGCCGGATTATATAAAAAAAAAACTTAAAAAAACTCATCAAAAAGTTTGTTTTTATGCATTTTTGTTATTTTTTACGAGTTGGGCAAAAACTTTAAAGTTTTTAGGGTAAATGGACTGAAGCAAGGGAATCTAAATGATGAGAACAAATTTTTGAAAAAAAAATTCGGCTAAATCGGGCTATATCGAGATTTACAAAACCTTTAAAACTACATCAAAAATTTGTTTAAATGTATTATTGTTACGTTTTTACGAGAGTACTATCCCCATAGGCACTTCCACAACACCCATTACCACTACCCCTTTTTTTCCTTTAATGATTTAAGATGACGAAGAATTTGAACAGCGATTCCTTCAAGACACCGCTGTTATTGATTTTCTAAGAGATATAGATGTTAATTACGTAACAGGAACTGTTTTGTCTTTGATTGTAAAAACTTGTGAGGGCCAGGAAAAGACCTTCAGGGCCACCTTAAGTAAATACATGGTCCAAATTGATCTCAAACAAAGGATTTTTCCACCATTTATAGCAGCAGAAGCGTTACAGATTCTAGACATCTATTGATTTTTTCTAGAATCAAGGAATGGTTATTCTAGTAGCATGGCAAAAAAAGGGTTGTCCCGCTATTTTCCAGGAATAAGAAGCTTCACGTGTTCCACTATTGCTTTCATAGCACCAATGGATACCCATTATCCTCATAACAGAACCGAGTAATTTTCCACTGTTACTGGGGGGTATAAAACTGGGCATTGAAAGGCCAATCCCATCAGTCTTGCATTAGATTTTGAGGATATCACTTGATTTAAAAAAAATAAATGAAAAGAGTTGGATATCTGCTTATATGCTGGTATGTCTCTCTCTATGTATATACCCCTCCAAAAAAATGAGCGACATTAGAGTCAAATTTAACCTATTATATCTCTCTCTGTTGGATAAACAATTAAAAACACCAACCCATCCCTCATAAAATAGTATAATCGGAGATATAATAATCTTATTTTGTACTCTGAGCAAAATGCGATATATTTAAAATTCAAAAATAAAGTTCCTTCTTTCTAAAGATAATTCCAACTTCCTCTAATTAAGTTAAATCTAGTTTCAAAAAAGAAAAGTCCTTAATCAGCAAAGAGAAAATTGCATCTTAGCATCAGACAAAGAACGGTGCTATCCAGTTTTTGAATTTCGCCGAGAAGAGTGGTAATAAAAAAAACTACAAAATACAATGTTTTCGCAGGAAGTCTTAAGTGATAAGAGTGTGGGAACGTCTAAATCATCAGAAATAATTAAGACAGATTATTGGACGGAGGGTTTGGCCCGCCTGAGGACTTAGGCCAATCGTGGGGTAGCTCCCACGGCACATGATCAGGACATAGAATATATAGTGAAGAAAAGTGTTTTTTCGTGCTCTCATTATTATAGACAGAATTATATTGGCATTCAGGCATTGCGCTTCAAGTTATTATGCAGTCATTGTAGAGACTTGGGTATTCTTTGCCGTCATTTGAAGTGACCCATTGCTGTACACCTAAATATGTAAGTCATAATAAAACTATTATCTTTCTATTTGCGTTTATTATATTTTTATATGTCTGTATCTATCAGCACGACAGGTAGCTAGTTCGCATATCTCCAAGGTACGTTCCCAGGGATCTGATCTCCAGATAGCTCGAGGAAAAGAGGTTACATCAATTTATTTATTTTATTTTCTCGCTTTCGGCGAGAGGCGCGATCGTTACACCGCTTTTAATCATAATATTACATATGGCACAGTCCTTGGCGCTATAAGTGGCGCTATCGAAGAACTTATAAGGCGTAAGTTCGCAGCTTTTAAAGTACAATTTTAGACTTGACCCGGTCAATCTTCATTACCGCAATTAGGACGACCCATAAAACTTTTACCGCTACAATTTTTATCGCGTCAAAAGTATTTACTCTAAATTCTACCCCCTATTCAAAAGGTACTTTATTGCTAACCTGACAGATGTGTTTAAGCCAGGTTAGTTATTATCCCTCGTGCGTAGGGTGTATTTCAGCTTTGGCCATATTTACCGTCAGCAAGTATCCTTTGGCATATGATTCAATAATTGGACGAAAAGGCTCATTTTTTGCACTTGCTTTCGGCTGTAAAACAGATGCCTTTAGTTGAATCCTTACGTCAAATGACTTAAAAAAAGGCATGTTGATAAAACATAAAGTTGCGGAGAAAGGAAGAAAACGAAGACAATTAACAGCCAGTAAAAAATTGAAAAAACCGTTCAAATATTTCGGTCACGATCTCCACTTGACCGTCCTTAGTGCAGAAAAAAACGGTTAAAAATATAAAAAAACAAACCTTAAAACAAAACATAAAACTAAAATAGGATGACCCTTTTTTGAGTAACGGTTACCCGTAACGGCTACACCGTTACGTGTTTGGGATGTGCTCAAAACTGAATAATTTAAGTTTATGAGCCTAATACAGAAAAAAGTGTTATGAAATTAATAAAAGGAAGGCTTTTGAAAAGTATGATGACATGAACTTGGCATGGGGGTGTGCGCAAATCTGAATAATTTAGTTTTTAGGAGCCTAATACGGAGAAAAAGTGCCTTAAAAATTAATAAAAGGAAGGCCTTTGAAAAGTATAGTGGTAAGAAATGAGTATAGGGGGGGGGCACTAATCTGAATAATCTGGGTTCAAGTGTACAATATTGAAAACTAGGGTTAAAATTACTAAAAGGAAGGCTTTTGTATAGTACTGTGGTAAGAAATCGTTACAGAGGTATATGCAAATCTAAATAATCTGAGCTTGGAAGCACAATATGGAAAAAAGTGGCTTGAAATTGAAAGCGAAGGCTTTTGCACAGTAGGGTGGTAAAAAATTGATATCGAGGATGTACGCAAATCTGAAAAATCTAGATTTTGGAGCGCAATATGGAAAATTACGGTTAAAATTACCAAGACGAAGGAATTTGAATAGTTTGCTGGTAAGAAATCATTATGGGGATATATGCAAGTCTGAATATCTTAGCTTAGGGGTGTGATAGGGAAAAGAGATTTGAAATCAAAAGTAGTAAGCCTTTTGAATAGTATGGTGGTAAAAAATAGGTTTCAAGAATTTTCAGAATTCACTCCTGCAGAGCGACAAGGTGGCATTAAATATCAAGGCCAAACTCATTGATGTGTGCGATTGGCCTCGATTTTGGAGCGCAATATGGAAAATTAGGGTTAAAATTACCAAGACGAAGGAATTTGAATAGTTTGCTGGTAAGAAATCATTATGGGGATATATATGCGATCTATCAAACTCGAGTCTCTTTGAGAATGGCCATAAGAGACTGCATTGGATTCATGTTCTTTAACACGATTCGAGTTTGATGGGTCGCACACATCCATGAGTTTGGCCTGGATATCTAATGCCACCTTGTCACTCTGCAAGAGTGAATTCTGAAAATTCTTTAGCCGCAAGATGGTATTGTCACCTGAAACCGTCTCCATATACTGGTACCCATGACGCTTACAGTGCCTCAAGTTGTGTTTTAATTATAATTCTGTACGGAATCTAGACAGACACATTGGACAATAGTGGCATGTCCCATCACGCTTTTCACCCTCACTTAAAATTAAGAAAATTAATAACAGCTGCGTCTTGAGGGAATCGCCGTCCAACTTCTTCGTCATCTTAAACCATTAAAGTAAGAAAAGAGTAGCGGTTATGGGTGTTGTGGAAGTGCCTATAGGGATACTACTTACGTGTCGGACAAAACAAAATTATGTTAAATGGACTGGAGCAAGGGGATCTCAATGAGGAGAATAAGTTTTGGAAGAAAAATTCGGCTCTATCGATTCTTAAGACAAGATATTCTTCTTTAAAATATTCTTTTCGCTGATCTATTTGAAGGATATGTAGAGAGGGCCAAGCAAATCTTCATTTTGACAAAAAAAAAACTAGGAAGCAAACCCAGCTATACTGATTCGTGAAGTCCGACTTTTTTATGACCATAAAACAGAACTCTTTTTTTATAAACGACACATTGACATGAATTTAATTAATGAAATTATTCATTAAATAAAGTGCTGGACTTAAATAAGTTTATATTCAAATGCGTCAAAAAGGATGGCATCGGCCCCTATAGAACACCAAAAATAACTCAGATTTTCAATCCATTTGAATAAAATTGCCCTCCGTATCTACCCCCATAAATTATATCACAGATCTAAGACTGAACAAGCATATTGGTATCTTCATTTTATTAGGATTTTTTTGGGGGTAGATTTAGCAAATCTCAACAACATATTGACTTTTCAAGTTCCGGTTTTTTAGTTTTGCTCGTTAATAAAGGGGGGGTTATTTTTCGTTCCTATCAGCATATCAGAAAAAGTATTTTTCTAAATTTAGAGTGATCAATTGACGCCATCCTCTGCTTACGTTATCTCCTATCCTAATGCGTGCCCCTGTTACCTCTGTTACTACTTACCTCTAAAGATCTATCAACGCACTATTTGTGTCATTTAACAAGGCACAGGTCATACCATTACAAGTAACTTTGGTGTAATTAATGCTTATTAGGGAATAACTGAATAATGAGGATGATGAATAATCTCGTTTAAGAATTACTTATTAAATAAGTAACAATAGACAATAAATGTTTCAAGTTAGACAGTATAATGATAGAAAATTAGAATAGTTACAAGAACTTCAATATGAAATCAGCAATGACTTATTTGTCAACTCTATATAAATGGCGCCAAGGCCGTACCCAGGATTTTTTTTCGGAGGGGGTTTTACTCAAAAAAATTTTCAGGGGGGTTTTACACAAAAAAAAACTAAAAAAGCGCATACAAAAATTGTTTATATCCAATTTAGTTACATTTTTTACGAGTCAGACAAACATTTCGGAGGGTGGGGGGAGGGGGGTTCAAACCCCCCTACCCCCTTCTGGGTACGGTCTTGAATGGTGCATGGTTGATAGTTTGGCAACGAACCTGTGATAACGTCAAGATGAAGGGCCTCATTCCAGGAGTCACACTCAGTCAGCCAAAGTTTTTCAACCTCCATATAGCTCATAAGTTCAAACCCTAAACAAGTCCCCCAAAGTGGGAAAAAGTCTCCATTGCGATTTGCCGCTTTTGCCAAATTATAGAGCTTCAATCCAGCAATACCATATCCAGATGAGACTAAACTGACTCCTCCTCCGGGGAATAGAATCCTGAAATGGACATTGAAAAAGAAATTGCAAGTCTCTTCATCTACTTGTCATTAAAGTTCCCTTGGAAATGTTTCCTTGGACATCGTATTTTAGAAAATTGATTTTGGATAAATGGGAAAAAATAAATGAGTTGGTATTTTTGGAAATAGTTACTTTCCATGAAAACCTTTTTAGAAAAAGCCTTTCACATTAAAATAGTGAAATTGTAAAATATGTTCTGTACTGATACCATCTCAAAGAAAAATATTTCTAATACCGACATTGAAGAATAAATTACCTATTTCTCGGGTCATATTTCCATGTTGAATTCACTGCTGAAACCAAATCTGATAACTAATTTCAAAGCAGGACGAATTTTGCACTTCTTACAGTCTTGAATTCTAATAAAGAATTGTCAGAGGGTATATTCTCGAAATTATGGATATAGTGTGCAAGTACAAATATACGGATATACATATTATAAAAATTATACTGATTTAAATACGGATACACAAATACGGATTTAAGACATTATATTAGGCAACTGGTTACGAAAATGAAAGAAAAGCTTGTTAAGAAATAACAATCAATATGTAACTAAACCGAGATTTACTCTTTAAATTTGTTCTGGTCAATAGGTTATTAGATGAAATAAAACTGACCCCCCACCCCCTCCTACAGAGACAAAGTCTCTTGGGTCACTTGTCATCGAATGGGGAATTTTCCCAGAAAGGATACTTTTGAAAATTAAAGCTAGATAAAATAAATATGTCATTGTGTGGAAAATGGATTACGATATTTCAAAGTTAAAGTCTTACTGTTAATTTATTAGAACTTAGTGTCGCTAATAATACGGCTAATAAATAGAAAATGAAATATTACCTCCCATTGGTCTGCGGTAAAAAAATGGACTTTAATTTCATTGGTTTATAATTGTGACGAAAAGCCCATCACACTGTTCTATAGATGTTAGAACTGGCAGCTAAATAATCCTGAATTTTAAGTCTTTTTGGTCCTCTTGTGTTCCTAAGTGAAATGTAAAGCCAGTAAAAGAAAAAAAAAAACAACAAGCTGGTTCAACCTGTTTGAATTCCCATGTGAGATTTTTTTGCCCCATATGAAGGACGAAATGTTTTTACATTTTTTTTTGTCCTTCTATGCCTCCGTGATCACAATTTAAAACTAAACTAGTACTGCTGCCACTGCTACCAACAACTCGCCCCAGCGCCAAGCCACCTTAGGCCAACACAGCTACGCACACTCCTCTTTCATCCCAATCTATTCAAAGCCTACCTTTTTAAACCCTCCCAGGAAGTTCCCATTTCCCTTAAATCTTTCTTTATGACAGTCTCCCACCCCAGCTGCGGACGAGCTGGATTTCGTATAGCCCTTGACGGTTGGCAAAAAAAGGACAATCTTTGGCAATCTATCATCCTTCATTCGCAGAACGTGTCCAAGCCATCTTAACCTTTCTCTCAATATAGCCCTAGAAAGCGGGATTGAACCACACTTTTCGTACGGCCTACTCTTTGAAATACGGTCAGTCAGCCGGGTACCCAGAACAATCCGTAGGCAATTTCTTTGGAAAACATCTAGCAAATTTTCGTCCGCTTTTCGGAGCGCCTATAACTAAACTGTTCTTTCCAGGATACAAGACTCTGAAGCAGACACTGAAAAATGAATCACCTTTTTCTTTAGCTTCTGGTAAGAAAAATAGCAACAACCTTGTAAAAGTTGAAGTTGATAAAAAAAAAAACAGATTTCGTCATTTGAAAAAAAAATATGTTAAATATTTTGTAAAAAAAAAAAAAGTCATACACAATACTTTATTTACGTTGCAAAATATTCCATTACAAATTTCTCGTAGTTAAAACAATGTGATAAATTGTTTTGGCATTACAACCACTATAATACTGTATAATGGTAATTGTTTTTGGTATAGTTTTTTTTTAACTTATCACGCACTTGGGGCCGGGTTTTAGGGCTAATAGGACTTAAATTCAGTTAGCAACGTTAAAGCTGTCTTTAGTGCTAAACATACGGGTTCAGCCCCGTACGCAGGACGGGAAAAGGGTTCATGTGGCTCCAAACCAAATTTAGGGCTCTTATTAGTCGTGCATAAACATATATTAATTTTTTCACCCCTCCCCATTCACCCTCCCCATTTTACAATAGTTTTTCACCCTCCCCATTCCTATGAATTATTCAACTTGTGCTTGTCCAGATTTCTTAGAAATAACCAAGTTTGCTATTGGGATGTGAAAGTTGAAGTTCAGTTCAAGTTTAGCTGTTCAGATCAGCTCAAGTTGAGAAGAAAGTCCAAGTCCAGAGTCAGTATTGCAGGTTTAGTTTTATTTCCAAAGTCAGTTCCTATTCATTCCTCCTCATGCTTAAAACTTCTAAGGAGTTTAAGCTAAACAAGACATAAAACATAGTATTTAACTAAAAAAACACAAGATAATTAATATATACATTATTATTCTCCCCCCCCCCCCCAAAAAAAAAAAACAACAAATTATACTACTGATCTTTTTTCACAATTTCATTAAACTATTTGCAAGCCTTAACAATTGTTCTTTTATAGTCACTTGCAAAATCACCAAAAAATTTAAAAGAATTGCCTAAAATAAGTCTTATCTTATTAAACGAACAATAATTGTATTATATTGATTTATTTGGTACTTATGAAGAATACGATCAACACGCAAGAAGTGAGGTTTCGTGAATGCCAATGAAATGAGACAAATAGGATTAATGTATAATAGTTTATGAGCGAATTTGGGCTATATATTTGCACATTAGGGAGGGGGCGTTGGTAAACCATAGCATATATTAAATACGTAACCTAACCTAGCCTAGATACCTTTTTTTGCTGCTTCAACCCCCAAAAAACTAAAGTTTAAATCTTTGTCACGGAGTGAGCAATATCTCACAAGGCAGCGAAAACCTGTTTTTCATCAAGCACCTTTGATATTTCGATGCGGTCTGTTTCGCGTGTTTATCGAATTCTTAATAAGTAACATTTATTTATCTGTAAGTTTTTTTCTCGAAAACGATGCAACAATCTTCAATAAAAATTGGCATGCTACCATTTTCCAATGCAAAAAAATGGTCTAGATAGGTCACGAATTTGGGAAAATTTGTTTGGTGCCTTAATTTGGCAATTTTTTTTTTATGAATTTTTTCACAAATACTTGGAATAGCTACAGTAAATTTTGCTGGAGATGAGTGCCTGTGCTAGATATTTAAAAAACCCTCTATAATTTACTTTGATAGTTGATAGTATAAAATAATTTGTCGGGATCAATGAGGTCTCCCGAATAAAAAAAAAATTAAAGTTATTTTTCGAAAGAGGCTAAAAACTGTCGTTCTTTTCACCGGGCGAAGCTCGCCCCCTGGTACTTATTTCTTAAACGTAAAAGATGCTGGCGTAATATAAGACTGTGCGGCACACATGTTCAACTCCTAAATTACATCTGGGGAGACAGTATTCTGTGCTTAAATCCATTGGACAGTTTTTTATGTAACGTATGCATATACATTAGAAACACTATATGTCATCTGCTGTCCCATCTCCCACACTACTACTACTACTACTACTAATATTAACAACTCACCGCAGCAACAAGCCGCCTGAGGCCAAAACAGCTACGCACGCTGCTCCTCCATCCCAATCTATTCAAAGCCTCCCTCTTTACACCCTCCAAGGATGTTCCCATTCCCTTTAAATCTTTTTTTATGACATTCTCCCACCCCCAACCGCGGAAGACCTGCTTTCCGTTTAGCTCCAGACGGTCGGCCGAAAAGGGCTATCTTCGGCAATCTGTCATCTTCATCCGCAGAGCGTGCCCTTACCATCTCAACCTTTTTCTCTTTATAGCCCTAGAAAGTAGGATTGAACAACACTTTTCATACATCCTACTGTTTGAAGTACGGTTAGTCAGCCGGGTACCCAGAACAATCCGTAGGCAATTTCTCTGGAAAACACCTAGCAAATCTTCATCCGCTTTTCGGAGCGTCCATGCTTCAGAGGTTTGCACCAAGGTTTGCAGACTTATCTTCCTTTGCTTCCAAACTTTTTTAACTGTGAAAAAACACCCTGGGCTTTGGCTATTCTACTTTTAAAATCTTCACTGCTCCCACTGTCTTTACTAGGCCTAATAATACTACAAAGGTAAGTGAAGCTGTCCACCTGATCAATCTTTTCGTTACCCAGTGCCAACGTCACCTTTTCATCTTCACTTATTCCTAGCCTTAGTGACTTAGTCTTATTAACATTAATTTTAGTACCTATTCTAGTACCCTGAACTCGCAAACCCCTTTTAAAAGTTTATTTTGCTCACACTTTCATCTAGGATGCTTGAATCATCAACATAGTACAGGAGAGTTTTTCCTTCCCATTTGATTTCGTGGGAGGTTGTCTCCCATTGCCTTTCCTGTGCTTCTTAAGACAAAATCCATCGAAATAATCCATTAAAAGAGGGATAGAGCACAACCCTGCTTAACTTATAATTTAATACGAAACCAGGTACTAACCTCATTTCCTACCTTAGCCGCAGCAGTGTTATTCTCATACATAGCACAAATCACTTTAGTGTATTTGTTTGGTATACAAAACAGAGATAAGACCTTCGCTAAAGCTTTTCTATCAATAGAATCGAATGCTTGCTCATGATCTATAAAACTGAGGACCAAAGGTGTTTGATAGCTCGGGCAGTTCTCATTTATTAACCTAAGAGTGAAAATTTGTTCAACACATCCTCTACCTTTTCTAAAACCGCACTGTTCATCTCTTATAACTTTGTCTAAAGCATCTCTCAGTCTAAAAAGTATCATCAAACAAACATAACTTAAAAACAATATTTAATTTTGTTTTCCAAGACAGTGCAATTTAAATCGGTAAATATTTCGGCCCTATGTCCAAGGGCCGTCTTCAGCACAACATTAAAGAAAAATTATATATATATATATATATATATAATATATATATATATATATATATATATATATATATATCTATATATATATATATATATATATATATATATATATATAGATATATATATCTATATATATATATATATATATATATATATATATATATATATATATATATATATATATATATATATATATATATATATATATTATATATATATATATATATATAAATATATATATATATATATATATATATATATATATAGATATATATATATATATATATATATATAAATATATATATATATATATATATATATATATATATATATATATATATATATATATATATATATATATATATATATATATATATATATATATATATATATATATATATATATATATATATATAGATATATATATAACTAACATACATTAAAATACGAAGTTTAAACTAAAAATGCTCTTAAAAACTTTTAAAACAGCCCCAGCATCCTTACTTCAGCGAAGTTCGACCAGGACTGATAAATAAAATGATGAGAGAGGATGAATTCATTCAAACGAAATAAAATAAAATTATTAACTGCAAGTTTTCAAAGCTAATCTTGCTTTTTTAGCAGCTAGTCTTAAAGGCCTTTTTGTAATGGGTTCAATACTATTGTCAATTGGTTTGATAAAATATTTTGTTAGATCATTTTTTAATTAGATTTGAGTATTAAGAATTCAGTGAATACTCCTAAGATTCAGTGAATACTCCTAAGAATTCAGTGGATACACCAGCATAAAGAAGACATAGACATAGCGTTGGTTGCTAATAGCTCTAATAACTCCTTTGATTCTGCTTTAGCTAGCCATATATTTGATAATCCCAGCCACACAATACTTTTTGAAAAATATTCTCTCATTAGTAGTGATTTGGGGGATAAAACAGGTAGTTCGAGAATCTATCGAAATTAGGCTCAAAATAAATAAAAATATTTTCTTAAATAGGGACTTAGGAGAGTATATATATATAATATATATATATATATATATATATATATATATATATATATATATATATATATATATATATATATATATATATATATATATATATATATATATATATATATATATATAGATATATATATATATATATATATATATATATATATAATTTTTCTTTAATGTTGTGTTGAAGACGGCCCTTGGACATAGGGCCGAAATATTCACCGATTTAAATTGCACTGTCTTGGAAAAAAAATTTCCCTATTTTTTTTTAAGTTTGCGTTTTGTTTGATATGGAAAGGCAGTGTGGTCTTCGTCAATATTTGTGAAAAAGTATCATATTACTAAGTAATTTGCAGCCTAAAGAGACCAGGTTAATACCTCAATATTTACCACACTCACTCTTATCACCTTTCTTATACAGTGGTTTCGTTGAGGTTTTCCTAAAATCGCCAGGTACTTCCCTTTTTTCAAAGATCATATTTATAATCTTCAGTAGCTTATTGCTAACGTCAGAGAAACCATATTTAAAAGACTCATTCACAATGCTATTTGCACCTGGAGCCTTATAGTTTTTCAATTTATTTAGTGCTGTCGCTAATTCTTCCTCACAAAACAAATCTTTCTTCACATCCAAGGTATCGCAATCTTCTTTATATCCCACTATATCTTTTCCTGCAACTCTATCTTAGTTCTTCCCCATCTCTCTTTAATTCTTTCGTTATTACTAATGCGGCGGCCCCATTCCTATCTTTAGCTGGAAAAGGTCCGGATTGACTCTCAGTGCATTGACATGCCGGTAAAAAATTTTGCTATTACGGTCTCTAGCTGCACCTTCCAGATCCTTGGCAATTTTATCCATGACCTCCACTTCACACCTCCTTAGTTCACATTTAATGATTTTTCCACTTTCTTTATATTCCTTTTGTTTTCATATGATCTATCACTCAGGTGATTCTTGTGCAAGCCTCTTCTCCTCTCTATTAAACATAAAGATTTCAAGACACCATCAGCAACTTCACAAATGATTTTCCAAAATTTATTACATTCCTTTTCCACATTGTCAAATTTTAAATTCTCTAGTTTAGTATTCAACTGTTCCTGGAAATTTTCTCTTGAATTCTCATCCTGGAGTCTACCAACATCATAAATTCCCGGGGGGGCAGTTATCCTTCCTAAATTTCAGCTTTAAATTAAACCTAGAAACTACTAGATGGCGAACCTCCCATAATTAACCAATACTACCATAATCTTACCAAAGAAGACAAAAGTAGGAGTTTACAGTAATTTACATTAAAAGCTCTCATTAATATTTGGCCTTTGGTAATCTTGTTGATGGTTGTTTCGGTCTAGGCTCAGGTTAGCTTGGTAATTTCGGGACTCAAAAGCATCTAAAGTCACCTTGCTGATTCCGGTGCCATTTCAAAACAAATAAATAAAGTAGATGACTTGATAGTATCTTCCTATATGTGAGGTAGCAACCACAGGTACTTTTTTAGCAGAATAAGTGATTAATTTCTACGACTTTGTATTTCGAGCTATGTGTGGCGAGGGGGGGGGGGGGGGGTACTAAGAATATGCATATACGGAGATATGTACTCCTTCTACTTCAACAAATACTTTTTGACTTTTGTTTTCCTTTTATTGTGAGATTCAGAATATGAATTCAAAATAGTCTGAAGACTGAGTTTAGTTTGTTTTTGCGAAATATTTTTCTTAATTTTGCTTATTTTTTTTTTACTGAGCAAAATATTTACAGCATACATAGCTACATATTCCTCTGGGCTGCCCAAGAGCCTGATGCAAGGCTTCCAAAGGGGTAGTCCAGCAAACAAGGAACAACAAATATAGTATCTTCCAAAATTTGATTTAATGAAGATTCCACTATTCAACCTAGAAACTAACAGTAATGTCGCCCCATTACTCACAACATAAAATACCAATCCATCATTATCATCAATTCCCCAATGACTCATTCGACTATAGTTTGTTATCCTTAATAGTTTGTGAGCATTGGACAAAGGGTACATATAATCTAAGCTGGTTTTCCAAAAGATGAAACCAGAATCTAAATTTAGGGAAAGATACTAAAAGATATTATCTTACATCTCATTAAAAAAAAATAATTAATTTCTGAATCATGGGAAAGAAACTCCCACGGTACTAACCTTACAGCCTACATGACATTGCACAACAAAAAATTAAATATAGGTTAATTACCCATTAACACTGTTGAAGATGAATTCATAGTAAGATTCGTCTTGATTAATCCTAAAAGAAGAGAAACTTATGACTTATGATAAAAAAAAAGACTGTGACAAATCAAAAATATTTAATTCCAGTAGCTATATAAAAACCTTTTATTTTAATCTTTTTTGCCTATGGAAAAATAAGTTGAAAGTAATGATGGATTTTATGAAATGGAATATCTTAATTTTTTCTATGTACTTTCCAGTTTCAATTTTTAAGAAGTTGTTAGTATATTATTATAATTTTAGGAGTAATTGGGGCTACCAGTGCTGTCATAATATGCAAGGTGACATAACCCACGTATCTTTTGACAAGGGATGGATTAGAAATGACGCTATGTATGGTTTATCAAACATAAATGACATCATTCGTACTTGAACATCAATACAATGAATTGATATTATTGATAAAAAAAATTTCATTTTCATAATGAAGCTCTTGAAGTAAGTTTTGAAATAAATCAAAACACACTATAAGCATACAGGTGGTCAAAAGGGCGTATTTGCATTATATCAGGAACGACCAAGGCTATTAAGTTGAAACTTTCAGGGGTACTTGTATGAAATACCCCCTACCAGTCAAGTTTTTCATTCATTTACGCATGGCAGAACCGGTTTTTTTTGTTAGTTTCTTTCAGCTTAGGGTGAGACAAGACGAAAATAAGTGACAAAATAAATGGAAAACATATAATTTGGGCTATATATTTGCATATTAGGGGAGGGGGGGATAAAGTATATAGACAGTGTGAAGTTAGAAAACAATTCTTACTAAATAATATGCAGAATAATCGAACATAACACATTAAGCATGCAGACCCGCTTTACCTTACCCCCACCCCCAATGTGCAAATATATAGCCCAAATTTATTTCTAAAGTATTATATTTCTATCACACTTAGGTAGCTTTATTTTTCATTGCGATTGAGTGTCAGAAAAACATATTAGAAGAACATTAGGTAGGGGGTATTTCATACAAATACCCTTTCAGCAAATGTTAAGGTCGGTTGATGAACTAAATAAATAGCGAATTTACGCATCCAGATTGTCAAAAGGGCATATGTCTAATATCTCAGGAACGACGGAAGGTATTAAGTTGAAACTTTAAAGAAAATCTTGGGGAGGTGTTCCATTGAAACAAAAGAGTCGAGTAGTAAAAAAATACCAGTGTCAAGCCTGAAGGATTGACATTATTGATTAAGTAATTGGATTAACGACACGTATTGACTACTAAGGTCCCTGCATCGGCCATGCAATGTGTTTGCTACAGAAAAGTTTGATCTCTGGGTCCCATATTACCAAGTTAAACTCAAACCCACTGTGCCACTGCAGAACCGAGATTATGCATTTATATTTATTCTAATAATTTTGAACAGCTACTTAAAATAACTGACTATTGATGGATAAAAATTAATAGAAGTAACTCATTTCGGAATAAATTTCAACAACTTAGCAAATTACTTATTTTTTTAGCTTCCATTTCCTTAGGTCACAATCGTGGGCTTTTCGGATTGACGATCTTTTGTTTTTTGTAATCGCAATACCCATTGTCCTCAAACCGATGACACAGAATGCATATTCCATCGGTGTTTGTACAGTTGAAACGCAAACCATATTCTTATCCCCAAAACAACTTAAACCTTCTGTGAAATCAATATCTTCTTCGTAAACTAAAACTTTGCACAGAGTTTTTTAGTATCATAGTAACGATCGGAACACAGGAAGCCTCTACATGAGAGTCACAAACCTCATCAATACAGAAATTAAAATGTTTAACTTAAATGCGTATCTTCTATGTAGTTTATACGGGTTGTAAAATCAACACTGACTATCAAATCTATTGAAAATCGTTCAATTTTCACAAGAACCATATCTTAATATAAATAAATACAGAGAATGAATTTTCAACATTGCCAATACTCACTTTGAAACGTCGTACTCACTAAACAATACCATAAAGAAAATATCTATGCCAAATACTCAATACCCTTCTAACAAATGCCTATTGGATACCTCTACAAGATAGAGGAGCAATATAGTGATATAAATTTTGTTTCTAAAAACAAAGAAGATAAATCAAATTTAAGGTATTGCTATTTTAAGAAATACCGTGCACAAAATAATTTCAGAGGTTTTTCAACAGGTGATTCAGTCTATTTCCTTAAATTTACTTGACGATTGCATTCAAACCTTCTTTTATGAGAGTCATATGCACTATATTCACTATAGATGCAAAACATAATTATTCTTCCATTCGGAATCAAATCAGCGATGATACACATCTGCTGATACTTTCTTCCCACTCAAATGCTAAAGTACTTCCCAATGCAATTTCAACGATGGAACTTTAATCTGTAGCTTTCAAATTATTCTTCAGATTTTCATATTATCCTAAAGAATGAAACTACTTATTTCCTACATAACCCTAAAATCATTATCTGCACGAAACTCTTATTTGTGTCAACATCAACTCCGCACCTGCTCAGTAATCAAGTGTAAAACGATCGCAAATCTTTATTTGGAGCCCCCTTTTAGGGGGCTGACATATGACGCGATAGCGCCTGGAGTAGCCTACAACAACTGTTATGACGTTCGTAGATTTTAGCGTCTCACTTAATACTTTTTAGCTGATAAGCCATATTCCTTTTTACACTCTTAACTCAATTAACTTATGTTTTGGGTTACGGAGCCGCAACCACTTCTAATTTTGAATTCAGACACGCTAGCTTGTTTTCGGTGTGATAATGCGTTCAATGAGGTTAATTAGAAAAAATAACAGGGGTGCTGATTCACGAAAATATAGGGGGGAGGAATTTTTCTATTTTAATTATTAAAGGTATGAAAAAGGTATTTTTTTTTAGTTTTAAGGTAGGGTTAATTTGCTGATTTTTGTTTTTTTTTTCAATCAAAATAACAAAACTGGGGTATATATTCTGCCCCTGCATTCTTACCCATTTGGGGCCCTTGGATCTAGCCTAAACATTTTCTGTTTTAAATTTTGTTTGCTTTGTTTAATTATTCTACTACAATTGAAGTCAATTATTTAAAATCATGAACTGGCGTTAACTTACAAAATGGGGACAACTCTGCCTCCAGCTGCTTCCACCCATTTGACATAGGAAGCTGCAATATAGCTCTCTGCATTTGGATCTATTGCTTCAAGGCTTCTTGGAAGCTCTTTGAGCTAAAACTCCTAAAAAATAATATCATTAATAACATTTGGCACTAATGCCACTGACTGATATGTTTCCCATCCAAAGTCGCGTGTCATTATCATTAAATATATATATATATATATATATATATATATATATATATTATATATATATATATAATAATATATATATATAGACAAAAGTTTCACCATCACTGCCTGGTCAATCTATGAGAAAATATGTTTTTCCAACATAATTAAGATTAATGGTAGCCTATAAAATATTTTTAACAATTTTAATTGGCTTTTCTAGAAGAAGCCGATACAATTTTCCACTTTCTCGGTCAAAGCTTACTTTGAATGAAGCTAATGTGAAACATAAGTTCAGTTTATGATTTTCGCATTACAGAAGGCATGTTGAACACTTCCGATTTTTCCGCTATCTACTTATTTTCCCATAGGGCCATCTATCTGCTATCTACCTTTGAATGGTGGTGGTGATCATAAAATTAGACCATGCAAGCATAAATCTCCAAATGAATCACCTTTGTTTGCTACTAAAAAGGAAGTTTTTAATTGAATTTCGATTAGCAGTCCAAGCAGTCTAGCAGTCTAGAGCAGTCCAAGCAGTTGTGAAAATACAGAGGAGGCTACTGATATTCTGGTTCTGATCGCATCACTGCATCCACTCTTAATGTCTATGATCGGGCCTAGTTATTTAAAATTGTTGACAAACTCAATTGGCAGTGATTCAGTATTAGGGACGAGTAAGATTTATCGTTGCCATTTGGTCTTCTCAATACTGATCTTTAATCTCATGAGAGCAGCTGCTACAGGTACTCTTGGAGCACTTCCTGCATTTCTAGGGAAGAACTACCTAACAGCAAGACGTATTCCAAATGGTCTAAGTCGATGATTTTGAAATCTGAGCTTATTCTAGTCTATTAAAGAATTGAAAAGTTCTGGGAAGAGGAAGCGACTTGGTTTCACACCCGTTGACTTGGACACAGGCTCGTGAGTGTTTGTTGCATGCTCAGATTGGGTGAACAACCACAGGAAGTGCTCTATTTTCCAGCATTACCCATCCAAATCACAGAACAGACAGCCCAGTTGAGTGCGGTGACAACATTAATTAAACACTACTGTTCCTATTTGCTGAAGTTTGGCCTTATACTTGAGTATTTATCTCGTCGTAAAAACCTGATTCATACATTTCATTCCTTCTCTGAATCCAGGTTGATTGGGCTGGATTTTCAACTTTTTTTTGTAGATCTAAAGAAATCCAGGGGAACAATAACAAACATATTCGCAGCTATGCTAATGAGAAATACCACGGCAGTTTTTTGCATTCAGTTTTTTCAACCTTATTGATTCCAGGAATGATAGTAGAGTCTCACCAATCCTGGGGAAATGGTTCTTGCGTCTAAATCGCATTGAAACGATCTTGTAGTTTTACAGCTAAGCTTAGGACTGCTTCGAAGAATTTCATTGGGATAGAGTCAATTCTTAGGGCTTAATCATTCTTGATTTTCTTGATGACTCTCTCTAGATCTCTTACACAGTTGGTGGTCAAATATTATCCTCATCAGAGGGGCATATGCTTACTAATTCTATTCTTCCTAGCGGGCCGATTAGGAGAGCTGCTGCTATTTGCTAATATATTATTGATATTGGAGGGCTAGGATACAAGGGCTACTGCAGGTGTCGTAGGATTAAGAAAAATTTTGAAAGGGAGATATCCATATTTCTGCAATGTTTTTCTTATGTGGGAGAAGGGTACTAGCATTGCTTCTTATCAAAGGTGTATAATTCTTATTTATTCCAGAAGCTTCTTTGAGAAGTTGTTAGAGTTTACTAAAATCTAAGGGCCTGCGTATTTCTCCATATTTGTTGCCATTTGATCCCAATAAACCTATGTGTGGCGGTATTGGCGAGCTGAATTTTGATATTGCTCCCTGAAGTCTTCGAAGTCAGCAAACCCCCTATTGCTGCTCAGTTGCTGCTCCTTTGATGTTAATTTGATGGTTTCATCAAAGATCCACCTCTTTGCATTTTGTTTTTCTTCTCACAAGCATCTTTTCGGCTGCCTTTTGTATATTTTCTTCGATTGACCTCCTTTCTCCCTCAATATTGCTCGCTGACCTGCAACCAGGATCCAGAGCCAGTATGCTCGACCAATTACAAAGTTCTAAGAAGAATTTTATCAGAATTTGCATGCCTATTAGACATCCTACATCGCATCTTTGGCGGGAGGGGGGGAATAACGTTTTTTTGCGCACTTGCAGTTAGAGGGCTAGAATAGTCTTCATTAGTATGTAGTCGGACCCGTTTTTGGAGCCGGTGTCAGCGCCTCTAAAGGCTCTTAAGATCGTAATAGAGTTTCTCCTGTGCCCAGATATTAGAATGCTGTTGAGTTGAGAATGTGTCCTTCCATTGCTGGATCTCCAAGTAAACATGTGTGACAATTTATGCTTGAAAAAGGAAGAAATAGCTCATGAGAGAGACTAGGAATGAAATCATCTCCTATGGCTCGTGCGCACCATGCACGCTGGGTGTCAAGAATCTGCCAGTGAGTCTTCACCACCGGAAGAACACGCATGGAGGACTACCAACTTAGTTTTATGTTTGTTTGATGTGAGTGTGTTGCTTATTGTGCAAAGTTTTTAAATTAACCGTGTAGAGTCTTTGCTAAATAGCAAGATTTTTGTGTTTCATGGTATTCATTTTAAAAATAATTTCCCAAATTAGTTTTCAGACAGATGGCGAACCCCTCAAGCCCCCAAATCAAAAATCTAAAATTATAACCATGGTTACCAGAGATAAAATTATTTGCTATAACCTTTACATTAGGACAGATGTCAAAAGTGTTTATGGGATAAAATAAACAGGTGAAACATGTTCATTTTTTGTAACTTTCACACCAACTCCATCTCTGTTCAAAAACTAAAAATATAGTCATTAAAAAAAAACGCTCATTCACTAGAAGTAATAATGGCTACTCTACCTTATATAAAATCATCTGTTTATGCTTTGGTATTCAAGGGGTGCCTTGAAGGGCAAGCTGCTGCACAAACTCTAGATGACTTTGGGTACTGAAATCAACAACTTGTTAACCTAAGTTTTATGTCCAAAGGTGCCCTGACCCTGGTGCCAAGGGTCCAAAGCCTGAATTTTAATGAAAACCATTTGAGAGCCAATAACAATAGAAGTGGAGAGGAGTGTATTCGGAATGGGGTGGAGTGGAGCGGGAGTGTAGTAAAGTGGGTTTGAATAGTAAGATTGTAAAATCGTGCGATAAATTTATCTACTTTTGTTTGCTAATGGGGCGAGAATTGAAACGAGCATGGCGGTTATTACTGGAGCATGTTGAGCGTAGAATACACCGAGATTAACCTCCAATTATAAACCTATAATCTTGTTTAGACAGAGATTTCATTAGCGATTTCATTTAAACGCTTCTTCAAATACTTGGGTATTGAACTCCTCAACATATTGTAGCCAGCACCGTTTTGTGATATAGTAAGTGATTCCCAATCCCGTCAAGCAAAAGATAGGTGCTATAGTTGCAGATACCTCCTCTGGCAAGTGTATCTGCTTGACCACAAAACTGGCCACCCATGGCAACTTCGGATCTTTTAATTGTGTTTTTAGTTACTTGCATCTTTTTTTCAATTTACTTTTTTGTTCATACCTCATCTGTGTTTTTTTTGGATGAAGAAATTTAAAATATATAGACACATACTACAAGGAAAGGAGCAGGAGGGGGCAACTGGGAACTGGGGAGCCTGGGGAATCGGTCTCTCCCTCTGATATCCTAATTTTGTTGAATCTCTTGGCATTTCCTATTCAAATTATCAAATAAGATTTATTTTGATTTTTCGTTGTTGGGCCAAACCCCCAAATTTTTTTCATTATTCCTCCCCCTCGGAAAAAAAAAAATCCTGGGCGCGTGCCTGATCTTATCGATGGTGAATAAGCAAATTACACTGTTGCTTTCGAAGCGTTTTGTGTATGGAACCGGCCGAAGGTTACTGCAATATTACACGTTAACCAGGCAGCATGAATCCGCTTTCAACCTATCAATCCGTATTAAGTTTGACTTAATCATCCTTTGCATGTTTTTTTTTTTTTTTTTTTTTTTTTTTTTTTTTTTTTTTTTTTTTTTTTTTTTTTTTTTTTTTTTTTTTTTTTTTAGGTCTTCTTTGTTCTTTGTAATTTCTATTTGTTTCAGGCTTTGCTCTTTATTCATGATAATATCTACTCCTGCTCGTTTAAAGTTTGATATCTTATACAGGCTAAAGTACGTACGTCTTAAATTAGAAATTCACTCTTTACTTTTCTTGGAAACACTCTGATTTTTAATTTAATTACAATTTAGGATGACAGCAGATAGAATGAAAAAAGCACAATGCTTTTCTTTTAACTTGTTTTAATGAAATGTGTCCTTGAAAATCATAGAATTTAAGTGGTCTTTAAGCAGTTAATCTGATCAAGTCCACTTTTTATTAAATAAAGATTAACAGCAGAAACACCAAAACATTTTTTCTTCGAACGCTTAAAAATTTTCTATAAAAACTCAATTTGGCGAAGTCCAATCTGAAAGAGATTTAAGGACACAAGGGGATGTACACTTAAAGGAAAATAAGAAAATAAGAAAACACCTCCGAAAGCTTGGGATACATTCCAGTAGCTGCCAGTGGATCTGGCCAAAAACAGACCTTCGGTATTCGGGTCGGTGTTCCTTTTTTTTCTCGGAATAGCAGCTAACTGGGGATCCAAAAGCACCTAAAACCTAGACACTACTACTACTAATAGCAACTCACTGCAGCACTAAGCCACTTGAGGCCAACAAAGCTCCGCACGATCCCTCCTCCATCCCAATGCATTCAGAGCTTCCCTTTTTACATACAGCCAAGATGCTCCCATTTCTCTTAATTTTGTTCTTACGACATCCACCAACCCCGCTCAGGGACGACTGGCTTTTTGTTTTGGCTGTAGTAGACGGTTGGCCAAAAAGGACAATCTTTGGCAATCTGCCAGCCTTCGTCCCAGAACGTGTCCTATCCATCTCATCCTTTTCTCATTATAGCCCTAGAAATTGGGATTGAACCACAATTTTCGTACAGCTTACTGTTTTAGCATCTTCACTGCACCCACCGTCCTTGCTAATAATACTGCCTAGGTATGCGAAGCTGTCTACTTGATTGCAGTTCTCGTTACCAAACATCACCTCTTCACCTTCACTTATTCCTAGTCTTAATGACTTCGTCTTCTTATCATTAAATAAAAAAAACAAGTTTTTTTAACTGAAAGTATGGAGCGACATTAAAACTTAAAACGAACAGAAATTATTCCGTATATGAAAGGGGCGGTCCCCTCCTCAACGCTTTGCTCTTTACGCTAAAGTGTTTTATTGTTTAAAAAAAATAGAGTTGTGAGAAAGTCAAACTTTAGCGTAAAGAGCAAGGCGTTGAGGAGGGGACAGCTCCTTTCATATACGGAATAATTTCTGTTCGTTTTAAGTTTTAATGTCGCTCCTTAGTTTCAGTTAAAAAAACTTGTTTTTTTTTTATTTAATTTTTTGAACGTTTTTGAATAAATGCAGGTTTTGATCTTGGCTCACAGCACATGAATAATTAAAACAAAATTTTCATATTAATTTACTTTTATTTGGTTAAATGGCTTTCTCGAAACTTGTTTCATTTTATTTACGAACGTTTTTATTAGTAATAAATATACGTAGCTTACGAATTAATTTACGTAACGAACTTCTGTATTCATATATTTTTAAAACGTATATTAGGGGGTTCGCCCCCTAGTCAATACCTTGCTCTTTAAGCGAAAGTTCGAATTTTGTTCCAATTCTTTAAAACTGACCGCTTAATCACAAAGGCCGTTAATTAGAATAAATAGCTCTTATGAAAGTACTAAAAAATCTCTGGCTTAAAGAGTGAGGTATTGACTAGGGGGTGAACCCAATAAATATATGTAATATTTTCTGTTCGGTTAAAGTTTTGATGTTGCTGCTGTTGCAGTTGAAAAACTTGTTTTTTTTTTATATTTAATTTCTGATCTTTTTTTAAAATAATGCTGGGAAGTCCGGGGTCCCCTTCATAGCAATGTCCCTTCCCCCATGAAAACTTCCTTCATGGAAAGATCCTCCCAAATAACCCCCGACCCCCCCCACTACCAGGAAAAATCTCCCCTGAAAACGTCTGTACTGTATACTTCCCATAACCAATACTATATGTTAACATTGGGTAAAGTTCATAACTTTCAGCCCTCCTTCCGGGAACTTCGGGGGATTAAGTCATCCTAAAAGACATACTTCTAATATTTTCGAACATGCTGAACAAAATGGCTATCTCAAAATTTTGATCAGGTGACTTTGGGAAAAAAGGAGTGTTGGAGGGGGCTTAGTTGCCCTCCATTTTTTTTGGTCACTTAAAAAGGGCACTAGAACTTTTAATTCCCGTTCCAATGAGCCCTCCCACGATATTTTAGGACCACTGGGTCGATACGATCACCCCTGGAAAAAAAACAAATAAAACACGCACCCGTGATCTTTCTTCTGGCAAAACATGCAAAATTCCACATTTTGTAGATAGGAGCTTGAAACCTCTACAGTAGGGTTCTCTGATACGCAGAATATGATGGTGTGATTTTCATTAAGGTTTTATAACTTTTAGGGGGTCTTTCCCCTTTTTTCGAAAACTCAGCCAAATTTTCTCAGGCGCGTAACTTTTGATGGGTAAGATTAAACTTGGTAAAACTTATATATTTGAAATCAGCATTAAAATCCGATTCTTTTGATGTATCTATTTGTATCAAAATACCTTTTTCTAGAGTTTCGCTTACCATTGAGCAGGGTCCCAATAACCAATACTATATGTTAACATTGGGTAAAGTTCATAACTTTCAGCCCTCCCCTGGGGGCTTTGAGGATTAAATCATCCTAAAAGACATAGTTATAATATTTTCGACCATGCTGAACAAAATGATTATCTCAAACTTCTGATCGGGTGACTTTGGGAAAAAATGGGCGTGGTGTGAGGGGGTCTAGTTGCCCTCCATTTTTTTGGTCTCTTAAAAAGGGCACTAGAACTTTTAATTTCCGTTCCAATGAGCCCTCCCACGATATTCTAGGACCACTGGGTCGATACGATCACCCCTGGAGAAAAAAAAAAAAAAAATTAAAAAAAATAAAAAAAAAATAAACACGCATCCGTGATCTTTCTTCTGGCAAAAAATGGAAAATTCCACATTTTGTAGATAGGAGCTTGAAACCTCTACAGTAGGGTTCTCTGATACGCTGAATATGATGGTGTGATTTTCATTAAGGTTCTATAACTTTCAGGGGGTGTTTACCCCTTTTTTCGAAAACCAGCCAAATTTTCTCAGGCGCGTAACTTTTGGTAGGTAACATTAAACTTGAGGAAACTTATATATTTGAAATCAGAATTAAAATCTGATTCTTTTGATGTATCTATTGGTATCAAAATTCAGTTTTTTAGAGTTTCGGTTACCATTGAGCCGGGTCGCTCCTTACTTACAGTTCGTTACCACGAACTGTTTGATTGATTTCTAAACCTATTTATGCACCTTGAACTCCTTGAACCTCTAAAAGTTTATTCATTTTGCTAATATTTTCAGCTAGGATTCTTAAATCACCAGCATAATCGAAGCTCAGGAATACTTTACTTTCCCTGTGACTCATTTTCTCCCATTGCCTTTGCAGTGGTCCTTCGGACGAAGTCCATCAGAATGATCCATATAAATGGGAGACCGAACGCAGCCCTACTTACCTCCTCATATAATACGAAGCCAGCTACTAGCCTCACTTCCCACATTAACTGCAGCAATTTTAAACTCGTACATAACACTAACCCCTTTAATGTATTTATCTAGTATACCATAGACACTCTTCGCTGAAGCTCTTCTATCAACTGAATCAAATCCTCACTTATAATCTATAAAACTAAAAACTAATGGCGTTTGATGACTCAATTATTAATCTAATTAATCTAATTAATCTAATGATTAATCTAATTATAATCTCCTCAATTATTAATCTAATAGAGAAAATTTGGTCAACACAGCCCCAACCCTTCTTAAACCTACACTTTTCTTCTTTTAAAGATTTAGTTACAACATACCTAAGTCTAAAAAGTATAATCATACTGAGTAATGTATTTCCTACAGAAACCAGACTGTTACCAAAAACTTTTTTTATTCTTTTCCTGTAATTCTATCGGTTTAGGTCATTCTCAAAATTTTCTGCCCATCTCTCTTTAACTCTTTCTTTTTCATGAATTTTGGTCCAAGGGCGACGGCAGAAAATTTTCCAGGGAGGGGGCAGACACCAAAATAGCAACGGTGGTTGGGTAATAGTTTAGGTGGTTTAGGGCACCAAACTACGACTTTACCCGAAGAAGACGAATTTGCAATCGATTTAAAATCCTGAGAAGCTAATTGATTTAATAGTATCAATAACTATATTTTAGGCTTCCCAGTTGCAGAAGAAGTAATACCAAACCGTGGCAGTAGTGGATTCAACCAAGTTGATTCGCTTTATTTATAATGAAATTAGGCTACGTTTGTTGATCTGTAATTGCATATCACTTATAATGAGGGGGAGGGGGAGTCATTTTTTTAGGTGGGGATAGGGTAGATTTCTACATAAGTACATTTTAATCGACAAACTGCTTACTCTTCAAGAGGCTTCAGATAAATGTTGAAAGAGGTAGGAGGGAGTAGGAATTAATTAAATTGTTTCTCTATTCAGCTACTATGTTTCATTCCCTTATCTACCAGCACAGAGGTGGAAAAGGCAACGCAGGTCATCATCAGCCCTGTCAGGAATTTTTTCGGGGTGGCAAACACTGCTAGGAACTTAGTTTTTAGCCGAAATTCTTTAGTGGTAATATATATTTTTAATAAGTATATTAGGGGTTCGCCCCCTAGACAATACCTTGCTCTTTAAGCTAAAGTTCGAATTTTGTTCCAATTCTTTAAAAAATGACCGCTTAATCAAAAAGGCCGTTAATTTAGAATAAATAGCTCTTATGAAAGTACTAAAAAATCTTTGGCTTAAAGAGCGAGGTATTGACTAAGGGGTGAACCCAATCATATATGTAATATTTTCTGTTCGTTAAAGTTTTGATGTTGCTGCTGTTGCAGCTGAAAAACTTTTTTTTTAGATTTAATTTCTGATCTTTTTTTAAATAATGCTGGGAAGTCCGGCGTCCCCTTTACAGAAATGTCCCTTCCCCCATAAAAACTTCCTTCATGGAAAGATCCTCCCACATAACCCCGACCAACCACCCCCCCCCACTACCAGAAAAAATCTCCCCTGAAAACGTCTGTATACTTCCCAATAACCATTACTATATGTTAACATTGGGTAAAGTTCATAACTTTCAGCCCTCCCCCCGGGAACTTCGGGGTATTAAGTCACCCTAAAAGACATACTTATAATATTTTCGAACATGCTGAACAAAATGGCTATCTCAAAATTTTGGTCGGGTGACTTTGGGAAAATATGAGCGTGGAAAGGGGCCTAGTTGCCCTCCATTTTTTAATTTACATTCCTATGAGCCCTCCCACAATATTCTAGGACCACTGGGTTGATACGATCACCCCTGGGAAAAAAAACAAAACAAAAAAACGAACAAACAAATAAACACGCACCCGTGATCTTTCTTCTGGCAAAAAATGCAAAATTCCACATTTTTGTAGATAAGAGCTTGAAACCTCTACAGTAGGGTTCTCTGATACGCTGAATATGATGGCGTGATTTTCATTAAGGTTCTATAACTTTTAGGGGGTCTTTCCTCCTTTTTTCGAAAATAAGTCAAATTTTCTCAGGCGCGTAACTTTTGATGGGTAGGACTAAATTTGATGAAACTTATATATTTGAAATCAGCATAGAAATCAAATTCTTTTGACGTATTTTTTTGTATCAAAATACCGTTTTCTAGAGTTTTCGGTTACCATTGAGCGGGTCGCTCCAAAGGCCGTTTAATTAGAATAGATAGCTCTTTTGAAAGCACTAAAAAAAACTGTAGAATAAAGAGCGAGGTATTGACTTGGGGGAGAACCCCCTCATATACCTAATAGTTTCTGTTCGTTTTAAAAGTACTAATGTTGCTTCTTACTTTCAGTTGAAAAAAACTTGTTTTTTTTTTATTTAATTTCTGATCGTTTTTTAAATAATGCTTGGAAATCCGGCGCCCCCTTCATAGAAATGTCCCTTACCCCAAAGAAACATCCTCCACGTAAATATTCTCCCGATTAACCCTCTCCTCCAGCCCTCCCCCCCCACCAGAAAAAAATCCTTCCTGAAAATGTCTGTATACTTCTCCAATAACCAATACAATATGTAAGCAATGGACAAAGTTCAAAACTTGCAGCCCTTCCCCTGGGAACTGTGGGGAATTAAGTAAACCTAAAAGACATATTTATTAGATTTTCGACTATGCTGAACAAAATGGCTATCTCAAAATTTTAATTGGGTGACTTTGAGAAAAAAAATGAGCGTGGGAGGAGGCCTAGTGGCCGCCATGTTTTTGGTCACTTAAAAATGGCACTAGAACTTTTAATTTCCGTTCCAATGAGCCGTCCTACGATATTCTAGGACCACTGGGTCAACAGTTCGTTACCACGAACTCTTTGATAATTAAAACAAAATTTGCATATTAATTTACTTTTATTTGGTTAAATGGCTTTCTCGAAACTTGTTTAATTTTATTTACGAACGTTTTTATTAGTAATAAATATACGTAACTTACGAATTAACTTACGTAACGGACTTCTATATTCATATATTTTTAATACGTACATTAGGGTTCGCCCCCTAGTCAATACCTTGCTCTTTAAGCTAAAGTTCAAATTTTGTTCCAATTCTTTAAAAATTACCGCTTAATCAAAAACGCCGTTAATTAGAATAAATAGCTCTTATGAAAGCACTAAAAAATCTTTGGCTTAAAGAGAGAGGTATTGACTAAGGGGTGAACCCAATCATATATGTAATATTTTCTGTTCGCTTAAAAGTTTTGATGTTGCTGCTGTTGCAGCTGAAAAACTTGTTTTTTTTTTTAGATTTAATTTCTGATCTTTTTTTAAATAATGCTGGGAAGTCCGGCGTCCCCTTTACAGCCATGTCCCTTCCCCTTTAAAAACTTCCTTCATGGAGAGATCCTCCCACATAACCCCCGACCAACCCCCTCCCCCCCCCCCACTACCAGAAAAAATCTCCCCTGAAAACGTGAAAACGTCTGTATACTTCCCAATAACCAATACTATATGTTAAACATTGGGTAAAGTTCAGAACTTTCAGCCCTCCCCCCGGGAACTTCGGGGTATTAAGTTATCCTAAAAGAATTTTTCAATATTTTTATCTTTTTTAATATTATAACTTATTTTCGAACATGCTGAACAAAATGGCTATCTCAAAATTTTGGTCGGGTGACTTGGGAAAAAAATGGGCGAGGGAGGGGGCCTAGTTGCCGTCCATTTTTTTATCACTTAAAAAAGGGCACTAGAACTTTTAATTTACATTCCAATGAGCCCTTCCACAATATATTCTAGGACCAAATGGGTCGATACGGTCACCCCTGGGAAAAAAAAAACAAAAAAAACAAAACGAACAAACAAATAAACACGCACCCGTGATCTTTCTTCTGGCAAAAAAAATGCAAAATTCCACATTTTTGTAGATAAGAGCTTGAAACCTCTACAGTAGGGTTCTCTGATACGCTGAATATGATGGTGTGATTTTCATTAAGGTTCTATAACTTTTAGGGGTTCTTTCCCCCTTTTTCGAAAATCAGCCAAATTTTCTCAGGCGCGTAACTTTTGATGGGTAGGACTAAATTTGATGAAAACTTATATATTTGAAATCAACATAGAAATCAAATTCTTTTGATGTATTTTTTTGTATCAAAATACTGTTTTCTAGAGTTTCGGTTTACCATTGAGCCGGGGTCGCTCCAAAGGCCGTTTTAATTAGAATAGATAGCTCTTTTGAAAGCACTAAAAAAAACTGTAGAATAAAGAGCGAGGTATGATGGTGTAATTTTTCATTAAGGTTATATAACTTTTAGGGGGTCTTTCCCCTTTTTTTGAAAATCAGCCAAATTTTCTCTCAGGCGCGTAACTTTTGATGGGTAGGACTAAACTTGATGGAACTTATATATTTGAAATCAGCATTACAATCTAATTCTTTTGATGTATGTATTTGCATCAAAATACCGTTTTCTAGAGTTTCAGTTACCATTGAGCCGGGTCGCTCCTTACTTACAGTTCGTTACCACGAACTGTTCGATCAAGCAGTTCGTGGTAACGAAGTTAGAGTTCGTTAGCAACGAACGACCTCAAGGAGCGACCCGACTCAATAGTAACCAAAAACTCTAAAAAAACGAAATTTTGATACCAATAGATATGTCAAAAGAATTGGCTTAGTATGCTGATTCCAAATATATACGTTTTATTAAGTTTATTTTTACCTATCAAAAGCTACGAGCCTGAGAAAATTTGCCTGATTTTTGAAAAAAGGGGAAAGACCCCATGGAAGTCATAGAATTTTAATGAAAATCACACCATCAGATTAAACGTACCAAAAAACACTACTGTGAAGGTTCCAGAAGAAAAAATCACGGATGCGTGTTTATTTATTATTTTTCTTTTCAATGGGTGATCTTATCAACACAGTGGGCCTAGAACGTCGGGAGAGGGCTCATTCTGACGGAAATAGAAAGTTCTAGTGCCCTTTTAAGTGACCAAAAACTGGAGGACATTTTCCGGGTGGGGGAAGGGAGGAAGATTTTTCTCCTGCAAGTATGTTCCATGGAGATGGAAGTTTCCAGGGGTGAGCTTTCAGGGCAGATTTTAAACTGGGTGAATTTGCCAGAACTCCTATACGAAATGTCTTTTTTTGTCTTGCTTTCTCTTCACCGATTTAATTTAACGCGTGGAGTTGTTAAGGGTAATTGTCCGGGGTAAATTTTCCCCAGGATTGAATTGTCCAGAGGATGTTTCTATGGGGAGGGGATTTATCTATGGAGATTGGACCAGATATCCTGGCGTTATTTCAAAAAACGATCAGAAATAATAAAAAAAACAACAAGTTTTCACAACTGAAAGTAAGGAGCAACATTAAAACTTAAAACGAACAGAAATTATTACGTATGTGAAGGGGGTTGCCTCCTCCTCAACAACTCATTCTTTACGCTAAAGTTTAAACTTTTCCTAATTCTTTAAAAACGACTCCTGAAACACAAGGGTCGTTTAATTAGGACAATAGGTAACTTTTTTTTAAAGTGCCGAAAAACCCTAGCGTGAAGAGCGAGGTGTTGAGAAGGAGGCACCCCCTTCATATATTTAACAATTTCTGTTCGTTTTAAGTTTTAATGTTGCTCCTTACTTTCAGTGAAAAAACTTGTTATTTTAGAGACAAACATTTTTCTAAAGGCAATTGAAAAAGTATGTCAATTAAAGTAAAAGTTTATAAAAATAAAAAAAAAGTTGGTAATTACAAAGAATATACAAAAACAATAGCCTACTTACAAAAAAACTAAGATATAAACTCCCAGCATTCAGTTCTGTTGAGCAATGCCGAAGCGCTGGACGAATACTTTTTTTAACAATATCGATAGTTTTGATCTTGGTTATCAAACACCAAAATATTTAATGCCTTTAGACTCAGTGTTTATAAAAAGTAACGCATCATGAAAGTAGCACAAAAGAGCACAAAAAAGCATGTGGCTCTTCCAACAGTTTTTGTTTCTATCACTAGAAGATTCCTGAAAGGGTATACCCATTTGTATTTAAAGTACAACTTTAAAACTAAGACTAAGAAAATCAAATAAAAATTTTCATGCAATTTTTCAAATTTAATTTTGAATACCAAAAACCAGTATGTTTGACGCCTTTATACTTGCATAACTGTAAAAAATTATATCTTTTTCAAAGTGACAAACTAGATAAATACAATCACTCCTGGAAAAAAAAATGTTAAAAATAACACAAAAAACGTATCCTTTCAAGGGGAAAATACAGAAATTTCCAGCATGTCGTTCAGGGAAAATATTTCTTATTATAGTGGCTTCATATAACAGCTCATGGGTACTCCTGCAATGCAAGCAAAAGTTGACGGCATATTTTTGCCGAAATTGCCCCTTATTAAGTTGATTTCCTTGTGTCCTATAATTATACGAACTTCCTTGTGTATTAATAACGACACTAATAACTAAAAAAAACAAATACATATTTAGGATCTCCATGAAAAGCTGATTCTTTGATTGAATGTTATCATAGTTAGGCTGTTATAATTTCGTTATATTTTGGACTATGTACTATTTGCACATTAAGGGGGAGGGGTAGGGGTAAAGTACAGTAGAGCTGAAGTCAAAACGTGTTAACTACAATTATTTTGCATATTACGAAGTAGAAATTGTTTTCTTAGCATGTACACTTCTCAATAGCCCCCTACTCTAGACCAATACCCCCCCTCTACCTGGCACAGTTTTATTTCCCGTTTGAACCCTATTCTCGACAATGACTTAAAAAGCTATTTACCTATAATAGGACGGTTATTGCTCACTATTGTCCCCCTGGCACCATATAAGAATAACACCACAAAAAACAAAGATGCATTTTCTTTGCTGACTGACGAATAAAGACACACGGCCGAAGGTATTATATTACTTAATGACTGATGCGATAAAAACTGTCAATGATAAAAAAGTATATTCAAAGCTTTTGATTGAAAGATGAGATGCAAAGTAAACATAATTAAGAAAGGTATTGTTTCTATTCAGGGTTAGTCACTATATTTTGCAAAATTAATTCCTCTGTTAATAACTATTGATAAGAATGTAATTTCTTAATCTAGATATTTGTATTATTTTGTTTACTTTCAGTTCTCAAAGCTTGCGAAAGTTTCGGTTTTTTATATATATTTCTTAAAAAAAACTATTTGCTACTCAACTTGTAGTAGAATAGATATCAAAAAAGAATTTTTCCCCAGAATTATTCGATAAACTACATATTTTAAGGGGTAGCAACTTATTTTTGTAAAAGTGTACCCTAACTTATATACCCTAACTTATACCCTAACTTAAATTGGATTTGAGTCCTTGTTCAAACATTTCACGGTTTTTTCAGAAACAAATTTTTGCTAACAAAATGTCAAGGCTGTATCCACGGGTCCCACGGTGGTTTAACCCCCCCTCCCCCGAAATGTTTTTCCAAAACTAATGAGAACGTAACATAAATGAATATAAAGAATTTTCCTATGCAGTTTTTGAATTTTTTGTACCCCCCCCCCCCTCCCGAAAAAAATCCTGGATACGTTTCTTTCAAAATATGTGTCAAAGTAATCCGTGTTTTACGGTGTTTCTAGATAAATAAATTTACTAACTTGAAAGTTACTTGTTAAAAGTTATTGACATAACAATATTTGCATAATTTAGGAAGATGGAGAAAACACACCCTAAATGACAAGAGATTTTGATGAAATTTTCATCGTTCATTTCATTACGTCCAAGACTCCTAGTGCCAAAAATTGTAGAGTTTTAGCCTTCTATTGGATAGAAGAAAGAGTAAGTTGGTATGGGCAAAAAATACCATCTAGCATTTGGTGGACACTTGGCATTTATTTTTTTTTGTAATAATAATAATAATTAATTTAATTTGTGTAGTTGAATTGAAAATCAAGTATTTTGCAGTAGGCATCAAGACATGACTAATTGTAGAAAAAGCCAAGACAGATAGTCCGAGCAATTGAGACGCAAATCTGGGATAAGCCCTTTTTAGGATTCTATAAAAATGATGCCATTTCATTTGTTGATAGATAAGTCTATCTATCATCCATCCATAGGTCATTCCTAGAGCAGAACTAAGGTGGATATACACATAATTAACGGATGAAAGATTAGATTGATTTTGAGTTGTCGCGTGACGGACAATGTCCACTGGACCTGTATGCAAAATCTGGGACTGAATTTGGTTGGACTTACAGGCGGCGAACTAGTGAAATCTAAGCCTAATAGGCTTGGCCACATGTGGTCTAAAGGTGGAATACCGTGTCATAAATATTGACATATGACCAACAAGTCCCCAAAAATGGTGTAGTAATAAGGGTCTGATCTCTGTTCTTGCCAGAAAAACGATTATTAAGCTTGAGAAAATGCGAAGTGTCGCCAAAGGCCACATGACACCAGGGGCGGATCCAGGATCTTTTTAGGGGGGGGGGCTAAGTAGGTTGATCCGATAAACTTGCGTTAGGAACAAGTTTAATCAACGCAATGTTGCGGTAATTAAGTAAATTTCACTACTTTAGACTATGTTAGGGGGTGCGGCCCCCATCATCCCCCCTGGATTCGCCACTGCGTGACACATGACATTGATGGTTTTTTGCCGACACTGCCGCCAGTTTCCACTCGTACACTTTTGGTGGAACGGAGGATCTTGTAATTTTCTTGAAATATTCTTAGGAACGCTTTTAATTTTGCCCCAGGTGTAATTAATTAAAACGTGTACTTTTAGAATATAGGAGTGGGGCTCGTCTGAACCAAAATTTATTTTTCTAGTGCCCTCAAAAAAAAAAGAAATAACACACATCAAAAAAAAGGCACCACTTCCATTTCGTCTTTTTAAAATCGGGCAAAGGTCACTTAAAATATGTAGATTTTCCGTAGAATGGAATAAAACTTCGATAGATAGAAAACTTCGATAGAAAAGTTCGATAGATAAATCTGTAAACGTTTTTCTATAGGTGCACTGTCAAGTCTTCTGCATAATATGTGTGTCTACAATATTCTAGTAATATTTTCAACAAATATATTCGATTGTGCACTAAATCAGGGACGTTTTTTTCGTGAAAATCCCGGGGATGGGGTCACCGTTGGAGCAAATTTTCCCAAGTCAAGTGAAAATGACCAAGTGAAAAACGAAAAACTGAGTCACGCAGTACCATAAAGGCAAAGGCTTACTAAAGAAAACTGACCCGTTTCTATGGAAGCATGAACTATGTAGGAACTACCTTAGTTTTAAGGAGATTTTCGAAGACACGAAATTTCAGCGGTGGGGAATAGGATTTAGGGGCGGTTGCCCTCCTGCCATATAGCAAATTGCACCCCTGCGCTCAATATGCACCTAATATTCACATTAGATACGCTCAATTGTGATAAGTTATTTTAACTCCTTCCCCATTGACACCTAGACGCCCATTTACCAAGGGCGTGTTTTTCTCAAATACATTATTCACTAGCCTTAAATTGGGATTAAATAAAAAAAAAAACAAGTTTTTTTAACTGAAAGTAAGGAGCGACATTAAAACTTAAAACAAACATAAATTATTCCGTACATGAAAGGGGCTGTCCCCTCCTCAACGCCACACTTTTTACGCTAAAGTTAGACTCTTTCTCACAACCTTTTATTTAACAATAAAAAACTTTATCTT
>CM051274.1:45287465-45379965 GCA_027921565.1 Artemia sinica | reverse complement strand
TTTTCATCTTCAAACATGAAAACAACGATGGTTTAAGATTTGTGTGCTTGCAAAAGAATATGAACTGTTCTAGGTTATTACCAGATTCTCGTTTATTATTAAATTGTTTGTGAGACCCCACTGGCTCAGCTTGACAAAACAAACGAAAATCGCAAAGAAGAGAAAACAAAGATAATACTGGCCAGTTAAATATAGAATTAAACAAGGCTAATATTTTTTCGAGACCTCCACCTAAACCTCTTCAGTGCAGAATAAAATAATAAAAAAATAAAGATAAAATTCCAGAGGACAATATAAAAAAAGACAAACCTTAAACAAAGACTAAAATTAAAACGAACACCCTTTCTAAGCATCAATGAAAGGGTACCCGAATAAAAAATATGCTAGTGAAGGGCTAGCCAGGTCCTAGCCAAGTGTATTGGTGTACTGGATTTAGGATCCTTTGTCCGAGAGGACGAGGGTTCGAATCCTAGTGTACCCAATTATTTGGTTTGGGACTAGGGTCAGTGGCGTGACTCTGTAAGCTCAACCAGAGTCGACCCAGCTTTAAATGGGTACCTGGAGAAATCTGGGGAAGGTAAACAGGAAGGGTGTGCGAAAGCACAAGGTTGTTGGCCCCCAGCCCCCCATTACACTTCCTGGCTGAAGGGCCAAGAAACGGAGATCAGCACCACCAGTAGGTACTGTAAAGTCCAATGCAGTATTACTTACCTTTTTCTTTATTTAAAACTTTCATTTAAATAAAGTTTTTTAAAGGCTTCTCAGATATCAGGCATGGTATAATCAGAGATTCTATCAGGTTGCGAAATGGGATTTTGTGGACCAACACAAAAACAATCAGAATTGATGAATTCATTATAGATGGTGTTTAAATAAGTTTCTCCAGTACCTCTATCAAGGGTGACCTTTTGGTGGATATACTTTTTGATTCTAACAGCTTACCTGAAACCTTGCCTGAGACCTTTAACGGGAGCAACAATGAAGGTGTTATCAAACAAAATGAAATGGCGTGGGTTGTCATAGATTTGTTGAGCCAAAGCCGAGTAAAACATTTCAGGCCTTTGGTGTAGCTTCATGGCTTTTGTTGATTGTGGATTTGCGTTCCGATAACCTCTCCTCCAACTGTTGGTGGGAAAATTTGCAAGGCCAGGGATTCTATAGAAACCACTAGCTATAATGGGTAGTTTTATCCTTGCCGTACTTGAAAAATCTCTGTATTTTGTTTTAATTGTTAATAGTGACATTAAGGCTATGTTGTTTTTTTATTTTTCCCAGTTACTCACTCAGTTTAGGAACAGTGAAATGTTCCTTATCACCCACCAAAGGGATGCTATCTGTTGGAGACTATGAAGTTGATGCCCCTTTTCTGCCTCTTTTAGCTATCTTTCTATAATGGATTCAAGTAAGTTCTTGGAATATTCATAGCAAAAAAATGTCCTTAAGATAGTTCAGTTCTGGGAATATGTAAACTTCTGAGCATAGTCGTAGTACATGATCAACCAAAGATGTAACTACTTCCCTTTTAACGCATTTGCAATAATTTCTGCCTTGATCCAATCTTTGAAATAGTTCTTCCTTACATCTCTAGTGCAATAACAATTTTTTACCCAAATTATGAGTCTATCAGTGGTTACTAGCCTTTCTCCTTTTTAGCCACTTTTT
Source organism: Artemia sinica (assembly GCA_027921565.1). Taxonomy (NCBI): domain Eukaryota; kingdom Metazoa; phylum Arthropoda; class Branchiopoda; order Anostraca; family Artemiidae; genus Artemia; species Artemia sinica. Next base: position 45,378,303 of record CM051274.1, on the reverse strand, counting down.
ACATGAAATTTATTAAAACCTCTGCCATGAAAACTTTTCCTCTGAAACACCGTTTCTGGGATTGGTTTGTTGATGACGTTACTTCTGGCGTGGGATCATGTAATGACGTCACTTTGTTCTTTCTTGAACTATCTTAGCATTTCACCTTATTACTAGAAGATAATCAAAAAATGTCTATTAAGATGTTTTAATTCTCAATAAGCCTCCCAGTCTTGAGTTTTCGATTTATAGAACGCCTACACATAACGATGGGTATTTTCATTTTTCTTCCAACCACCCTCGTTACGATAAAAGAGGAGTAGTTGGGGTTCATATCTGATATGCTGAGTTAATTTTGTGTGTCTTGAGTTTCGTTCTTGACTTTTTGTGAGTTTAGTTCCAGAAGCGGACTGGGAGTGAAAAGGATAAGGGGCATCTGGGTTAGGCGGCCCTAGCTAGAAGTATGCTTACACTGGGAAGAGGACAGATGCCGCTAATCATTTCTGTGCCAGATCTCCCTGAAGCTCGGTTGAACTCGGTGTTGCTCAGGTTTACACACAAAGGGAGACTGGCATCGTATTTACAGCTGTATAAGATTTTCAGCTTTCATCGTGCATCATGGAAATCTTGGCCACCGAAAATCCACGGTTTTTGTCCTCTTTCAAAAGGATGTTTAACACCACTGAGAGTTTTTTGACTTTCCATCAGAACACAAAATACAAATTTTGTTCAGATACAGAAAAAATAACTGGACTAAAAGAGGAAAAAACTACTGTACTGATAAGTGATGTTAAAGTCTTCGAATCTCTCTTCACGTCTTCTAAAACATCTTCAAGCTGCACTGAAACAATCAGCTTCCGCTCACATGACACCAACATGAATGCTTTCAGGAGATCATATAAAATTGTAGTTTTTAATATTGTGTTAATAATCTTCAGGTTGCTGATGGCTCTTTCACAGCTGACGTGAGAAAAACAAAAGCGTCAGTAGATATTCGTAGGGCAGAAAAACTTAATTTTAAGCTGATGAACACAGATTGAGCCTCGATAGCAGCCGAGGTGCACATATGCAGTTGGTCCAGTTGTTGCACCAACTGGAGGAACTTGAATCTGGTACACCAGCCCCTCCACATTCAGCTCAAAGTTCAAGTCCATCCTCATATTCTGCCCCATGCCTATCCTGGCTATTTTTACGACCCGTGCTAATAGTTATGTCGTAAACTGAGGCAAAGCTTTTCATCTCTGATCTCAGATCTTCATGAGAAACCTTTGCAATCCCTCCAACGTTTCGAAGGGCCGACTCTAGTCTTTTAGAACGTAAAATTCTGTTCACGGTGCCGTTTAGATTTCTCACCTCTGTTGCAGTGCAACAATCAACTATGCAATGTATAGGACGTGACTGTAGCACCAGATATTGACCGAATCTGGAACGTGGTTTTAATGTTTGAACAAATTCCGTTAAATTTGCCCCTCATGTTAGAAGAACCGTCAAACGGTCCCCAGCTATATATTCATACTTAAGTCCATGCTTTTCAGTCTTGGCATGTAGAAGTTCGTTCATACCCTTGCCGCTGGAATCTTGGACAGGTATGACATCAAAGAGCCGTTCGTAAATTTCTTCGTATTTTACATATCTTTACACGATAGAAGCCTGGTCCACAACCCTAGCGTCCTGAGTTGTGTCCATTTGGTTGTTGTACCTTTTTTCACCGACTTCGTTCACTACAGCCCTCCGCATGTGTTTCAAATCCTCCTTATCAGTTTCTGGACGTTTCCATTTGGTTGCTGTACCTTTTTTCACCGACTTTGTTCACTACAGCCCTCCGCATGTGTTTCAAAATTTTCCTTATCACTTTCTGGACCGTCGTCTTAAAAAGAAAATTAACGAGTGAGCCATATCCCTTAGCTGCGTCTGCGGATCTTCCGCTCGCATCCATCTTCAATTTCCTTTTTCTACTATCCTCAATCGCTTTTTTCCCAGATTTTCCTTAAGAGGATTGTCATATTTCGAGACCAAAAGTATTACCTCAAGGAAGAACTCGTGGTATATTCCCGGATTTATTAGAAGATCAAGCCTCTCCTGCTTGCCGTGTGCTCTAAAAGGGGAATATAAGCATAAGAACATCCAGGCTCACAAGCAGCCAAGGCAGGGTGAAGCTCTCAAGACATCTGTAAAATGTCATAGGCAATGAAGCAAGGAGGCTGAATCTTGGTTCAAATTCACTTTTTGACAATTCTCCAACAAGAAACCAAATTCTATCAAGATTAAATAATCGGATAGAATTTCTCTGCAACCTAAGGACTGTGAAAAATCCGCTCTGATTATTGACCCTTGGTTTTATGAATGCGAAACTTGAAAAATGGCCGAAGAAAAAAAAAAAACTGCCTTTTTAAGCGTCTTTTGGCTGGGCCTAATCTATCGAGACTGGAAGAAATGCCTTAAAAACATAAAAATTAAATCGATGCAACAATAACTCACAGGGTTGACTCTTAAGATCTCGAATGAGTTGCACTCTGTCCAAGCTGTGGTCACCTAAGCATTTAATTTAATAAATAATCATGGCAACATAAATGGTATAGCGGACGCAGCCTCAATAGACTGGCAGGGTTTTTAATATCAAGATCTACGCTAAAGTAATCAACAGCGACAGTCATACGAAAAAAATTCTTAGAATCTATGAGCAACTTTTCGGATCCTACTTTTCGGAGCAACTTCGGAAAAAAAATTTGGATCCTAGCCCAAAAGTTAAAAAAAGTGGCAACAAAGGTTTACTGACCTTAGTTCTCCGTATAAATGATAATTTTGTCTGTTTTGGGTATTTTTCAGTCTCGGAAAGTTCTTTTATTCACTTCAATCTCAGTTTTTCCGCAGCTCCTTAAATTTTCCATCAGTCACGTCGTCCATTTTTTGCATAACTTTAAAACTGGTGAACGCGATAGCCAAAATGTTACGGGAGTTTTCTAAGCTAAAATCCTTTTACTTAAGAATACGAGACAAATGACACACTTAAGTCCAACCCCTGAGTCAATTGGCAACTTCCGGGCCATATTTATCAGATTTCAGCCCAAGAAGGAACCTGTTTTCCAGCAGCATCCTAGGGCAGGATGCCGGTATCTACACTAAATCTGTACGTAGGCTTATAATAGCACAGTCGGAAAATTGTCAAGCGGAATTTTTTGTTGAGCATTATATCGACTGTACTTTTGTACGCATGAAAAAAACGACCAGCCCAAAACTGACTGGCCCAGGGGGCAATTGCCCCCTTGCCCCGCGACCCAGTCCACCTCTGTTTAGTTCTTTTGTTTGAATCTTGTCTGTGTTGAAGTTTCTGTGATGGGCTAGTTTCTCTTGGGATCTTGGAGTTTTCTCTTGTCTCTGCCGAATTTCTTGTACTGGGTGTGTTAAGTTTTCCGTAAATTAGTTAAGTGAGTTGAATTTCTTATACGTTGAGTTTCTTTCGTGTTTCTTTGGGAGTTTGTTTCGTGTTTTGTGGTGATTTTATTTCTCGATTTATGACTGTTGCATGGTCTGTCTGGTCTGTTATGGTCGTTTTTTGATCTGTCTGATGTGGGTTGATTTATCCTTCATGGTTTGAGTAGATTTGATTACAAGTTGGTTAGCTCTATTTTATACTTCTTGTACATTTATTTACCTCTTTAGAAATTTCGGTCAACTTCTTTTGTTAATTTAGCTGGAAAATGATGTTATGTATTTGTGTCGATTCATCTCCTGAGTAATCTCTGTTGAGAAATAGTAATCTTGTTCTTGGTTGACTTGGCTGTTTGGTCATTTTATCTGTTGAGTTTCTTGTAAAAATTGCTCTTCTCACTTACTGATTTGACGGTTTTTGTAGTTCTGGGTGAAAACAGATTTTCATAATTTTCCTGTATGATGATGGAAGGATTTGGCTTTCACCGTGCTCGCCTTGTTTGAATTTACTTAATCTAGCTGTTAAGATGTTTAGTTGTATATTTTGAAAATCTGTGCTAGGTTAAGTGCGTTCCAAGGTATTGAGTTTCTATGGTGAATTGTATGTGTCAGCTGTGTGAGTGTTTTTATAATCTTCGCCTTGCTTGAAACATTTGTAGTGACTTGTTCGTTTTGACTAGACGTTTTTCGACTTTTGAGCTACCCTATGTAGCTTCTGCTTCTCATTCTCACCGTTTTTCATTACTATTGAAATTTAAGTCACAGTTATATAAAATATGAATAAAAAATAAAACGATAGGATGAAGCTGAGATCTAGGGGGAAGTCTTCTGAGGTTTTTCTAGCCTTCTTTCTTTAATAAGGCAGGATTAGTATTTTAAATCAGAGTTGAAAACAAAAAAGAAATTATTAGAAGTGAGCAATCAGTAAGAGGAGCGTGCCAGGATTTTTGGTATGTTGAACTACCATTAATATCTAAAGTAGAATTGAAAAAAAATTTATGGTAGGTGATTAGGGCATAGAAAGAGGTTGCATAGCTGTATTAGGACTCTTGGAAGGATTATATATTATTAATATTTAGAGTTAGAGGGAAAAAAGCCAAAAAAAATATCTTGGATGGGAATAGAGAGTAAAAGGATCATTATTAGATGTATAAGGGCTCTTTGTATGATGCAGTGTTATTAATATTCCCAATATAAAATTAGACTGTAAAGACAATATTAAATTTGAAGGAATATTCACTGGGTGAGGGGGGAGTGTGGTCATCTATATTAGGGGTCCTGGGAGAATAGTTTAGAAGTCGAGGATGGATTGTACAAATTTGTGTTAGGGCTCTTTGTAGGATGATGTGTCATTAGTAGGCCAAATTAGTGTTAAGGAAAATAAAATAAAATTCATAAGATATTAATTGTAAATTCTGATTAGCATTGAGGTAAAATTATCTAATATTGTTAGATTGCAAAACCATATAAAGAAATATTTATTTCTCTTTAGATAATATAACTTAGCACGTGTAACCTTTGTACCGGCTCATTTCTTTGGGAAGAGTAGCTCCTTAAGCTACTCTAAGCTACTCTTAAGTTGTCCTAAGTAGCTCCTTAAGACAACCTTGTTTAGAAAGAAATCTAGCCGACAGTAATCTAGAAATCTAGTAATCTAGTAATCTAGTAATCTAGTAATCTAGAAATCTAGTGATCTAGTAATCAAGTAATCTAGTAATCTAGTAATCTAGTAATCTATTAGAAATCTAGTAATCTAGCCAAAAATTTAAAACATGTTTATAAAAACTGTCACGTGAGTCACCATCTGAACATGATTCATGAATGGTAACTTTTATTTTTATTAGTTATAATAATAAAAGTTAGTTAATTAGTTGTGAAAAGAAAATTATGATAATTTCAAAAAATAGCCTGAAACGCCACGGAAGTTGTGCTGGATCGAAATAAAAACTTTAATACAGTCGAAGACCCCATAGTCGAAAGTTGGTGAATCATAGTCCCCCATCTATACCAACAAATAAAATCGCTTTTTGGCTTAGGAAGCAGTGATGTGTTTCCTTTTTTAATTTTTGTTTTTTTCTGTCGTCAGCAGTGCGGCACAGGAACATCAAAGAAATATTTTGATTTTTGATAGTTTTTTTTTCGATTTTTTTAAAAAGCTTAAACAGATTATCAATTTTAAAAGTAAATCGACAAATCTTAAATTTTTCGTTCAAACTTTGTTTTTTAAATTTCTTCTTCGTGCGATTCTTTTTTTTCAGTTTTCTTTGTTAAGTTTTTCACAGATTTATTTTGTCGAGTGAAAACACAGATTAATAAATTTTCCCACCGTATTTCGGAAACTCGAAAATTTTTTTCTTCAATTAATTTTGTCTTTTCAATTTATGCCCATATAATATCAGATCCTTGAGATTTTTGTTTAAGTGATTTCTCGTTTTTGATATTTGTTCCATTAAATCCGTCTTTTTCAGTTTTGTCTGTAATTTTTTATTTCTGATTTTTGTTCAATTAATTTCATCTTTTTCAACTTTTTCAGGTTATTTTTCGTCTTTTTCAATTTTTTCGTCGTAAAAATTCAAAGATTTCCAAATTTTATTTAAGGAATTCTTTTGTTTTCAAATCTTTTTCATGAAATCACGTCATTTTTAATTTTTGTTTGACTAGTTTCGTGTTTTTTTTTAATATTTGTTCAATTAATGGCAGTTTTTTCCATTTAATTCAAGTGATTTTTTAAAGTTTTGTTAAAGTAATCTAGTCTTTTCAATTTTATTGTAAGAAAATTCAAAAATGTCCAATAGTGCTCAAGCGACTTTGCGTTTTTGATTTGTGTTAAAGTAATTTGTTATCTTTTATAAAAAAAATCAAGTATTTTTCTCTTTTTCAATTTTTCGCTTTAAAAATTTCAAATTTTCATTTAAGTAACTTGGTGTTTTAAAATATCTAATCAAGACATTTCTTCTTTTTTATTCAAGTAATTTCGTCTTTTTGAATTTTTGTTCAAGTAATCTTGTCGGTTTTTTTTTGTCCTTATAATTTCGTCTTTTTTAAGTTTTTTCGAACTGCTTGATTCTTTTCGCGTTAAAAAAAAAAAAATTCCAGTAATTTCATTTTTTTTCCATTTTATTCGATCAATTTGTTGTTGTTTTTTTCAAATTTTGGTTAAAAAATTGTCTTTTTAATTTTTGTTCAAGTATTTTTTTCCATTTAATTTAGACTTTCTAAATTTTTATCATATAAGTTTGTCTTTTCAAATTTTGCTCAAGCAGTTTCGCCATTTTTGGTTTCTATAATGAACTGAGGTATTTTAATTTCTGGTTTAGTGCATTTTGAAAAGATCAATATATGTAGAAATACTCTTCCGTTTTCTACTTTTTTATACTGAATCAAGAGGCTTTTTAATGAGGGCTCTTTTTACTGTTTTTCCTTATTTCCTTCCCATTTTCCTTATATTCATTTGGACTTTAATAGTCCTTTTCCGATGTCTTCTTTTTTTTAAATTTGTTCAAGTAACTTCCGATTTTTCTAATTCTTTTTTTATAAATTTCTAATATTTTTGGAGTTCTTTCAAATAATTTCATCTTTTTCAACTTTTTCAAGTTATTTCGTCTTTTTCAATTTTTGTCGTAAAAAAATTCAAAGATTTCCAAATTTTATTCAAGGAATTCTTTTGTTTTCAAATCTTTTTCATGAAATCACGCCATTTTTAAATTTTGTTTGACTAGCTTCGTCTTTTTTTTTAATATTTGTTCAATTTGTTATCTTTATAAAAAAAATTCAAGTATTTTCGTCTTTTTCAATTTTTTCGCTTTAAAAATTTCAAATTTTCATTTAAGTAACTTGGTGTTTTAAAATTTTTAATCAAGAAATTTCGTGTTTTTTATTCAATTAATTTCGTCTTTTTGAATTTTTGTTCAAGTAATCTTGTCGTTTATTTTTATTTTTGTCCTTATAATTTCGTCTTTTTTAAGTTTTTCGAACTGCTTGATTCTTTTTTCGTGTTTAAAAAAAAAAAATCCAGTAATTTTCATATTTTTTCATTTTATTCGATCAATTTTGTTGTTTTTTTTTTAATTTTGGTTAAAAAATTGTCTTTTTAATTTTGTTCAAGTATTTTTTTTCCATGTAATTTAGACTTCTTAAGTTTTTATCATATAAGTTTGTCTTTTCAAATTTTGCTCAAGCAGTTTCGCCATTTTTGATTTCTGTAATGAACTGAGGTATGTGAATTTCTGGTTTAATGCATTTTTGAAAAGATCAATATATGTATAATTACTCTCATCCGTTTTCTACTTTTTTATACTGAATCGAGAGGCTTAAATTTCGTTTTATTGAGGGTTCTTTTTTTTACTTTTTTTCCTTATTCCTTCCCACTTTCCTTATATTCATTTTGACTTTAATAGTCCTTTTCCGATGTCTTCTTTTTTTAAAAGTTGTTCAGGTAACTTCAAATTTTTCTAATTCTTTTTTTTATATAAATTTCTGATATTTTGGGAGTTATTTCAATTAATTTCATCTTTTTCAACCTTTTTGAAGTTATTTCGGCTTTTTTAATTTTTGTCGTAGAAAATTCCAAGATTTCCAAATTTTGTTAAAGTGACTTGGTTGTTCTCAAATTTTGTTCATGAATTACGTCATTTCTCAAATTTTGTTTGGTTAATTTTGTCTTTTTAATTTTTATTAAAATATTACCAGTTTTTTCATTGAATTCGAGTTATTTTTTTTCAAAGTTTCGTTAAAATAATCTAGTCTTTTCAATTTTTATTGTAAAACATTTCAGAAATATCGATTTGTGCTACAGCATTTTCAGATCTTTTTAAAACATTTTTCAAGTATTTTCGTCTTTTTAATTTTTTTTTTTACAAATTTCAAATTTTTATTTAAGTAACTTTTGGTTTTAAAATTTTTATCAAGAAATTTCGTCTTGTTTATTTTGTAATCATGTAATTTCGTTTTTTTGATTTTGTCCAAGTAATTTCATGTTTTTTTGTTTTTGTCCGTATAATTTTGTCTTTTTTTTAGGTTTTTCGAACTGCTTGATTTTGTCATGTTTTTTAAATTTTTTGTAAAAATTTTAAATTTTTTATTTTTAAGCAACTTGATTAGAAATAAACAAATTTTTATTTAAGCAACTTGATGTTTTAAAATTTTCATCAAGAAATTTCTTCTGTTTTATTTTTTGTCAAGTAATTTGTGTTTTTATTTTATTTTTGTCCATATAATTTCGTTTTTTTTTCAATTTTTTACTCTTCTGTTTTCTACTTTTCTATACTTAATCGAGAGGGTTGAATTTCGTATTAATGAGTGTCCTTTTTTCTGTTTTTCCATATTTCCTTCCCTCTTCTCTTAGCTCAATCTGACTTTAATGGTCCTTTTCAGATGTCTCTGGTTTACTCTAGCCTCCTTCAATCCCATTCGACAGTCAGTGCCTTCCAACTTGCCTTAGACCTTTCTAACTTTCTAGAAGCTTGCAGCTTTTCTTAGACTATTGCAATTTTTATACTCCTTGTCCACCTTTCTTGGTCCTAAACACACTCTTTGGTCCTGTCCAAAAGCTTTTACTAACTTGTGACTTTCTTTACTGCCTACTTTCTTGTTTTTTATCCTTCCTGACCCTTTCATAATCCCTTCCAAGTCCAATTAGACTATTCAAGCTTAATAATCCTTCTCCAATGTTATTGGTCCCCTAGAGCCACCTTTATCCTATCCGGCATCCTTTACTGCCTCCCAACTTCATTTACTACCTTTCACCTTACTCTGGTCTTCTTCTGACGTTCTTAGTCCCACCAACTTACCTCCAAACTGTCTTTCCTGTCTTTCCAAACTGTCAGTACTTTTCTAACATTTCTGGTCTCATCCAAGGGCTTTTAGGCAATTCCCACTTTAATAGTTCGTTTTGACGTTCTTTGTCTCTTTCCTCTTTTAGTGCCATTCAGTATTCTTTGCTGACTTCTGACTCCTATTAATGCCCTCTGAGTAGCTCTTATCCTTTACCGATGTTTTGATCTCCTTCATCTTCCCTTAGATAATTCCAACTTACTTGAGTCCTCTTTTGACGTTCTCGGTCTCCATCAGGCCTATCTGCCTTTCTTTGCTGCCTTCTGACCTGCCCTGGCCTTTCTGACTTTTTAGTTCCTTTCATTTTTGCTTAGTCTAATTAGTCTTTCATAGTTCTTTCCTGATTTGTTGGTTGCATATAGTCTCTTTTAGTTCTATCCGACTTTCTTTACTTCCTTTCGATTTTTTATACAGCCTCCCGGCTGTGTCTAGCTCTTTCTGACTTTTTTATTTCTTTGCGATTCAGATAGACTGTTCAGATTTTCATAACCCTTTTCTGACTTTCTTGGTGTCCTCCACTCTTTTATAGTCCCAACCAACTTCCTTCATCGTTTTTCAACCTCTTTTATTGCCAAATATCGTGTTCTAGTCCCTTCCTGACATTTTGGTTGTTCCTCTTTAACTTTCTTTTTGATTCCTTTCAAGTTTAATTACGTTTCAAGTTTGATTACGATATCAAGTTTGATACCCAGATTCATATTCCTTTTCTAAAGTTCTTGGTCTCTTCAACTCTCCTCTAATCCCACCAAACATCCTTTGTCGCCTTTCAATTTTTTTTTACTTCCTCTAGCTCTTATTTTTTTACTTCCTATAGCTCTTTTTCAACGTCTTTGGTCTCCTCCACCTTCTCTTTTACGGCTTTCATAGTCCCTTTCAATCGTTCTTTGTCTTCTCCAGAGAAAAAATGAGGGTAAATTGCGAGTAAAATCTTTATATCCATATTTTTGAAGCGCAAGTTTTTGTTGTTGTGGGGTTGACCATATGTGGTCTCCCTATGAACTTGCTATGCGGTAAAATAAACTATTCTGAATAGGATTCAGCGTTGAAATCTTGCATGATTCATACATAGGAGAACCGCATGTAGTTATTGCACCTGTGTGGTTAGGGGAAAATTACGTCTGAACATGTTCAATCATGATAAAACTAAATTCCTAGCTAGGGGCAGGACAGGTGTTTCAGTGCACCTGACAGTTGGCTTACTAAGCGCAAGTGCTTAAAAATGCAGACATAGACGATGAGTTTGGAAGTGACCTTTTTTTTATAGCGACGTTTGATGTGACAATGTGATGATGTGATATCTGATGTGACGTTTCCCTCTCTTTCTCAGTGGGGCGTGGCCTCTTCTAATTGGTATCCCAGAAATTTAAAATCAAATTTCTAGTTATATAATTAACCAAACCGGGTTGTCCAGTGGAGCATTGGATACTTGGATTAAGTAGACTAGTGTTGCTTATTTTGCCAATGTTTGGGGTAAACGGTGTTTGAATTTACGACCTTTTAAAGTTTAAATCTGCACATGCTAGCCTATACGTCTTTTTCCTTGTATTTAGGCAGGCCTAGCATAGGGTTTGCATACTATTTCCAACAGCTAACGCTGGCTTCCGCTAATAGGCAGCACTTTTAAATCGTTTTTGAGTTTTACTCACTCTTTTTTATCTCCCTTTTGCTTATTCTATTTTACCTATTACATGTAACTATTTATTTACATTATTTTTAATCACTTTAATTTTTTGCAATAATTAGAAATATTCTTCCAGGTTGTGTTGATTTATTTGTACAGAGTTCAAAAGAGTACTATTCGCAAACATATGAAATTGAACAACAAAACAGAAAAAATGTCATGGCGACAATGAAAAAAGAGCGAAATGTTAATACAGAGTTATAAGAAATTAGAGGATTCTATCAAAAATACAATGAATTAAGACAGTAGAAAGAAACTGAAAATTGGGTCACTCTGTTTTATTTTATTTTTTTCACTATCAAAAAGAAATATGATCCAGTTTCAAATTTTTTATTCTGTTTTTATTGTTAAGAAATAATGACGTATCCTTTATTATTATATAGCAGTAAGTTATAATATTCACAATAATTCTTTCTCAAAATAAAATTTACGAATTTAAATAGAGATTGTCAATCAAAACTTTGGATTAAACAAAAAATAACAGTACATTATTGTGAAACATAATGGGACAAATGTCTTTTTTATTTTTATGATAATAAGATTACAATACTTGTAATAATTTCATTTTGCAATAGAATTTACAGAATTGTATAATTATTATAATTATATAAATCAAAACTGTTAATGAAAACCTATGATTAACCAAATTAATAAGCGTATATCTTCATAAAAACATAATAAAAAAATATTTTTTACATCTTTATAATAATGAAATTACACAAGCTAAAGTAACTTCCATCCGTAATAGAATTTTAAGAATGATAATTATAATAATTTAAGAAAAAGAATATCAATCAAGAATTAGGGCTTGCCGAACTAGATACAGCACTCTAATACTATGAAATATAATACAAAGTAGGCCTAGCTTATTATAAAACCAACTTACAATATGAAAAGATAACACTTCTTATAGTTATAAGAATTTATACTTATAAGAGACTCGAGAAAATTATCGTCCTCAAAAATGGTCAAGAATTAATAAGGGCTAGGAAGAAGGTGCGTGCAGTGAGATTTCGGTTCAGCATCAATCTGAAGACTCTTACCTTTTTTCATAGATTTTAACTAAAGTATATTAGATTTTTCACCATTTTTAGAATTTAGCCCCCCCCCAAAAAAAAATGTAGCACCGCCAGAAAGAAACTCCTCCTCGCCCCTCTTACCATGATTCAAGGCCCTATCCAGGGGGAAAGAAGTTTCAAATCCCCTCCCCCTCCCCTCCAAAATGTTTGTCCGACTCGTAAAGACGTAACAAAATGAATACGAACAAATTTTTGGTGCGTTTGTTTTTGTAAGAACCCCATGAAAAAATTCTTTTATACCCCCCCCCCCCCCCCCCCCCCCCGAAAAAAGATAATTTCGGAGACCACACTGCCTTTACATGACAATAAATAAAAGTTCAAATAGGTATAAAATCCTTTTAATAGACAGTGTTTTACAAACAGTAATAGATGTTCACAAAAAAATTTTACCACTGATGACGGTCACTGCATATGTGACTGAAATATCTGGTATTTTTAGAGAATTTCTATCACTGTTTGTGAAACACTGTCTATTAATAGGATTTTATCCCTATTTGAACTTTTATCTACCCCTGAAAAAAATCATGGATACGACCCTGCTATGAGTGGAAGTTCAAAACGCCCTGTAAGTTAAGCTCTGTTTTAGTTAGTGGGTTTGTTTGTATTTATTGGCAAATAAAGGTGTTCAGAATTCTTTGTTTTCGGGGCATTAACGTAAATGTGGCGAAGAGCCCGAATAATGCTAAGCCAGAACCTTGTATTTTATTCATTTCATGCATTGTATTGTTATCGGCTCTTTCAACTGATTCATTTTCAATATGATCATTGTTCGAAAGGAGGAATTTTTTTTTTTCGTTTATTTCTACAAATGAGAATACTAATAAAAAAAGTTGAGAAAGTCCTCTTTTAATCATCTTAAAAAAAACTCCTTCTGTGGAATTCGTGTATAAGCCTCCTGAGACTCAGAATCCTTATAATCATTTTTACAACAATTTTGAACAATTAGGTTTTTTGGCACTAAATGTATAAAAATATATATATGTTTCTAATATTCTAGACTAGTTTGAATAAGTAAATATATGCAAAGGCAAGTATGAATTTTACTAGCAAATGTGTCCAATTTTATATCAGCTGCTCCCCTTCCTTCAGGAAATTGTTCAGTACCGAGGACACAGAGATAGAAGCATTTGTTGCTCCCCGGACCCATCCTAGGTCTGTTCGCACATATAATCAGGATTTCTTCAAAAATTTATGGGGATTGTTTCAAAATTATTACGTTTCTAGGGCAGTAACAACAGTTTTGCCACGTCTAACAATTAAATAAAATGTAAAACGAATAAGTTAAATTTTAGAATGTTGTTCTTTCTTGAAGTTCTAACATAATTAATCTGTTGATTCCCGAAGAAAACTACTCGTGCATCTCCAAAAAAAGCTACTCGTCTTGAAGCTCCATCTCCATTTTTTTTTATTTTCGCTTAATCCGCTTGTGATGATTGTGATGATTTTTGACCATAATTGATTTTATAATAACCGATAATTGACGATAACTGATAATTCAAACTCATTTCTTATTTCTTTCTTTTTCGTTTGGCACTTGCCTGCAAAGTGGCGATTCGGCCTCCCAGGGCAAAATCTTGATTAGTGCCCCCCTGTCTCCCACAAGATTTTCAAGCCAAATTAAAAAAAAATTATTCATTAACAAAATAATTTTCAAGTTATTAATCAAGGAATAATGTATTTTTATTTTTTTTAATTTATGGTTTAACTAGTAATAACTAATTTAGTTTAATTATCTTGATTACTATATTTAATCATTTTTTAATTTTAAATTTATCTTTACTTTATTAATCAATAAATAATTTAATAATTATTTTCATTTGTTAACTGCGTTCTATGCTTTACTAATAAAATTTCAAAATAAAAAAAATTATTATAACCGTTAGAATGCTCTTCCTCAACACCTCGCTCTTTACGCTTTAATTTTGGACTTTGTCCCAATTCTTTAAAACGACTCCTGAAACAAAAGGTTTGTTTAATTAGAACAATAAGAAGCTTTATTGAAAAGTACTAAAATACTTTAGTGTAAAGAGCGAAGTTTAATGAGGAGTGACCCCTCCCCACATACGTAGTAATTTCTGATCGTTTTAAGTTTTAATGTTACTCCTTACTTTCAGTAGAAAAAACTTTTTTTTATTTTTAATTCATCTTAGAACGTAATTGCAGTTCATATTCATATCACAATTCAGCTGTAGTATTTCAGAAGGTGGCGTTTTTACATATCATAAGTTTCACAGGAGATTGGAAAAGAGAAACATTTTTTGTTTTGTTTTATCAGCCAAGTTCAGTATCAGTTTGGCCATGGTGTTTCAAAGGATAGGATGTTACATGATATAGATTTCACAGGAGAGCAAGTAAACAGAATACAAAATGTTTTTTTTTAATTTTTTCGGCTATGTTCGGCTACAGTTTGATTTTGTGATATTTCAGAAGGCGGTATGTTCAATTGCATAAATTTCAGAGTTGAGCGAAAATATAAACAAAAAAAACTTTGTTTTGCTACATCGGCTACAGTTTGTCCAAGGTTGTTTCAAAAGGCAATATGTTACATGACATACATTTCAGAGGAGACCAAGATAATAACAATTTAGTTTTAGTGTTTTGGGCTATATTCGGCAGCAGTTTGGCCGAGGCTATTTCAAAAGGTGGTATACTGCATAAAGAGAAATTCAGAGGAGAGTAAGAAAACAAAAAAAAATTATATTTCTTAGTTTTTAGGTTAAATTTTGCCCATAGGTTTTCCAAGGCTATCAAGAAAAGTGGTATGCTGCATAACATAAATTAAAGAAAAGAGCAAAAATAGCGAAAATAATTTTACATTTTTTGGCTATATACAGGTACAGTTTCGGCTGTGATAGTTTATAAGGCAAAGTTCTTATATGGCAAAAAACAGAAAAAAGTCTTCCAGTTTTTTTTTTACTCTTATTAAGAAAAGCTGTTAGTGAAAGATTTTTTCAGCATAATTTTTTTTCAAGCACATAAAAAACACATATGGCTAAAACTTTTTATGTAAAAAGTTCAGGTATTTCTGCAGGTTAATTGAAGAGGGTAAAACAAATTGTGGGGAAAAGAGAAGTGGCTAAATTTGTTTGAAACCAAATTAGGCAGGATAAAAAGAATTGAGCCAATCGATAGAGCTTCTGTTGTTAAGAAGTTTGATCAGAGGTAAAGTAAGGGGTGTAGTAAATTTACGATAAAAATTAAGACAATCGACAGAGCTTCTGTTGTTGAGGAGGTTAGTCAGAGGTAGAGTAAGGGGTGTAGTAAATTTACGATAAAAGAATTCAGCCAAACGAAAGATCTTCTGTTGTTGAGGAGGTTAGTCAGAGGTAAAGTAAGGGGTGTAGTAAATTTACGATAAAAAGAATTGGGCCAATCGATAGAGCTTCTGTTGTTAAGGAGTTTGATCAGAGGTAAAGTAAGGGGTGTAGTAAATTTACGATGCAAAAAAATTAAGCCAATCGACAGATCTTCTGTTGTTGAGGTGGTCAGTCAGAAGTAAAGTAAGGGTGTAGTAATTTTATGATAAAAGAATTCAGCCAAAAAAAGAGCTTCTACTGTTGAGGAGGTTAGTCAGAGGTAAAGTAAGGGGTGTAGTAAATTTACGATAAAAAGAATTGAGCCAATCGACAGAGCTTCTGTTGTTGAGGTGGTCAGTCAGAAGTAAAGTAAGGGGTGTAGTAAATTTACGATAAAAGAATTAAGCCAATCGACAGATCTTCTGTTGTTGAGGTGGTCAGTCAGAAGTAAAGTAAGGGGTGTAGTAATTTTATGATAAAAAGAATTCAGCCAAACAAAAGAGCTTCTATTGTTAAGGAGTTTGATCAGAGGTAAAGTAAAGGGTGTAGTAAATTTACGATAAAAAAAAATTAAGCCAATCGACAGAGCTTCTGTTGTTGAGGTGGTCAGTCAGAAGTAAAGTAAGGGGTGTAGTAAATTTACGATAAAAGAATTCAGCCAAACGAAAGATCTTCTGTTGTTGAGGAGGTTAGTCAGAGGTAAAGTAAGGGGTGTAGTAAATTTACGATAAAAAGAATTGAGCCAATCCATAGAGCTTCTGTTTTTAAGGAGTTTGATCAGAAGTAAAGTAAGGGGTGTAGTAAATTTACGATAAAAAAAAATAAGCCAATCGACAGAGCTTCTGTTGTTGAGGTGGTCAGTCAGAAGTAAAGTAAGGGGTGTAGTAATTTTATGATAAAAAGAATTCAGCCAAACAAAAGAGCTTCTGCTGTTGAGGAGGTTAGTCAGAGGTATAGTAAAGGGTGTAGTAAATTTACGACAAAAAGAATTGAGCCAAACGAAAGAGCTTCTGTTGTTAAGGAGTTTGATCATAGGTAAAGTAAAGGGTGTAGTAAATTTACGATAAAAAAAAATTAAGCCAATCGACAGAGCTTCTGTTGTTGAGGTGGTCAGTCAGAAGTAAAGTAAGGGGTGTAGTAAATTTACGATAAAAGAATTCAGCCAAACGAAAGACCTTCTGTTGTTGAGGAGGTTAGTCAGAGGTAAAGTAAGGGGTGTAGTAAATTTACGATAAAAAGAATTGAGCCAATCCATAGAGCTTCTGTTTTTAAGGAGTTTGATCAGAAGTAAAGTAAGGGGTGTAGTAAATTTACGATAAAAAAAAAAGCCAATCGACAGAGCTTCTGTTGTTGAGGTGGTCAGTCAGAAGTAAAGTAAGGAGTGTAGTAATTTTATGATAAAAAGAATTCAGCCAAACAAAAGAGCTTCTGCTGTTGAGGAGGTTAGTCAGAGGTATTGTAAGGGGTGTAGTAAATTTACGATAAAAACAATTGAGCCAAACGAAAGAGCTTCTGTTGTTAAGGAGTTTGATCATAGGTAAAGTAAGGGGTGCAGTAAATTTTGATAAAAAGAATTCAGCCAAACGAAAGATCTTCTGTTGTTGAGGAGGTTAGTCAGAGGTAAAGTAAGGGTTGTAGTAAATTTACGATAAAAGAATTCAGCCAAACGAAAGAGCTTCTGTTGTTAAGGAGCTTGATCATAGGTAAAGTAAGGGGTGTAGTAAATTTACGATAAAAGAATTCAGCCAAACGAAAGATCTTCTGTTGTTGAGGAGGTTAGTCAGAGGTAAAGTAAGGGGTGTAGAAAATTTACGATAAAAAGAATTGAGCCAAAAGACAGAGCTTCTGTTGTTGAGGTGGTCAGTCAGAAGTAAAGTAAGGGGTTTAGTAATTTTATAATAAAAAGAATTTAGCCAAACAAAAGAGCTTCTACTGTTGAGGAGGTTAGTCAGAGGTAAAGTAAGGGGTGTAGTAAATTTACGATAAAAAGAATTGAGCCAATCGACAGAGCTTCCGTTGTTGAGGAGGTTAATCAGAGGTAAAGTAAAGGGTGTAGTAAATTTACGATAAAAAAAATAAGCCATTCGACAGAGCTTCTGTTGTTGAGGAGGTTAGTCAGAGGTAAAGTAAAGGCTGTAGTAAATTTACGAAAAAAAAAATAAGCCAAACGAAAGAGCTTCTGTTGTTAAGGAGTTTGATCATAGGTAAAGTAAGGGGTGTAGTAAATTTACGATAAAAATTAAGCCAATCGACAGAGCTTCTGTTGTTGAGGAGGTTAGTCAGAGGTAAAGTAAGGGTGTAGTAAATTTACGATAAAAGAATTCAGCCAAACGAAAGAGCTTCTGTTGTTAAGGAGTTTGATCAAAGGTAAAGTAAGGGGTGTAGTAAATTTACGATAAAAGAATTCAGCCAAACGAAAGATCTTCTGTTGTTGAGGAGGTTAGTCAGAGTTAAAGTAAGGGGTGTAGTAAATTTACGATAAAAAGAATGGAGCCAAACGACAGAGCTTCTGTTGTTGACGTGGTCAGTCAGAAGTAAAGTAAGGGGTTTAGTAATTTTATGATAAAAAGAATTTAGCCAAACAAAAGAGCTTCTACTGTTGAGGAGGTTAGTCAGAGGTACAGTAAGGGGTGTAGTAAATTTACGATAAAAAGAACTGATCCAATCGACAGAGCTTCTGCTGTTGAGGAGGTTAGTCAGAGGTATTGTAAGGGGGTGTAGTAAATTTACGATAAAAAGAATTGAGCCAAACGAAAGAGCTTCTGTTGTTGTTAAGGAGTTTGATCATAGGTAAAGTAAGGGGTGCAGTAAATTTTGATAAAAAGAATTCAGCCAAACGAAAGATCTTCTGTTGTTGAGGAGGTTAGTCAGAGGTAAAGTAAGGGTTGTAGTAAATTTACGATAAAAGAATTCAGCCAAACGAAAGAGCTTCTGTTGTTAAGGAGCTTGATCATAGGTAAAGTAAGGGGTGTAGTAAATTTACGATAAAAAGAATTCAGCCAATCGAAAGATCTTCTGTTTGTTGAGGAGGTTAGTCAGAGGTAAAGTAAGGGGTGTAGAAAATTTACGATAAAAAGAATTGAGCCAAAAGACAGAGCTTCTGTTGTTGAGGTGGTCAGTCAGAAGTAAAGTAAGGGGTTTAGTAATTTTATAATAAAAAGAATTTAGCCAAACAAAAGAGCTTCTACTGTTGAGGAGGTTAGTCAGAGGTAAAGTAAGGGGTGTAGTAAATTTACGATAAAAAGAATTGAGCCAATCGACAGAGCTTCCGTTGTTGAGGAGGTTAATCAGAGGTAAAGTAAAGGGTGTAGTAAATTTACGATAAAAAAAATAAGCCATTCGACAGAGCTTCTGTTGTTGAGGAGGTTAGTCAGAGGTAAAGTAAAGGCTGTAGTAAATTTACGAAAAAAAAAATAAGCCAAACGAAAGAGCTTCTGTTGTTAAGGAGTTTGATCATAGGTAAAGTAAGGGGTGTAGTAAATTTACGATAAAAATTAAGCCAATCGACAGAGCTTCTGTTGTTGAGGAGGTTAGTCAGAGGTAAAGTAAGGGGTGTAGTAAATTTACGATAAAAGAATTCAGCCAAACGAAAGAGCTTCTGTTGTTAAGGAGTTTGATCAAAGGTAAAGTAAGGGGTGTAGTAAATTTACGATAAAAGAATTCAGCCAAACGAAAGATCTTCTGTTGTTGAGGAGGTTAGTCAGAGGTAAAGTAAGGGGTGTAGTAAATTTACGATAAAAAGAATGGAGCCAAACGACAGAGCTTCTGTTGTTGACGTGGTCAGTCAGAAGTAAAGTAAGGGGTTTAGTAATTTTATGATAAAAAGAATTTAGCCAAACAAAAGAGCTTCTACTGTTGAGGAGGTTAGTCAGAGGTACAGTAAGGGGTGTAGTAAATTTACGATAAAAAGAACTGATCCAATCGACAGAGCTTCTGTTGTTAAGGAGGTTAATCAGAGGTAAAGTAAAGGGTGTAGTAAATTTACGATAAAAAGAATTGAGCCAATCGATAGAGCTTCTGTTGTTAAGAAGTTTGATCAGAGGTAAAGTAAGGGGTGCAGTAAATTTACGATAAAAATTAAGCCAATCGAACGAGATTCTGTTGTTGAGGAGGTTAGTCAGAGGTAAAGTAAGGGGTGTAGTAAATTTATGATAAAAGAATTTAGCCAAACAAAAGAGCTTCTGTTGTTAAGGAGTTTGATCATAGGTAAAGTAAGGGATGTAGTAAATTTACGATAAAAGAATTCAGCCAAACGAAAGATCTTCTGTTGTTGAGGAGGTTAGTCAGAGGTAAAGTAAGGGGTGTAGTAAATTTACGATAAAAAGAATTGAGCCAATCGATAGAGCTTCTGTTGTTAAGGAGTTTGATCAGAGGTAAAGTAAGGGGTGTAGTTAATTTACGATAAAAGAATTCAGCCAAACGAAAGATCTTCTGTTGTTGAGGAGGTTAGTCAGAGGTAAAGTAAGGGGTGCAGTAAATTTACGATAAAAAGAATTGAGCCAATCGATAAAGCTTCTGTTGTTAAGGAGTTTGATCAGAGGTAAAGGAAGGGGTGTAGTAAATTTACGATAAAAGAATTCAGCCAAACGAAATATCTTCTGTTGTTGAGGAGGTTAGTCAGAGGTAAAGTAAGGGGTGCAGTAAATTTACGATAAAAAAAATTAAGCCAATCGACAGAGCTTCTGTTGTTGAGGTGGTCAGTCAGAAGTAAAGTAAGGGGTGTAGTAAATTTATGATAAAAAGAATTCAGCCAAACAAAAGAGCTTCTGCTGTTGAGGAGGTTAGTCAGAGGTATACTAAGGGGTGTAGAAAATTTACGATAAATAGAATTGAGCCAATCGATAGAGCTTCTGTTATAAAGGAGTTTGATGAGATGTGAAGTAAGGGGTGTAGTAAATTTACGATAAAAAAAATTAAGCGAATCGACAGAGCTTTTGTTGTTTAGGAGGTTAGTCAGAGGTAAAGAAAGGGGTGTAGTAAAATTTAGGACAAATAAATGAAGCCGATCGATAGAGATTCTGTTGTTAAGGATTTTGATCAGAGGTAAAGTAAGGGTGTGCTTGAAATTTACGATAAAAAGAATTCAGCCAATCGATAGAGCTTCTGTTGTTAAGGAGTTTTATCAGAGGTAAAGTAAGGGGTGTTGTAAATTTACGATAAAAAGAATTGAGCCAATCGATAGAGCTTCTGTTGTTTAGGAGTTTGATCATAGGTAAAGTAAGGGGTGTAGTAAATTTACGATAAAAGAATTCAGCCAAACGAAAGATCTTCTGTTGTTGAGGAGGTTAGTCAGAGGTAAAGTAAGGGGTGTAGTACATTTACGATAAAAAGAATTGAGCCAAACGAAAGAGCTTCTGTTTTTAAGGAGTTTGATCATAGGTAAAGTAAGGGGTGAAGTAAATTTACGATAAAAAGAATGAGCTAATCGATAGAGCTTCTGTGTTAAGGAGTTTGATCAGAGGTAAAGTAAGGGGTGTAGTAAATTTAGGACAAAAAAAATGAAGCTGATCGATAGAGATTCTGTTGTTAAGGAGTTTGATCAGAGGTAAAGTAAGGGGTGCAGTAAATTTACGATAAAAAGATTTGAGCCAATCGATAGAGCTTCTGTTGTTAAGGAGTTTGATCAGAGGTAAAGTAAGGGGTGCAGTAAATTTAGGAAAAAAAATGAAGCCGATCGATAGAGATTCTGTTGTTAAGGAGTTTGATGAGAGGTAAAGTAAGGGGTGCAGTAAATTTACGATAAAAAGAATTGAGCCAATCGATAGAGCTTCTGTTGTTAAGGAGTTTGATCAGAGGTAAAGTAAGGGGTGCAGTAAATTTAGGACAAAAAAAAATGAAGCCGACCGATAGAGATTCTGTTGTTAAGGAGTTTGATCAGAGGTAAAGTAAGGGGTGCAGTAAATTTACGATAAAAAGAATTGAGCAAATCGATAGAGCTTCTGTTGTTAAGGAGTTTGATCAAAGGTAAAGTAAGGGGTGTAGTAAATTTAGGACAAAAAAAAATGAAGCTAATCGATAGAGATTCTGTTGTTGAGGAGGTTAGTCAGAGGTAAAGTAAGGGGTGCAGTAAATTTACGACGATAAAAAAAATTGAGCCAATCGATAGAGCTTCTGTTGTTAAGGAGTTTGATCAGAGGTAAAGTAAGGGGTCCAGTAAATTTAGGACAAAAAAAAAATGAAGCCGATCGATAGAGATTCTGTTGTTAAGGAGTTTGATCAGAGGTAAAGTAAGGGGTGCAGTAAATTTACGAAAAAAAGAATTGAGCCAATCGATAGAGCTTGTGTTGTTAAGAAGTTTGATCAAAGGTAAAGTAAGGGGCGTAGTAAATTTAAGTTGGCCGACAAATGTAAAATAACACCCTTTGAATTACTGCAGTAGAGTTGCCAATGCTTCAAGTTCCTTTGGATAAGGGGAAATACCTAAACTGTCATAAGTTCTTTGAGTCAAATTTGTGTGTTGAATTGATTGGAGAAGTCCATTTTGGCTGTACTCTGCCAAATATTTTAGTTCAGAAGGGAATTGGTCTTGTATTTCCTGACCATCATATAGCGGGACTTGAATAGATTGCTTCTTTTTAGCACCCCCCCCCCCTTTATATGACCTTTATGGCTATAGCAAAAAGAAATATTATCGAAATGGATTATATCACGCTTATGAAGTTCATTTTGAACTTTGAACCAGGGTTGCCAACTGCTGACGTCCAAAAAGAGTGCGAATGAAGGCAAAACAATAGTGATTTTAGCAAAAAGAGAGCACAAATAAAAAAAAGTTGCATTCACACGGCTGCCACTGCTTGCGCATCACATCTGAGGTATAAAAGATCGCATTTCAAAAGAAAAGTGCGCAAGTTGGTAACCCTAATCCTTGGGTTAATTACACTTCTGACGAAGTTGCCAACTACTGACATTCAGAGTAAATGAAATATAACACACAAAAAGAGTGATTTTCACTCTTCCGCATCCCTTCTGAGATAAAAAAAGAGTGCATTTCACAAGAAAAGTCTGCAAGTTGGCAACCCTGCTATGAAGTCAAGACAAAAAGTGTCACGACAGTATCTCCGCTCTTGGTATAACCCACAGTTGCGATATACTTTGTTTTGCAGAAAACGCAGCGATTTTGCAGAATAATGAGTTTCTCCACAGATTACAGCATATGAAAACTAAGGGTAATACGAATTTTTGTTTGGTACTTACGTGGTAACCTCAACTTCACTCTGAAGTTGAGGTTACCATTGACTTCATGGTACTGATTAACCTGACTTCACTTTGGTACTAATTGACTGATTAACCTGACTTCACATGGTACTAATTGACTGATTAATCTGACTTCACTCAAGTGAAGTCAGGTTAATCATAATGAAACGTAGCTAAACATGATGAAAATATTTGTACTTAAATAACAAAATTATGCAAACTACAACAGAGAATTGTGGAAACCAGGCCGCCCAGAACGCATTATATCAAATACTTAGCCTAACCTAGCCAACTCTGTATATTAAACACTTAATTAAAAGATACCTACACATTAGTTTATCTCACTCAGGCTAAACTAATTATCTGAGAGTGCACACAGAAAAACCGACTTAAAGCACATCAAACTTTTTGAGTGAGGTTGGAGTAAAACGAAGTACCTTTTGTTTTTGCCCCTTATCGCATGCCGGATAATAATTAATGTGTATCCGATAAATATGTTTACGGGTTATCCAATGGGCAAAGTCTCGTATAATATGGTGTCCTTTAACAGTAGTGCCTCGACGGCATTGCAGTCACACTTGTAGACAAATCGAAATTACGCAGTTATTGCGCGCCAATAATGGATCATGTCCGTAATTCATTGAGTTGAATGTTGTTCAGCTTTCAAACATAAAATCTATTACTGACTGGATAGGTCAGTCATAAATAAGTGTAAAGACTTAAGGTATAATTTTTTTGAATTTAGAAAATAGGAAAGTTTGCAACAGCAGCTTTCTTATCTGTATGATGAGACTTGGGAAATATTCAGAAACATAGTATTAGTAGACAGTTAAATTTCATGGGCTTGTCAGTGGAAACGGTTTTGATTGGTTGAAAGTTAAGCTACATGATCAGTTTTAAACCAATCGGAGGCCTTTCAACTAACAAATCTATGAAAAAAAATTGTAATAAGCTGTGTTAAACGCAAGGAATGCTTAAGGAAAAATTAGTATTAATGTATACTCTTCAAACCAGCTTCTTGTTATTTCAACTGTCCAAATCTATG
Source organism: Artemia sinica (assembly GCA_027921565.1). NCBI lineage: Eukaryota > Metazoa > Arthropoda > Branchiopoda > Anostraca > Artemiidae > Artemia > Artemia sinica. Next base: position 45,354,768 of record CM051274.1, on the reverse strand, counting down.
GTCTCAAAACGCTCCGCTAGTCTCAAAACGAGAATTAGCAAACATTAGTCAGTGTATCATGTACTATTTGTCACTGTTCTCGCTGCCTGTTTTATATACTTACCAAATTAAGCAAATTAGAGAGTTATGTACGAATGACAGCTTTTTTTACATAAAGGTAGTACCCCTTTTAATGGCCCGTACCCAGGGAGGGGGAGTTTATCAGGCATGAATGTCACCCCTTAAAATAAAAATCATAATGAAATAAAATAAAAATATATAACATATGAATATGTTATTCATATGTCTTGGCCATATCTATCAAGAAGTGGGACTATGGCGTAGCTCGAGCTTAATAATTGAGCGACAGTAGGCTGTAGTCTTGCCTCTTGAAAAATATGCAAGAGTTATGAGCAATCCTAATTATATTATGTAATCCTAATTATGTAATCCTAATAATAGCAATCCTAATTATGTAATCCTAAATATAGTAATGAGCTATTCGCTAGTTCTGACATAAGTATTGGGCCACAGAAGCAGACCATAGCAATGGTGATAAGTTGGTTGGCAAATCTTTTATCAACATTAGTTAACTCCTGAGTAGTTTTCCACTAATAATTTGCCCTCGTATCTTTTATTGGAAGACTGCTGTTCCAAACTTTCGTCATTGAAATTCAATATGACTTTAATCTTTATTTTGATTAAGGAATGATATAATTTACCTTTGATAGTTGACCATTTTGACCTATTTCAACTAGTTGACCATTTCAGTCTCTTCCCACATGTTTAGCTTGTCCCAGTTGTTGCTAACAATAATCACTAACAATTGTTTTGTGGAAAAGAAATTGACAAAAATAGTCATTGATATTTTTCAAAATAACCATTAAAATCGAGTGGAAAATAAAAAAAAGGGATCTTCGAATGTAAATAGATATTTAAAATGGCAATTGAAACTTCAAAAATACATAAGATGCAATAACAACTAGAAAATAAAAATTTCATCCATGCCTATTAATATATAGCACATAGCTACTCCTAAATATTATATATATATTAATATATAGCACATAGCTACATACTAAATATAAATTCATTTTAGCGTATTTTAAATATGCATCTTATTATCCTCATATTTAACACACACGGGAAAGACAGACAGAATTCAGCCAAACGAAAGATCTTCTGTTGTTGAGGAGGTTAGTCAGAGGTAAAGTAAGGGGTGTAGTAAATTTACGATAAAAAGAATTGGGCCAATCGATAGAGCTTCTGTTGTTAAGGAGTTTGATCAGAGGTAAAGTAAGGGGTGTAGTAAATTTACGATAAAAGAATTCAGCCAAACGAAAGATCTTCTGTTGTTGAGGAGGTTAGTCAGAGGTAAAGTAAGGGGTGTAGTAAATTTACGATGAAAAAAAATTAGGCCAATCGACAGATCTTTTTGTTGTTGAGGTGGTCAGTCAGAAGTAAAGTAAGGGGTGTAGTAATTTTATGATAAAAAGATTTCAGCCAAACAAAAGAGCTTCTACTGTTGAGGAGGTTAGTCAGAGGTAAAGTAAGGGGTGTAGTAAATTTACGATAAAAAGAATTGAGCCAATCGATAGAGCTTCTGTTGTTAAGGAGTTTGATCAGAGGTAAAGTAAAGGGTGTAGTAAATTTACGATAAAAAAATTAAGCCAATCGACAGAGCTTCTGTTGTTGAGGTGGTCAGTCAGAAGTAAAGTAAGGGGTGTAGTGAATTTACGATAAAAGAATTCAGCCAAACGAAAGATCTTCTGTTGTTGAGGAGGTTAGTCAGAGGTAAAGTAAGGGGTGTAGTAAATTTACGATAAAAAGAATTGAGCCAATCGATAGAGCTTCTGTTGTTAAAGAGTTTGATCAGAAGTAAAGTAAGGGGTGTTGTAAATTTACGATAAAAAAAAAATTAAGCCAATCGACAGAGCTTCTGTTGTTGAGGTGGTCAGTCAGAAGTAAAGTAAGGGGTGTAGTAATTTTATGATAAAAAGAATTCAGCCAAACAAAAGAGCTTCTGCTGTTGAGGAGGTTAGTCAGAGGTATAGTAAGGGGTGTAGTAAATTTACGATAAAAAGAATTAAGCCAAACGAAAGAGCTTCTGTTGTTAAGGAGTTTGATCATAGGTAAAGTAAGGGGTGTAGTAAATCTACGATAAAAAATTAAGCCAATCGACAGAGCTTCTGTTGTTGAGGAGGTCATTCAGAGGTAAAGTAAGGGATGTAGTAAATTTACGATAAAAGAATTCAGCTAAACGAAAGAGCTTCTGTTGTTAAGGAGTTTGATCATAGGTAAAGTAAGGGGTGTTGTAAATTTACGATGAAAGAATTCAGCCAAACGAAAGATCTTCTGTTGTTGAGGAGGTTAGTCAGAGGTAAAGTAAGGGGTGTAGTAAATTTACGATAAAAAGAATTGAGCCAAACGACAGAGCTTCTGTTGTTGAGGTGGTCAGTCAGAAGTAAAGTAAGGGGTTTAGTAATTTTATGATAAAAAGAATTTAGCCAAACAAAAGAGCTTCTACTGTTGAGGAAGTTAGTCAGAGGTAAAGTAAGGGGTGTAGTAAAATTTACGATAAAAAGAATTGAGCCAATCGACAGAGCTTCTGTTGTTGAGGAGGTTAATCAGAGGTAAAGTAAAGGGTTTTAGTAAATTTACGATAAAAAAAATAAGCCAATCGACAGAGCTTCTGTTGTTGAGGAGGTTAGTCAGAGGTAAAGTAAAGGGTGTAGTAAATTTACGATAAAAAAAAATTAAGCCAAACGAAAGAGCTTCTGTTGTTAAGGAGTTTGATCATAGGTAAAGTAAGGGGTGTAGTAAATTTACGATAAAAATTAAGCCAATCGAAAGAGCTTCTGTTGTTGAGGAGGTTAGTCAGAGGTAAAGTAAGGGGTGTAGTAAATTTACGATAAAAGAATTCAGCCAAACGAAAGAGCTTCTGTTGTTAAGGAGTTTGATCAAAGGTAAAGTAAGGGGTGTAGTAAATTTATGATAAAAGAATTCAGCCAAACGAAAGATCTTCTGTTGTTGAGGAGGTTAGTCAGAGGTAAAGTAAGGGGTGTAGTAAATTTACGATAAAAAGAATGGAGTCAAACGACAGAGCTTCTGTTGTTGAGGTGGTCAGTCAGAAGTAAAGTAAGGGGTTTAGTATTTTATGATAAAAAGAATTTAGCCAAACAAAAGAGCTTCTACTGTTGAGGAGGTTAGTCAGAGGTACAGTAAGGGGTGTAGTAAATTTACGATAAAAAGAACTGAGCCAATCGACAGAGCTTCTGTTGTTGAGGAGGTTAATCAGAGGTAAAGTAAAGGGTATAGTAAATTTACGATAAGAAAATTAAGCCAATCGACAGAGCTTCTGTTGAGGAGGTTAATCAGAAGTAAAGTAAAGGGTGTAGTAAATTTACGATAAAAAGAATTGAGCCAATCGATATAGCTTCTGTTGTTAAGAAGTTTGATCAGAGGTAAAGTAAGGGGTGTAGTAAATTTACGATAAAAATTAAGCCAATCGACAGAGCTTCTGTTGTTGAGGAGGTTAGTCAGAGGTAAAGTAAGGGGTGTAGTAAATTTACGATAAAAGAATTCAGCCAAACGAAAGAGCTTCTGTTGTTAAGGAGTTTGATCATAGGTAAAGTAAGGGCTGTAGTAAATTTACTATAAAAGAATTCAGCCAAACGAAAGATCTTCTGTTGTTGAGGAGGTTAGTCAGAGGTAAAGTAAGGGGTGTAGTAAATTTACGATAAAAAGAATTGAGCCAAACGAAAGAGCTTCTGCTGTTAAGGAGTTTGATCATAGGTAAAGTAAGGGGTGTAGTAAATTTACGATAAAAGAATTCAGCCAAACGAAGGATCTTCTGTTGTTGAGGAGGTTAGTCAGAGGTAAAGTAAGGGGTGCAGTAAATTTACGACAAAAAGAATTTAGCCAATCGATAGAGCTTCTGTTGTTAAGGAGTTTGATCAGAGGTAAAGGAAGGGGTGTAGTAAATTTACGATAAAAAAAATTAAGCCAATCGACAGAGCTTCTGTTGTTGAGGTGGTCAGTCAGAAGTAAAGTAAGGGGTGTAGTAATTTTATGATAAAAAGAATTCAGCCAAACAAAAGAGCTTCTGCTGTTGAGGAGGTTAGTCAGAGGTATACTAAGGGGTGTAGTAAATTTACGATAAAAAAAAATTAAGCGAATCGACAGAGCTTTTGTTGTTTAGGAGGTTAGTCAGAGGTAAAGAAAGGGGTGTAGTAAATTTAGGACAAAAAAATGAAGCCGATCGATAGAGATTCTGTTGTTAAGGAGTTTGATCAGAGGTAAAGTAAGGGGTGCAGTAAATTTACGATAAAAAGAATTGAGCCAATCGATAGAGCTTCTGTTGTTAAGGACTTTGATCAGAGGTAAAGTAAGGGGTGTTGTAAATTTACGATAAGAAGAATTGAGCCAATCGATAGAGCTTCTGTTGTTTAGGAGTTTGATCAGAGTAAAGTAAGGGGTGTAGTAAATTTAGGACAAAAAAAAAATGAATCCGATCGATAGAGATTCTGTTGTTAAGGAATTTGATCAGAGGTAAAGTAAGGGGTGTAGTAAATTTACGTTAAAAGAATTCAGCCAAACGAAAGATCTTCTGTTGTTGAGGAGGTTAGTCAGAGGTAAAGTAAGGGGTGTAGTAAATTTTTACGATAAAAAGAATTGAGCCAAACGAAAGAGCTTTTGTTGTTAAGGAGTTTGATCATAGGTAAAGTAAGGGGTGTAGTAAATTTACGATAAAAGAATTCAGCCAAACGAAAGATCTTCTGTTGTTGAGGAGGTTAGTCAGAGGTAAAGTAAGGGGTGTATTAAATTTACGATAGAAAGAATTGAGCCAAACGAAAGAGCTTCTGTTGTTAAGGAGTTTGATCATAGGTAAAGTAAGGGGTGAAGTAAATTTACGATAAAAAGAATTGAGCCAATCGATAGAGCTTCAGTTGTTAAGGAGTTTGATCAGAGGTAAAGTAAGGGGTGCAGTAAATTTAGGACAAAAAAAATGAAGCCGATCGATAGAGATTCTGTTGTTAAGGAGTTTGATCAGAGGTAAAGTAAGGGGTGCAGTAAATTTACGATAAAAAGAATTGAGCCAATCGATAGAGCTTCTGTTGTTAAGGAGTTTGATCAGAGGTAAAGTAAGGGGTGCAGTAAATTTAGGAAAAAAATGAAGCCGATCGATAGAGATTCTGTTGTTAAGGAGTTTGATCAGAGGTAAAGTAAGGGGTGCAGTAAATTTCAGATAAAAAGAATTGAGCTAATCGATAGAGCTTCTGTTGTTAAGGAGTTTGTTCAGAGGTAAAGTAAGGGGTGCAGTAAATTTAGGACAAAAAAAATGAAGCCGATCGATAGAGATTCTGTTGTTAAGGAGTTTGATCAGAGGTAAAGTAAGGGGTGCAGTAAATTTACGATAAAAAGAATTGAGCAAATCGATAGAGCTTCTGTTGTTAAGGAGTTTGATCAGAGATAAAGTAAGGGGTGTAGTAAATTTAGGACAGAAAAAATGAAGCTAATCGATAGAGATTCTGTTGTTGAGGAGGTTAGTCAGAGGTAAAGTAAGGGGTGCAGTAAATTTACGATAAAAAAATTGAGCCAATCGATAGAGCTTCTGTTGTTAAGGAGTTTGATCAGAGGTAAAGTAAGGGGTGTAGTAAATTTAGGACAAAAAAAATGAAGCTGATCGATAGAGATTCTGTTGTTAAGGAGTTTGATCAGAGGTAAAGTAAGGGGTGCAGTAAATTTACGATAAAAAGAATTGAGCCAATCGATAGAGCTTGTGTTGTTAAGAAGTTTGATCAAAGGTAAAGTAAGGGGTGTAGTAAATTTAGGACAAAAAAAAATGAAGCCGACCGATAGAGATTCTGTTGTTAAGGAGTTTGATCAGAGGTAAAGTAAGGGGTGCAGTAAATTTAGGAAAAAAAAAAATGAAGCCGACCGATAGAGATTCTGTTGTTAAGGAGTTTGATCAGAGGTAAAGTAAGGGGTCCAGTAAATTTAGGACAAAAAAAAAAATGAAGCTGATCGATAGAGATTCTGTTGTTAAGGAGTTTGATCAGAGGTAAAGTAAGGGGTGCAGTAAATTTACGATAAAAAGAATTGAGCCAATCGATAGAGCTTGTGTTGTTAAGAAGTTTGATCAAAGGTAAAGTAAGGGGTGCAGTAAATTTACGATAAAAAGAATTGAGCCAATCGATAGAGCTTGTGTTGTTAAGAAGTTTGATCAAAGGTAAAGTAAGGGGTGCAGTAAATTTACGATAAAAAGAATTGAGCCAATCGATAGAGCTTGTGTTGTTAAGAAGTTTGATCAAAGGTAAAGTAAGGGGTGCAGTAAATTTAAGTTGGCCGAAAAATGTAAAATAACGCCCTTTGAATTACTGCAGTAGAGTTGCCAATGCTTCAAGTTCCTTTGGATAAGGGGAAATACCTAAACTGTCATAAGTTCTTTGAGTCAAATTTGTGTGTTGAATTGATTGGAGAAGTCCATTTTGGCTGTACTCTGCCAAATATTTTAGTTCAGAAGGGAATTGGTCTTGTATTTCCTGACCATCATATAGCGGGACTTGAATAGATTGCTTCTTTTTAGCATCCCCCCCCCTTTATATGACCTTTATGGCTATAGCAAAAAGAAATATTATCGAAATGGATTATATCACGCTTATGAAGTTCATTTTTGAACTTTGAACCAGGGTTGCCAACTGCTGACGTCCAAAAAGAGTGCGAATGAAGGCAAACAAGAGTGATTTTAGCAAAAAGAGAGCACAAATAAAAAAAAGTTGCATTCACACGGCTGCCACTGCTTGCGCATCACATCTGAGGTATAAAAGATCGCATTTGAAAAGAAAAGTGCGCAAGTTGGTAACCCTAATCCTTGGGTTAATTACACTTCTGACGAAGTTGCCAACTACTGACATTCAGAGTAAATGAAATATAACACACAAAAAGAGTGATTTTCACTCTTCCGCATCCCTTCTGAGATAAAAAAAAGAGTGCATTTCACAAGAAAAGTCTGCAAGTTGGCAACCCTGCTATGAAGTCAAGACAAAAAGTGTCACAACAGTATCTCCGCTCTTGGTATAACCCACAGTTGCGATATACTGTGTTTTGCAGAAAACGCAGCGATTTTGCAGAATAATGATTTTCTCCACAGATTACAGCATATGAAAACTAAGGGTAATACGAATTTTTGTTTGGTACTTACGTGGTAACCTCAACTTCACTCTGAAGTTGAGGTTACCATTGACTTCATGGTACTGATTAACCTGACTTCACTTTGGTACTAATTGACTGATTAACCTGACTTCACATGGTACTAATTGACTGATTAACCTGACTTCACTCAAGTGAAGTCAGGTTAATCATAATGAAACGTAGCTAAACATGATGAAAATATTGTACTTAAATAACAAAATTATGCAAACTACAACAGAGAATTGTGGAAACCAGGCCGCCCAGAACGCATTATATCAAATACTTAGCCTAACCTAGCCAACTCTGTATATTAAACACTTAATTAAAAGATACCTACACAGTAGTTTATCTCACTCAGGCTAAACTGATTATCTGAGAGTGCACACAGAAAAACCGACTTAAAGCACATCAAACTTTTTGAGTGAGGTTGGAGTAAAACGAAGTACCTTTTGTTTTTGCCCCTTATCGCATGCCGGATAATAATTAATGTGTATCCGATAAATGTGTTTACGGGTTATCCAATGGGCAAAGTCTCGTATAATATGGTGTCCTTTAACAGTAATGCCTGGACGGCATTGCAGTCACACTTGTAGACAAATCGAAATTACGCAGTTATTGCGCGCCAATAATGGATCATGTCCGTAATTCATTGAGTTGAATGTTGTTCAGCTTTCAAACATAAAATCTATTACTGACCTTGATAGGTTAGTCATTAATAAGTGTAAAGACTTAAGGTATAATTTTTTGAATTTAGAAAATAGGAAAGTTTGCAACAGCAGCTTTCTTATCTGTATGATGAGACTTGGGAAATATTCAGAAACATAGTATTAGTAGACAGTTAAATTTCATGGGCTTGTCAGTGGAAACGGTTTTGATTGGTTGAAAGTTAAGCTACATGATCAGTTTTAAACCAATCGGAGGCCTTTCAACTAACAAATCTATGACAAAAATTGTAATAAGCTGTGTTAAACGCAAGGAATGCTTAAGGAAAAATTAGTATTAATGTATACTCTTCAAACCAGCTTCTTGTTATTTCAACTGTCCAAATCTATGGTCTCAAAACGCTCCGCTAGTCTCAAAACGAGAATTAGCAAACATTAGTCAGTGTATCATGTACTATTTGTCACTGTTCTCGCTGCCTGTTTTTATATACTTACCAAATTAAGCAAATTAGAGAGTTTTGTACGAATGACAGCTTTTTTTTACATAAAGGTAGTACCCCTTTTAATGGCCCGTACCCAGGGGAGGGGGAGTTTATCAGGCATGAATGTCACCCCTTAAAATAAAAATCATAATGAAATAAAATAAAAATATATAACATATGAATATGTTATTCATATGTCTTGGCCATATCTATCAAGAAGTGGGACTATGGCGTAGCTCGAGCTTAATAATTGAGTCTCGAATAATTGTAGTCTCGCCTCTTGAAAAATATGCAAGAGTTATGAGCAATCCTAATTATATTATGTAATCCTAATTATGTAATCCTAATAATAGCAATCCTAATTATGTAATCCTAAATATAGTAATGAGCTATTCGCTAGTTCTGACATAAGTATTGGGCTACAGAAGCAGACCATAGCAATGGTGATAAGTTGGTTGGCAAATCTTTTATCAACATTTGTTAACTCCTGAGTAGTTTTCCACTAATAATTTGCCCTCGTATCTTTTATTGGAAGACTGCTGTTCCAAACTTTCGTCATTCAAATTCAATATGACTTTAATCTTCATTTTGATTAAGGAATGATATAATTTACCTTTGATAGTTGACCATGACCTATTTCAACTAGTTGACCATTTTGGTCTCTTCCCACATGTTTAGCTTGTCCCAGTTGTTGCTAACAATAATCATTAACAATTGTTTGTGGAAAAGAAATTGACAAAAATAGTTATTGATATTTTTCAAAATAAACATTAAAATCGAGTGGAAAATAAAAAAAAGGGATCTTCGAATGTAAATAGATATTTAAAATGGCAATTGAAACTTCAAAAATACATAGATGCAATAACAACTAGAAAATAAAAATTTCATCCATGCCTATTAATATATAGCACATAGCTACAGTGACGAAAAGTTTGTGGAAACAGAATTGGGCGTAAAATTAATAAATAGAATTTTTGAATGTAAAAACTAAGGATCTAAAGGGGCTATTCAAATTTTAAAACAAGCAGACGATATAGTAAAACATTAAAACAGAAACTTCATCCATAGCAATTTCTTAAACACGACTTTTTCCAACAAGAGTCCTAATTTTGAGAGACTTTTATTAATAATTGTTACCAACAATTAGAACAGCAGTTGATAGTAAAATTGTTAACGGCACGATGATAGGACGATCACCGTGTTAGCTGGACGATAAAACTAGGGCCAAATGCCAAATTACTTGGCAAGTTGCCAAAATTACGTAAATAACGCTCAACTACCATAGTAAACGTGCCTAATTTGGTTTTAATAGTAAGGCTGACTGTAGTGGGGCTTTAACATAATGCTTTTTACAAGATATTGACGATCATCTAACGATATTTTTATTGGAATGTTACAGATATAGTTGGGGAGAAACAGTGTCATGAAAAAATAGCAGACTATAACCTACTTATGATAAAAGAAAGACAATTTTCGTAGCTCAATATCGTTAATAGTCCAGTGAACAGTTTCTGTTTTCAATCGAACATTCGACAATTAACATATAACTTAAAACAGGGTCTATGTTCATCACCGACAGATTTTCTTCACACGAGAAAACTCTATTTTAAATGATACCGATGGCTTCATTCTTCAAGCAGGGATACTACAAGCTCTATGGCTGGAAGGAATGATGAAAATGTTCCACAATTTTCTGAAACGTCTGAAAGTAATGTGCCCACTGGTAATTTAAAACCATCTCAAGTTTCTAAAGATAATTTTGCCAAGACTTGGACATAAGCAACGAGATGACTTAGGTTGCCTCTTAACGTCTCAACTTAACGTCTTAACGTCTCACTTACAATTAAAATTTCACAGACGAATCAAGTTAACTTAGAAAAGTAAAATGGACAGATCTATCCAGTCTGGCTAATACAAGGTAGTTGGAGTACAAAACTCAATCAGAAAAAAAATACTTGAAAGAGTGTCATAAATTGCAACAACCGACTGGTTTCTTAAGACGTTGTGTTTCTTTCAATCTCAATTTCTGCTGGAAACATAGAAGTTTTTTTAAATAATTTTATTTTCCGGAGAAGGGCTCAATGAGACAACTAAATCCAAATTAATATTTATCAGATTCTTCAGATTGACCTCGAAAACCAGTTATTTTTGCTACGTCCGTTCTTTCGGTATCTGATTTTGCTCTATCCCTTCTTTCTCGTTTCTTTCCTTTCCAAAGTCTTATCCAAAGAAGTAGAAACCCTACAAGTAAACACCCAGCTGAAGCTCCAACAATTGAAAATTTCTTTCACTTGATTCAGCCCCTGGCTTAAACTGCACAAGCCCAACAATCAACAAAGTCATACCAACAAGAAATGAAACAATAATAAGATGAAGCAGAGGAAAATATCCACGGCAGCAAAAGTCCAAACTCGTATCACTTGGTTGAATCTGTAAAACTTGTGAAACTATTCGTAGATGTCACTGCTGTGGCTGCAACTTGTGGAGAAGTTACAGCAACTGGTGTCGGAGGTAAAGAGCTGTCATGGCTCATCGTTCGAACTTTCGGTGATTGTCTGGGAGAATCATGGGGTGTGAGTCATCAACCACTAGATTATACACGGAACCTGTTCCTTCTTCGTCATTTTGATTTGTAGTTTTGCTGGTCTGCCAGTTCTTTTCTTCTCTTGTTTTCTCCGCTCCTGACGAACTGCAACTGCTTGCATTGCTCCAAACATGGCTGCGATATTTTAGCTAAAGAAAAAAAAATACTAAATGTCTTTTTTCTCTGCATATAACAAACAGAAATAAATTACAGCAAAATATTAATTTTTTTTCACATAGAAATATTTTAATTCAACTTATAAAAAATCAATACTGTTATTTTTTTTTATCAGTCAATCAGTCCAGTGCTGTTCCAATTAATCACACCACCATATGACTCACTTTTTAAAGTAGTTATCAGGTGAACTGCTTTAAGCATTTGTATAATCTACCCTTTTACCTTTTGTAAATTGAGTTTATTTTCAGTTAGTTCTTCCAAAGCCGTTATATAAAGTAGCGGTAAATGAAAAGTAAGCCTTTCGATAGATGCGTCTGACAGGGGCGTTAATTAATGAGAATTTATTGGGAGGGTCAAATTTATTTTAAATATACAGGGGGGAACGTCACAAAAATGTATTTTTCAAAACTATGGGGAGACAGGTCCCCTGCCTCCCAATCGGAGCCACTGGTGTCTGATTATTGTTTCCAAAAATATAATACCTTTTCTTTTCTGTGTACACACCAAAATAAATAAATTGCGCCGAAATTCGAATTTTTTTTTGAATAAAGATGTTGTAATTGAAAATAATTTTTACATACTGTTTAACCCAAAGAGAAAATGTTTAAACCATATTTGACGTGAAGAGTCACTCCCAGCTTTCTAAACCATCTGAGAATGTTTATTCTGAGGACCGCCTCTCTGCTGGTATTTCACAATCAAACGGTATTAAGTTCCACGTTATAAATTTCATAAGTGAAAAAGAATGCAGAAAATGTATTTTAGATTTATTTTGTACTTTATTATGTACATTTATTTTCGAGAATCTAAAATTCAGCTTAAAAGATTTCCTCATCTTAAATTCCGTTTCTAAGTTCACAAAATTCTGCATTTTTTTCCGCTTCAGACGAACAGCAAATGCTTGCATTGCTCCAAAAATGGTTTAAAGTTCAAGCTGAAAAAGAGGAACTTATTTTTATTAATTGAAATAAATTATAGTAAAATTTCTGAGAACAGCAAATGCTTGCAATGCTCCAAAAATGGTTTTGATGTTTAAGCTGAAAACAGAAAAAAAAAAAAAATTTTGTATCTATTAGAATTAGTTATTGCAAAAATTGAAACTTTACAGTCAAAGAAATATTCTAATTCAACTTTGAATTTTTTTTTTTTTTTTTCGACGGGATGGTCTAAGTGTACTCTAATAGAAAGTCTTGCAGCTTCCAGAAGTATAAAAACAAATTTATTTGGAGTATTTACTTTCTGTTTATATTGTTTTCTTTCTTTTTTATTTTTGTTACTTTTCAAAGTAAAAGTAACAAACTTTGGACTGAATGGATATTTATTTTCTACAAAAACTATAAAAACTCCACCAACTATGAAATATTCAATATTTTGCAATAGGTTTTTAATGCTGATTTCACTTTTTTGTCATTTATCTTACGGAATCTATCCAAGACTAATAAACATGAATACTTCCTATTAAGGTTAATGGAGGTACCACCCTTCAACACAAATTAAAGTCGCCTTAAACTCTCATCCTAAAACCAACTGGGTTGGAGTAAATGCCCAAAGTGGGCTTAAAAAATAAAACTCATTCATATTGACTAAACTCACAAATTAACAATTCACTTGAACGTTAACTTACTTGAACTTTTCTGAACTAGTCATTTTCCTTCAATAGCTATAAAAAATATAGATAAACACAAAAAGCTAAGCCATCTCTATCTTGGGCAAGTGTGGACACCAGCCATCAAAAGATTGACCATCTAAAACTCAATTTGACAGTACCCAGAAAGTAAAACCCATGGAAAAAGACTAAGTGAGCCAGCATGAAGATAGGCCACAAGGCTTGTTTTTTTGTAAGGTTTTTTTTTTTTTTAACAAGAAGCACTTATGTGGAAGGCTGGCTCTATGAACTTCGAAGGGGGCTCATTCGATCGAGAATCAGAAGTTCTAGTGCTCTTTTTAAGTATCAAGAGTGATCAGAAGGCAACCAGCCCCCTCTCCCTTTTCCCCCAAATGCATCCATCTAAACTATGAGTTAGCCATTTTGTTCAAAATAGTCCAAAGATCAAAGAACAATAACTCAAGGGCTGACAAAACTTCCCAGAGCTCCGGGCCGTGGGCTGTAAGATATGCAAGTTGTCCATTATTAACATATAAAGTTTTTTATTGGATGACGGGTTTGATAACGGGTCTCCAAAAAGGCCTAGGGTATTAAGGCGAAACTTTAAGGAAATGTTGAGATAGATACAAAATACAATCAAAAAAACACTGTGTGCTTGCTGGTTGTCAAAATCTCGACAACATCTAAGGAACGGTTGAGGGTATAAAGTTGAACGGCTGAGTCCTGGAGTGCAACCAGCCCCCCACCTAGCCCTTTTAGGTCCCCTCCCCTCTACTCAACAGTGCAATTTTGAAATCGTCACTTTGTTCAAACTAGTCAAAAGGTGTAACAGCTACGCCCTCAGGAGTGACATCCCCCCCCAGCCCGAGGCAAGGATTCTAAATCGTACAATTTCCCCATTGTTTACAAGAAAAATTAATCACTAGAAAAAGAAGAAATACTTTATTCTGGTTTCTGGGTGTATCCAAAAACGCTAAGGGCATTAACATAAAACTTTGAAGGATGTTGAGGGGAGTGTCAAAACTAAATCAAAAGGCGATATGTTCATCCAGTTTATCAAAAAGATGGATCTGCAATATTCTTAGAACGGCTGAGGTTATTAAGCTGAAACTTTCAGGATATGTCGAAGGGGATGTTGAAAAGTGACTAGAGGGCTGCCAGCCTTCTCGTATTCCCTTTTTAGTTGCCCTCTCTCCAAAGACATTCGATAAAAATTTTGAAATAGCCGATTTGTTCAAAATAGTCTAGAAGTCAAAACTAGACCTAGACACAGCCCTAACAGATTTTGAGAGGTATGCCAAACACAATAAAAGACACTGTGTACATGTTGGTTGTCAAAAGGGCATATCAGCAATATCTAAGGAACGGCCAAGAGTATTAAGATAAGGTTTTCAAGGGATACTCAGAGTAATCTTGAAGAGCTATCGGAGGGCAACCAGCCCCGATTGCTCATTTTAGATGTTACCTCATCACTGATCAGAATTTAAAAAAAAAAAGTGATTTATTCAAAACAGTCAAAAGGTCTAGCAACAATAGCTCCAAGATACAATACCCTACATCCCCCTGAGAAAGGATTTTGAACTATGTAATGGGGGCAGACTCCATACTTGGGACAATTTTTTTATTTGCTTCTTACTCCTTGAAAATTTTCAGTGCAGAAAAGAAATTTTCTCAGCATCATCTGCATCAACCAAGGAAGATGTTGTCAAGTTTTCAAGTCGTGAAATTAATTTGCTTTCAAGAAAATATGTTTTTTGACAACTACCCATTTTGTCCCAAGTACGGAACCGGGCACCATAGATGGGACAAGTGGAAACCATACTTGGGACTGACAATAAAAGCGTTTATTCAATGCAAACCTCAGTTATTTAATAGAGATAACATGGAAAATTGAACAACACAAGCACAGCTGTATAAAACAAGCTTAAACCAGAAGTCGTTCACTCGTTCACAAACACGTTAAATGGTGACAAATCAAGGGGAAAGACAAAATGTCCAGCCTGTCTTTCGGTCTGTCCGGAAGGCACAGGCTTTGGCAAGATCATCATGATTTTGGTAGAACTATACCAGTATGAAGCATCAGTGGGAATAAATTTCAAGAATGGAGCAATCCTCTGGAAATACCAAACCTGTACTTATTTTTTCTCTGCCATTTTCAAACAATTTCTCCAACCCTGTGGCACTTTCCTTTTTTGATGTCCTTTTCAAGTGCTAAGACAAAGTCACCAGTGTTCATAGCACTAAATTGAGGGTTTTTCTCAGCTGAAGGTCCTTCCTGAGCATCTGGTTTCATCGGTTCAGTCGAGTCCAAAATATCTTCCGAGCTACTTCTGCTTTCAGTGAAAAAGGACTGCCTAGGCTTTTTGCTTTTTTGACCAGGTTTTTCTGAGAGCTCCCTTAGATTTCCTAGTTTGTCAAAGCACAGCCTCTTCCTCAATCTTCTTATTTTCGGGAGTATCTGTCAGTATTCAACAGACCCCTTTTGGTTGGCCTCTTGTTATGGCGTTTCTGGGACAAGATTTAGGATGCGGTCCTATTATGGCTGGCGAAACACTCTCGTTTGAAGTGCAGGTTATTCCTTGATCATGAGGGGCTCCACCCTCCGCTTCTAATTCTGAGGATAGCAAGTCTTCATATCTTGGTTCCGACGCAGGCTTACTCAATGGTCTATTGGTTACGGCCCACCCACTCAGAGTCTCGGGCAAGTGACCCTAAAATTTGTGAAAAATTGAAATTTGCTCAGAATGCAGGGCTGAGCTTAGGCAATCAATAGGTACTATGGAGAAGATAAAGATTGCTTTAAAAGATTGTTTGCCTGTGATTCCAAGCAAAATGACGGTCCTGTGTCAATTCTAAATTCTTGGTCAACCTTCCTAAGACCATAGGTGGGCGTGCCTTGTTTGCCACTCATTCCCGGCAATTGAATGGTCCTATGTCAATTTTAAATTCTTGGTCAGCCTGGCTGAGACTCTAGGCAGGCGTACCTTTTGCAAAAAAAACTAACACACAAGTATTTGTCCAATATTTGTCCACTTCGATATTTCGAGTAAAAAATGCCTTGGAAAGAAGTAGAAAACAGCAAAACATTGTATAAACATTGCCAAAAATGCAAATTTTTTCAGGAAGTCCAGAATAAAAAAGAAAAGGGGGAGAATGTCCCCTCCGTACCTACGCCCATGCATGGGATATGTCCCAAGTACCAATAGTTGGGACAGTCCCAAGTACAGAACCTTGTATGTCACTGCAATCATGTAATTTTTTTCGACAATTATAACAAAAACACGGCAAAAACACTGATTCTAGTTCATAAAGATACTAATCGACAAACCAGAGCTAGTAAATGATTACTGTAAACCTAGCATTTCCCAAGACAGTTCATGGAACTCCACAAAAAATTTTTGACGTCTAGCCTGAAATTTTTGATCCTTCCACTAAAGAACCAGGGTTGCCACCACAACCAAATGAAAATCACCAGTTTTTCACCAAGAAAATCACCAGAAATCATCAGTATTTCACAAAAATCACCAAGAAAATCACCAGAAATCGGTGGTTAATAATGATAAGCTTTACACCAAAAAGACGCGTTAGGCACCCTGAGCTAAGACATTGTGTTTTTCAAAGGCCGTCAACCGCTCTAGAAGGTGGCAAAACTGCTCAAAAAGGAAGAGAATTTATGCCTAAAACCGGAATTCCAGGCAAAGACTGAAATTGTTACCTAAAATCCTGTTACTGGATTTGTAGAGCCTTTTTATTTATTTACTGCTATTGTACTTTTCTTTGTCTTTACTTTGCATAATCTTTTCTTTTTCTTTTTTTGGTTTCCATTGAAAAGAATAACCCCAATAATCCTCTTTTGTCCTCAAATCGAATTTGATTATGAGCGTTTTTAATCCCTCTGTCATAGTAGGTTTCCTTAGTGGCAAACTTTAGCTATTAAAATAACAACTCAAATGGTGTCAATTTCTTATATATTTATTTTACTTCCGGAAAATTGTCGTGGGTCAAGTCTAAGCTGAAATATCACACAAGCGGTGATAAACCTTATTTCCGTGGTTCGGTAGACGAGAGCCTCTAGAGACTGAGCCCCCTGGTTTCTTGAGACTGTTAAGTCCCTTGAAAAAGACCTAGCCTAGGCTGTTGAATCTATGTTCATGTGGGACTATGCTTTCTTTACCTGAGATTTTTTTTTTTCGTTTCTGAGCCTCAATCCGTTTTCATCACACATGGGACAAACATGTATGTATTTATAAATCAAAATTTGTAACTATAGGGAAGCCGATTGCCAAGCTAAAAGGATACACAGAAGCCCAAAATAACGCCACTCTTTAGAAATCAAACAGTTCGTGGTAACGAACTGTAAGTAAGGAGCGGCCCGGCTCAATGGTGACCGACACTCTAGAAAACGGGTTTTGATACCAATAGATCCATCACAAGAATCAGATTTCAATGATGATTTCAAATATATAACTTTCATCAAGTTTAGTGCTACCCATCAAAAGTTACGCGCCTGAGAAAATTTGGCTGATTTTCAAAAAAAAGGGGGAAAGACCCCCTAAAAGTTATAGAACCTTAATAAAAATCACACCATCATATTCAGCGTATCAGAGAACCCTACTGTAGAAGTTTCAAGCTCCTATCTACAAAAGTGTGGAATTTTGTATTTTTTTGCCAGAAGAAAGATCACGGATGCGTGTTTATTTGTTTTTTTCCCAGGGGTGATCGTATCGACCCAGTGGTCCTAGAATATCGTGAGAGGGCTCATTTGAACGGAAATTAAAAGTTCTAGTGCCCTTTTTAAGCGACCAAAAAAAAATGGAGGGCAACTAGGCCCCCTCCCACGCTTATTTTTTTCCCAAAGTCACCCGATCAAAATTTTGAGATAGCCATTTTGTTTAGCATGGTCGAAAATATGATAAATATGTCTTTTAGGATGACTTAATCCCCGAAGTCCCCAGGGGGAGGGCTAAAAGTTATGAACTTTACCCAAGTAAAAAGTAACATATAGAATTGGTTATTGGGAAGTATACAGAAGTTTTCAGGAGGGTTTTTTTCTGGTAGTGGGGGGGGGTGGTGGTTCGGGGGTTATGTTGGAGGATCTGTTCATGAAGGAAGTTTTCATGGGGGAAGGGAAATTGCCATGAAGGGGGCGCCGGACTTGCCAGCATTATTTATTGGTTATTGGGAAGTATACAGACATTTTCAGGAAGGATTTTTTCTGGAGGGGGGGGGGGGGCTAGAGGAGGGGGGTTACTCTAGAGAATCCTTCCGTGGAGGATGTTTCTTTGGGGTAAGAGACATTTCTATGAAGGGGGCGAAAGATTTCCAAGCATTATTTAAAAAACGATCAGAAACTAAATAAAAAAAAAAAGTTTTTTCACTGAAAGTAAGAAGCAACATTAGAACTTAAAACGAACAGAAATTATTAAACGTATGTGAGGGGGTTCTCCCCCAAGTCAATACCTCGCTCTTTACGCTACAGTTTTTTTTAGTGCTTTCAAAAGAGCTATCTATTCTAATTAAACGGCCTTTGTGATTCAGGGGTTTGTGAATCAAATTTTTTTTTAACTTTTAACGTAAAGAGCGTGGTATTGACTAAGGGGAGAACCCCCTCATATACGTAATAACATATACGTAATAAAAAACAAATAAAAAAAAACAACCGATACGGCTCAATAGTAATCGAAACTTTTAAAAACGGAATTTTGATGTCAATAAATGTATCAAAAGAATTTGTTTATAATGCTGATTCTAAATATATAAATTTTATTAAGTTTAGTTTTACTCATCAAAGGCTACGAGCCTGAGAAAATTTTGCCCGATTTTTTAAAGAGGGGGGAAACATCCCCTACAAGTGAAAGAATTTTAATGAAAATCACACCGTCAGATTCAGCGTATCAGAAAACTCTATTACATAGGTTTCAAGCTCATATCTGCAAACATCTGCAACTTTGTATTTTTTGCCAGAAGAAAAATATACGAATATAGAAGTTAGTTACGTAAGTTAATTTGTAAATTACGTCATAACCAAATTTAGAGACATCCATTTAGCAAAAGAAAAGTAAAATTTTTATACAAATTTTGTTTTACTTATTCAATGACGGTGAGCCAAAATAAAAGCTGCATTAACTAAAAAAACGATCAGAAATTAAATAAAAAAACAAGTTTTTTAAACTGAAAGTAAGGAGTGACATTAAAACTTAAAACGAACAGAAATTATTCCGTATATGAAAGGGGCCTCGCTCTTTACGCTTCGCTCTTTACGCTAAAGTTTTTTATTGTTTTAAAAAATAAAGTTGAGACAGAGTCAAACTTTAGCGTAAAGAGCGAAGCGTAAAGAGCGAGGCCCTTTTCATATACGGAATAATTTCTGTTCGTTTTAAGTTTTAATATCGCTCCTTACTTTCAGTTTAAAAAACTTGTTTTTTTTTTAATAACGAATAAAAACAAGACATAAAATGTGAAAGTGATTGATTGTTTCACCTCAGTAAGACAGCGAAACCAATAATGCATTGAATGGCAACCAATTTTGTAAAAAAAAAATCACCAAATTAAATAAAAATCACCAGATTAAAAAAGAAAATCACCAGAAATCACCAGATTCAAGAAAATCACCAGAAAAATCATCAGGGCAATGAAAAATCACCATATCTGGTGATAAATCACCAGCGGTGGCAACCCTGAAAAAGAACAAAATGGCTACTGTCAAATTCAAACTTCTGCAGATGCCATCTGATAGAGAAATACTTCCCTACAATTGTTTAGCCGTCCTGGCTAAATGGACGTGCGCTGGGTTGAGAATTCTTTGTCCAAGGGGCACGGGTTCGATCCCTGGCGTGGCCAGTTATTTGGGTTTGGGACGCGGGTCAGTGGTGTGACTCTGTAAGCTTAGCCAGAGTCGACCCAGCTCTAAATGGGTACCTGGAGAAATCTGGGGAAGGCAAGCAGGAAGGGTGTGCTAAAGCACAGGATGGCTGGCCCCCAGCCCCCCATTGAACTTCCTGGCTGAAGGGCCACGAAACGGAGATCAGCACCACCGGTTTGGACCTTAAGGGTCTAGTGCCGTCATACTACTACTACTACTACAATTGTTTGGGGATTTTTCGCTAGATGGCTTCACTGTATGTTAAGCCTGTCTGAAGTATAGAGGTGTCCCAAGTACGGGGCCTTCCCCCCTACCCTTTTTTACACCCAGGATTTATCATTAGGAAAAGGGGGTGTCTGTTTGATTCTGGGTGTTTGCGGAAAGGCTAAGGGTATTATAGTGAAAGTCTGAAGAATATTGAGGGGTTTTGATAAACTACATCAAAAGATACGATGTGCTTCCAGATTATCAAAAAGGCGTATCTGCAATATCTCAGGGAAAGTGGAGGGGGGGTATTAAGTTTAAACTATCAGGGCATGGCAATAGGGATGCTAAAAAGTCATCGGAGGGCAATCAGTCCCCCTTTCATTTCCTTTTTAGCATCCCTCTTGCCAAAGATATCTCATCAAAATTTTAGAACAGCAATCTTGTTTAAAATAGTCGAAAAGTCATAATAACTATGTCTCCGAAGGTGATGTAAACCCCCACAGCCCCCGAAGCAAGTTTTTTAAGT
Organism: Artemia sinica; assembly: GCA_027921565.1. Lineage (NCBI taxonomy): Eukaryota > Metazoa > Arthropoda > Branchiopoda > Anostraca > Artemiidae > Artemia > Artemia sinica. The sequence continues at coordinate 45,334,489 of CM051274.1, read as the reverse complement.
TTTATAAGTTGGCCATTATTTGTACAAGGGCCTCGTATATAGGGTTGGTTATACAGAAAAGGGGGCTTGTTTAATCCTGAGTCTCCAAAAATGCTAAGGGTACTTAGGTAATACTCTTAGAAAATGTTGATGGAGGTGTCAAACAAAATTGAGTCGAATTATATGCAAAGGGTTGTCAAAAGAAAACAAAAGTAAAATCTACAGAACGGCTAAGGGTATTAAGTTAAAGCTTTAAAGGCACGTTGAGAGGGATTATGAAAAAATAACGGAGGTCAACCATTCCCCCCCCCAAACTTTTTCCCTTTTTAATGCCCCCCCCCCCTAGCACTGGTAGAAACCTTAAAAAGCTATTTTCTTCAAAATTTTCAAAAAAATCTAACAGCTGTGCCTTCGGGATTCTTCGGGGCTCCAACAGCCCCTGGACAAGGAATATAAATCATGCAATATGTCCATTTTTTACATGCAGGATTTATCCGTGGCAAAGAGGGAAGTTTTTGATCCTGATTGTGTCGAAAAATGCAAAGGATATTGAGACTAAGTTTTGGAAAATTTTGAGCTAAATCAAAATAAACTATTTACATCTAAGTTGACAAAAAATACGTATCTGCAATATTTTAGGGACGATTAAGGGCATTTACTTGAAACTTTCAGAACCACTTCTATTATTATTTTATTGCGGCTGCAAATGCAACTGGTTGTGACTGCGACTGTGCATACTTTTGACTTCGACAACTGCCAACTGTGACTGCGACTGCTTGCAACTGCTGCTACATCTGTTCGTTACTACATTCGGGAATGTTGAGGAGGATGTTGAACTTAGAAACTTTAATTTTGAAAAAAAACATCACTTTGACATACGTTGCGGTTAAGAAAGGGGTATATCTGCAATATCTTAGAGCGGCTAAGGGCAATAACTTTCCATTTTCAGGACTACAGTTACTGCTACTGGGACTGCAACTGCGACCATTTGCAACTCCGACTATGACTATTTAGGACTACTTGCAAGTGTGACTACTTATGACTGTGCTTGTAAGAATTTGTATTTGCTAGACTCTGATAATTTGCGACTGTAACTACCTGTGACTTCAAATACTAGATATTGTGATATTGCGATATACTGACTGCTACTAAAATTTAACTTGTGACTGCGACTGTGATAATGACTGCTTGGGACTGAAACTATTTGCGACTGTCATAAGTTGCAACCATGATCAATTTCGACCACGAATACTTGTGACTGGGAGTACTTACGCCCACGAATAGGATCCAGACAACCTACGACTGCGACTACTTGTGGCTGAAAATGCGAATGCAACTTGACTGCATGCAACTGTGACTATAACAATTTACAACTGCAAGTGCGATAACTTGCAACGAGTTTGAAAACTCGTGACTGCAGCTGCAACTGGCTGTAACAGTTTGTGACTGTGAATACTACTATTAGCAATTCTAATGCTACTACGATTATGACCGTGACTGTAAATACTACTACAACTTTTGGCATTACAATTAAATCTATTTAACTAAATTAAAACAGTTTGACGAAATCCTGCTTGTCAAAATGGCATTGTAAATCCAAGTTTTTAAAAGGTCTTATGGGCAAAATTTCACGAATTGCTAACGTTTTTAAAACTGTTCATTGATTCTACCAAATGAAATTGAGAGGGATGATCTACCAAATGAAAAGGCCCCAGGTGTATCCAACTTGTCAAAAGGGCGTTGGTATACGTGTTGACCTCAGGATTGGCTAAGGGTTTGAAGTTGAAACTTTCAAATAATGCTAGGGGGGGGATTTTAAACAAAATTAAAAGACATTATCTGCATCCAGGTTGTAAAAACGGCATATCTTCAATATTTCAAGAGAAGTTAGGGAAGGATATCAAGTTGAATCATTCATAGATTGTTGAGCTGGATGTTGAACTTAAGGACACTATATGCATCCCAGTGGCTACTGGGTGTAGCTACAATTACAAAGTTAAAAATTTCAGGAAATATTAAATAGGACGTTGAACTAAATCAAAAGACACCATATTCATTCTGGTTGTCAAAATGGCTTGCCTGCAATATCTCGGGATTAGGCAAGGGTATTAAGTTGAAACTTTCAGACAATTTTGAGGGGGATGTTAAACCTAATCAAAATCCAACTAGCTTACAAGTATCGCGTTATAAGCTAGGGTATTTAGTTGAAACCTTCAGTGACGTTGAAATAAATCAAAAGATTCCATGGACACCCAGCTTGTTAAAATGGGGTTTGCAGTATCTCAGGAACAGATAAGAGTATCAAGTTGAAAATCTTTCATAGAATGTTTAGGGGGACGTTGAGTTCAATCAAAAGATACCATGTGCATATCGGTTGTCAGAAGCGCGTATCAGCAACATCCCATGAACGGTTAATGGCGCTTGGTCGGAACTTTTAGGGAATGTTGAGGAGGATTTTGAAATTGATTAGAAAACATTAATTAGAGCTAATAATCAGATATTCCAGATCTCACGCCGGAGACATAAAAAATTTGGGGAAATATTCATTATGTTTTCCAAAATAAAAACGAACAGAAATTTATTAAAATAACTTTCAATAGAAGAATCAATGAAACCCATAACGATCGAAATTAAATAAGCAATCATAGCAAGCATACAGATAACAGGTATTAATGTAAATGAATAAATTAATCTTAAAACGAGTAAATATTATGTTGAATATATAAGGCAAGCCTTAAACAAACGAAAATCAGTACAGACAGGAGTTTAGCCAGTTACCCTTTCCCCTCCCCTAACCGTAAAAGCCTAAGGACTACTGCATCATTTGCGTTTTACTGATAACTAAATATAATACAAATTTTTTCTTGTATATTTACAACACTGAAAAATAAACATCATGTATTAAATATTCAGTTTATTTTCATTAGCTCTTTTCAAGAAATATTCAAAATAGTATTCAATAGAACATAAGGCTGTACCCAGAGAGGGGGGGGTTGAACCCCTCCCCCCTGAAATGTGTGTATGACTCGTAAAAACGTAACAAAAATTGATATAAACAAATTTTTTTATGCGTTCTTTGATTTTTTTTTTTGTGTAAACTCCCCTTGAATTTTTTTTTAGCAAAACCCCCTCCGAAAAAAAATGGGTACGGCCTTGATAGAACGTAAATGACGGAATAGGTTTTAAACTTTTACGGTTAGGGGAGGCGGAAGGGGAACTGTTAAAAAAAATGATTTTTTTTTGTATCATTGTTTTTGGTGGCCTTTTTTAGTAAATATTATATCATATGCTTTATCTGCACAAAGACGGGAGCTTCGACCGCGGGTCTGGGGAGCTTACGGCTAAACAAATTCCCCTTACGGTTAATCATCTTAATTTCAGATGCTAGGTAAGGCAGAAACAACAACCTGGTCTTCTTGCAAGAGAAGTGAGACAAAGACAGGAAAGGGTATTGTAGTGGGGTATTCACAAATAATGAATACCCCACCAATACCCCAGTGAATATTCACAAATTTTTCTAACGATTCCTCCCCAAAATTTGAACATCGGTAGCATAGGTACAAGCAGCACTAGAGCACTTCCTTGCAGTTGAATTCATTAATTATTGCATTTGAATTCATTAGTTATTACAGTTGAATTCATTAATTATTGCAGTTGAATTAATTAATTATTGCAGTTGAATTCATTAATTATTGCAGTTGAATTCATTAATTATTGCAGTTGAATTCATTAATTATTACGGTTATTTTTTTTTTTGCTATTTTACCAAGTCTTTCTGCTTTCACAAATGTAAATCTCCCTCCCCCTATCAAAGCAAATGCAAAAGATTCTAAGTTCTTGAAGTTATACTAGGCTGTTTCATGTGTCTTTTCGTTTTTTTTTAATACAAAAAGAGTTCTGGACTTGAAAACCTGAGGGCAGGGGTTCGAGTCCTGATGTTGCTGATTGTTTGGTTTGGGATAGGGTCAATAATGGTCAATCATAAGCTCAGCTAGCCCCTGATCAAATAGCTTAGAACTTTGCCCCCCCCCCCAAAGTTCCAAGGTGTTGACAACTGTAATCTCAGCTAGAGTCGACAGAGCTCTAAATAGGTACCAGGAGAAATCTGGGGGTAAAACACTTGAAGTGTTGGATGATTTACCCCCAACCACGCATTGCACTCTCGGCTGAAGGCAGTGAATCAGAAGAGCCGTACCTGCGCAACGCAGACCATTCGTCAGCATGCGAAAAAGTTTTTTAGATCTTATATTTCAACAAGTCCGATGTCTTAATATGTTGTAGATGATACTTTTTTGTTTTATTCTTTTCTGTTGTTATTACATTTAAGTGGGCAGTAATGAAGTTGAAATTCAAATTTAATTTATTTTAGTTTCCCCTCCTCCGTACGCTGGAGGTCTTGGGTTCTGTGCCATAGAATTTCAAAAATTATAATACACAAAGATGTTTCGAGTATCTTTTCTTTTTGAAAATAAAAAAAAACAAGTTTTTTAAACTGAAAGTAAAAAGCGACATTAAAACTTAAAACGAACAGAAATTATTCCGTATATGAAAGGGGCTGTCCCCTCCTCAACGCCTCGCTCTTTACGCTAAAGTTTGACTCTGTCTCACAACTTTATTTTTTAAAACAATAAAAAACTTTAGCGTAAAGAGCGAGGCGTTGAGGAGGGGACAGTCCCTTTCATATACGGAATAATTTCTGTTCGTTTTAAGTTTTAATGTCGCTCCTTACTTTCAGTTTAAAAAACTTGTTTTTTTTTATTTAATTTCTGATCGTTTTTTAGTTAATGCAGATTTTCATTAAAATTCTTTCACTTGTAGGGGATGTTTCCCCCCTCTTTAAAAAATCGAGTAAATTTTCTCAGGCTCATAGCCTTTGATGAGTAATACTAAACTTAATAAAATTTATATATTTAGAATCAGCATTATAAACACATTCTTTTGATACATTTATTGACATCACAATTCCGTTTTTAAAAGTTTCGATTACTATTGAGCCGTATCGCTTGTTTTTTTTTATTTTTTTTATTACGTATATGTATTATTACGTATATGAGGGGGTTCTCCCCTTAGTCAATACCACGCTCTTTACGTTAAAAGTTAAAAAAAATTTTGATTCACAAACCCCTGAATCACAAAGGCCGTTTAATTAGAATAGATAGCTCTTTTGAAAGCACTAAAAATAACTGTAGCGTAAAGAGCGAGGTATTGACTTGGGGGAGAACCCCCTCACATACGTTATAATTTCTGTTCGTTTTAAGTTCTAATATTCCTTCTTACATTTCAGTTGAAAAAACTTGTTTTTTATTTATTTAATTTCTGATCGTTGTTTAAATAATGCTTGGAAATCCGGCGCCCCCCTTCATAGAAATGTCCCTTACCCCAAAGAAACATCCTCCACGGAAATATTCTCCAGATTAACCCCCTCGTCTAGCCCCCCCCCCCTCTGGAAAAAATCCTTCCTGAAAATGGTTGCATACTTCCCAATAACCAATAAATAATGCTGGCAAGTCCGGCGCCCCCTTCATGGCAATTTCCCTTCCCCCATGAAAACTTCCTTCATGAACAGATCCTCCAACATAACCACCGACCCACCCTTCCCTCCCACTACCAGAAAAAAAACCTCCTGAAAACTTCTGTATACTTCCCAATAACCAATACTATATGTTAACATTGGGTAAAGTTCATAACTTTTAGCCCTCCCTTTGGGAACTTCGGGGGATTAAGTCATCCTAAAAGACATATTTATCATATTTTCGACCATGCTGAACAAAATGGCTATCTCAAAATTTTGATCGGGTGACTTTGGGGAAAAAATAAGCGTGGGAGGGGGCCTGGTTGCCCTCAATTTTTTTTGGTCACTTAAAAAGGGCACTAGAACTTTTAATTGCCGTTCCAATGAGCCCTCCCCCGATATTCTAGGACCACTGGGTCGATACAATCACCTCTGGGGAAAAAAAAAAACAAAAACAAACAAACAAACAAACAAACAAATAAACACGCATCCGTGATCTTTCTTCTGGCAAAAAAAAGTAAAATTCCACATTTTTGTAGATAGGAGCTTGAAACCTCTACAGTAGGGTTCTCTGATACGCTGAATATGATAGTGTGATTTTTATTAAGGTTCTATAACTTTTAGGGGGTCTTTCCCCCTTTTTTTGAAAATCAGCCAAATTTTCTCAGGCGCGTAACTTTTGATGGGTAGCACTAAACTTGATGAAAGTTATATATTTGAAATCAGCATTGAAATCTGATTCTTTTGATGTATCTATTGGTATCAAAAACCCGTTTTCTAGAGTTTTGGTTACCATTGAGCCGGGTCGCTCCTTACTTACAGTTCGTTACCACGAACTGTTTGAAAATGCCATCTTCTTTTGATAGCTTATATTTTGATAGCAACACGACCTATCTTATAATATGTTGTTGTCACAGGTTAAGGTCACTTTTCAAATCTCTGCAGTGCATAATGCAGCATTTAGCTGCTCGTGAAGTCAAGTCGTACCTCAATTGGCTACATAAAGGTTAAATTGAGCCTATTGAGTTCGTGAGATCCTTTACTATAATAGAGGCATTGTACGTTGTTGCCACTTTTGGCTTCGAGCCTTGTGAGGTACCTTATCACAACTATAAAACATATGGAAGAAAATCTCAATCAAAGACTAATAATAGAAGGCTTCCTTTAGTATTTTGAAAATACACTTTAAATATCTTGATTATTCACTCCTATTGGTTACTTTATGTAACGTCTAAGTTTTTTTTTAGGTTTGACGGCTAATTCAGCTCATTTCCCTGTAACTCATATCTGTGCGTAGGCTTAGCTCATGGGTGCCAAGTTTCCATTTTTGGAGAGATAACCGGAGCTTATCCTTTATCCTTAGTCAAATTAATCTATTATGCCAAACATTTCCCCAGTTTGCCCATTTTCAGACATTCCGAACTCTTCCCCATTAATTCTGAAAATCAGGAAAATCAGGCTGAAAATCAATTCTGAAAATCAGGCTTTTTTACTGCTTATTTGCCAATGTAGATGAAAAGACGAGCTAGCTGTGGAGAAAATTGATAAAGACAATTAGATCAAATGTACCATGATTCACGTCCCCTCGATGACGCTGCTACTAATAGTAGCTACACGGGTGCCCACAGCACTATTTCTAGGGAAGCAAATGGTAAAACCAAATCTCTGTTCACATATTTTTTCAAAGACCACGCTGCCTTTCTATGACAAACAAATAAAACTTCAAATAGGGATAAGTCCATTTATTAGACAGTGAAAAACAGATACAGAAAGTTCTGGATATTTCGACCGCGCATACGAGTGATCGTCATCAACAGATAAACTAAAGGATTACAGTTAAAATAAACTATATTTATACAGAATAAACTACCTAATTTTATACCTTTTATGGTGTTCCAGAGACGTGTCATATTGTATAACCTACAACCCCCAAACTCTTCGGGTACCCACGGGTTCTTACCGCAGTCAAGAATCTCTTGACTAATTCAATTATTGCCGTGACGCTCATTTTGGCTATATAGACATTTGGAAGTAACTCAGTCAGACAACTATGGTCAACACGAATGAATTTTAATTTACCCCTCAGTATCAGTGAGCTAATAACTCATATCGTGTGTCAAAATTTACATCCACCCCCTCCTGGAAGACCAGAAAAGAATAAAATTGGGAAACTTGAAAATAGTGGGACAAATATAACACAGGCACTCCCAAATTAAAAAGAAACGCGGTTTTTCAGTCTCATGGGGCGACTGTTGCAATCTCACCCTTGGAAGTAAATATCGTCACTCCATGTTTTTTATTATATTTTTACATATTTATTATATTATTCGTTAATTATTTTTACTTTATTATGTTATTTTATTACATTATTTTATTATGTATTTGATTTATTTTCATTGTGTTATTTATTAATTATTTTTATTTTATTATATTTCGTTACTTAGATTTATTTAGATTTCGTTACTCCTTGAACCGGCTGTAAGCCATCATTATTTGCATCTAGAGGAATACAAACGTCAGATAAAGAATGACAAAACGACTGACCAAAATAGGCTTCAGGCTTGCACTACGGGGAAACTTGAATAGGCGGCTATTTACAGCTTGATAATTCTTGGTATCAATCTTTTGTACTTATATCCAGAGGGATACATAAGCTCAATAAACAAGTCAAAATCCTGGAATAAAAGTATTACACTTTCCCTCCAGAGAAACCTCTACGGGCACCCGTTAGAGTTTAATATTTCTCGAACTGGGATATAAACCGTCAAAGGAATACACAGCTTAAGCTAAATAAATAAATTAAAACCGGGGAGCTGAATTGCTACTGGTTTCGCCTTCTGGTTTCGCTCTCGAAAACTTCTGCAGGCATCTGTTTTGAATTATATTTTGCTCAAACGGGGCTTTCCGTATTTGTAAAGAGATTAACAAGTTAGATAAGTTTTTCATTAAAGTCTGACTATATCTTGTTTTCTTTTTTCTTTTATTTCTTCATTCCCTTTTTTTTCTTTTCACTTAAAATGACGGCTTTTTATCATTTTAGTTCTTTTTTTTGTTAAATATTTAAATATTTTCAATGTTTGATATATTTAACGTAAAATCTAGCATAAAAGCATAAAATATATGCATTAAATATGCATATATTTTATGTAATATTTGGTGTAAAATATAATTTGTTAAGTCACTATAATAGCATTATTAATTTTAATTACTTTAGTAATTGATGTTAATTAATTATTTAATACAATAATTAATAGTTAATATAATATCCTATTATCATTTATTATTCCATAAAAATTATATTAATAATTAAACTATTTATACATAGAATTGAATCTAGAAGAGTTTAATTTAATGAAACAATATATTGAGTTGAAAAAGTAAATATTTTTATTCTTTATTACGAAGATTGATTTCCTTATATTCATTAATGTTTTTTTCAAGATATTCAGAGTTAGCAAAGGCCTTCGCCAAAATTCAAGCATTTTAACATATTTTATTACACTGGATGAATGTGTACCTGATTTATTTTTCTTTCTTTCTTTGTTTTATTCTAGGGATTAGTTGGAAATCCATTTCAGACTCAAAAGGAGCAGAAATTAATATGAGTAAGGTTCAAAACCCTATGCTTTCTAAAAGCTAGAATATAATTTGTACTTTACTGAAAAAAATTCTTATGAATGTGCATTGTCAATTTAATATACATATGCTGATATTTATTCCTTAAAATCTCAATTAATTTTTGATTTCTTATAGTTACAAAAGTGAAAACATTTAAAAGAATTTTTCAGTAAAGTACAAATTATATTCTGACCTTTAGAAAGCATAGGAGTTTTGAACCCTACTCATATTAATTTCTGCTTGCTTTGAGTATGACTCTGTTATTTATTTTAATTTCTGCTCGTTTTGGGTTTCATTTATTTATTGGTACTGATTTGTGGTAGTTGTATGCTTGGTAGATTCTTTGATTGTATTTTTGTTCATTTTATGTTTAATGGAGTTCTTTACTTTTCTTTAAAAATTTCATTCGTGGAAAAAGTTTTTTAATTAATTTCTGTTCGTTTTATATTGACATAGTCTATTTCAGGGAAAAGAAAATAATAGTTTGAATCTTTCCCGTTTTCCTTTACGAATTTATAGTTTGGCCTGCTGATCATATGCTGGAGAAACTTTTTCAGCAATTTTTAACAACATGAACTCTTTTGAAAGGCATGACACAAATAGTAGTGTTCAGTTTAGTTATATTCATCCTCTACTTGACCTGATAAATATAAGTTAATACCATTCCCAAAAAATTATATCTATGCTCTTTAACAGCTTGGATACAATTACACTCTTCTGATTTAGTAAAATTTTAAGAGCAGAATTACCAATAGAAGTAGTCTCAAAAATTTGAACTTAATACCCTCGGTCGTTCTTGATATATTGCTGAGATGTCTTATTTGCAACAAGCATACAAACAGTGTGTTTTTGATTTAATTTTAAAGCAACAGTTAGTTTTTAAGCATAATGGGCAAATTACGTAACTGTAGGGAGCTCTAGATATATTGTTACTAGAGCATTCAACTATGTTGAACAAAATGGCTGTCTTAAAATTTTGATTGGAAGTGTCTGAAAAATTTTCAGCTAAAGAGGAGGCTGATTGCCCTCCAATCATTTTTGCCTCTTAAGAGGGAACTATAACTTTTAATTTTCAATAAAATTACCTCCTTTAAAATATCAAAGACATTACTGGCTATGATAGAGCATCACTGCCTATGTCCTTATATGTCCTATATGCCCCTTTAATACCTGGATGCACATAGGTTTTTCGCTTAATTGAAACTCCTCCTAAAGGTTCCCTAAAGGTTTCAACTTAATGCCGTTAGTGTCGTTAGTTACAGTAACCGTAGAAGCAGAATTAAATGAATACACACAGTGTCTTCTGGCTAACTCAAAATCCACAACCTATGAAGGTATGAAGGTGAAATTGTCAGAGAATATTTCTGTTTTACGGATGACAACCTGCCATCCCTATGCAGGTTGTCAAAAGAGCTTATCAGCAACATCTTAGTAACAGTTTTCTGTGTGAAATTAAAACTTATAACGCTTGTTGTGGGGGATGTTGAACTAACCAAAAGACAATATTTGCATCATTATACTAATGCTTGTACTCCTACAGCTACTGCTACTATTACTATTACTGCTACTACTACTACTACTGCTACTAAAGATAAGAATACTACTATTAACTGTGCTCCTACTGCTACTGCTGTATTTACTGGTTCTACTACTACACCTAATAAACCTAAGGGTATTAAGGCGAAAATTTTGGGCAATATTGTTACTGTATTCAAATAAATCGAAACACACTATGCCCATATAGGTTGTCAAGAGTCCGTATCAGCAAAGCTTCAGGACCGGTTGATGGTATTAAATTAAAAATTTCATCGTTTGTTGAAGGGGGTGTTGAAAAAAGATGCTATTTGCATACAAGTACTAATGCTACTACTGCTAATACAACTATTGCTAAGCATAATTACTGAACCTTTCAACAATACTGAAAAAATTGATCTCTCAAAACTTTGTTTCGATATTTGTATGGGAAATGATGGGCGCCTGGGGGGGGGGGGGGGGTTTCTCTCAAATCAATTTGACTCTTAAAAAGGACACTATAAATTCCAATTTAAAATCAAATGGGACCCATCTGACTTTAATACGACTACCCAGTCCATAAAAACCATATATGCCCCTAGGGCATAACTTAAAGCCCTTACCAAACGGTTCTCGGGGTTTTTGCCACCCCTGGAAGCATTGTTATATGTTCTTTGGACTATTTTAAACAAAATTGCCATCGTAAAATTTCAATCAAATGCATTTGTTGAAAAGAGGGGTAGTTGGGAGGGGTTGCTACTCGATCTCCATCACTATTGACTCTTAAAAGGGAACTAGAACTTTCAATTTCAACCAAATGAGCCACCGCTAAAGCTTATACAACTATTCCTTCCATAAGAACCTTAATGCCCGAGGGGCATAGCTTACAACCTTCGCCCTCAGGCTCTGGTAGTCTGTATCAACCTCAAAAGCCTTGTTATATGATATTTGGGCTATTTAGAATAAAAGGACTGTCTCAAAATATCTATTGGATACATCTGAGGAAAACGTGACGTGTTTGTGTGTGTGTGGGGGGGGAGGGGGGTGCTGCGCTCTGATCACTTTGACTATTAAAAAGGGCACTAGAACTTATGATTACCAATACAATGAGTCCCGTCCAAAGCATATACAACCACCCTTTTTATAAGAACCTTATATGCCCCAAGGGCATAATTTCCAACCCTTTCCCTGAGAGCTGTAGGAGGGGGGGTGTCTTCCTTAAAGACATAATTTCCAAAACCTTCAACTACGATGAATAAAATTATTATCTCCAAATTTTTATTCGTGCTGTTAAGGCAAATGCTGAGCGTGGACGGGGGGGGGGCGCTGTTTTCTCTCAAGTCACTTTGACTCTTAAAAAGGGCACTATAAGTTCAAATTTCAAATAAAATAAGCCCATCTGATGTCTATGCGACCGCCCATTCAATAAAACTTTATATGCCCTCATAAAATAACTTACAACCCTATCCCCAAGGACCTGGGGGGTTATGTCATACCTGGAGATATTATTATATGTTCTTTGGACTATGTTGGAACAAATCGCTATCTCATAATTTTAATCAGATACGTTTGGTGAAAGGAGGGGTTGTAGAAGAGGGGGCGGGGCTAAATGCCGTCCATCACTTTTGACGGTTAAAAAGAAACTAGAACTTCCAATTTTCAACCAAATAAGCCTCTTCTGAAATTAAACAACCATCCCTTCCATAAAACCTTACATACCCCCTGGGCATAACTTACAACCCTTGCCCCTAATCTCTGGGGTTTGTTTCAACCCCAAAAGCCTTGTTATATGATATTTAGACTATTTTGAATAGAATGGCTGTCTCAAATTTCTATTAGATGCAGTTTGGGACAATACGAAGTGTCTTGGGGGGGGGGGTAGCTGCCCTCCGATCCCTTTGACTCTTAAAAAGAGCCCTAGAGCCGTCTGATTAACAATGCATTGAGCCCCCTCCGATATTTATGTGACCATGTTTTCTATAAAAACATTATACGCCCTCAGGGCGTAACTTACAACCCTCGCCCTGAGGGCTGGGGGAATTTGTTATCCTGAAAGACATAATTTCCAGACCTTTCAAATACATTGAACAAAATGGCTATCTCTAAATTTTGATTGGAAGTGTTTGAGGAAATGAAAGGTAGGGGGATGGGGTCAGTTGCCTTCTGATCACTTTCGACTAATAAAAAGCCACTAGTCCTCTCAATTTCCAATTGAATAAGCCCTTGAAGCTTTTACGACAAAAATTTCTATAGCAACCTTATATGCCCCAAGGATATAACTTACGACCCCTTGTCCTGAGGGCAAAGGGGGGGGGGGAGGGTTTTTCATCCTCAAAGACATAATTTCCAGACCGTTCAACTACTTTTAACAAAATGGCTATAAAAAATGTTGATCGGTAATGTTTGGGAAAATGATGGGCGTGGGGGGGGGGAATAATTCTCCGTTCGATTACATTCGACTAATTAAAAAGGGCAATAGCCCTCTCAATTTTCAATCAAATGAGCCCTTTTTGAAGTTTTTACGACAACACTTTCTACAAAAATCTTATATGCCCCCAGGACGTAACTTACAACCTTAGCCCTGAGGGTTGGGGGGAGAGGTAGTCATACTAAAGGACATAATTTTCTGACTTTTCAACTACGTTCATCAAAATGGCTATATCAAAATGTTGATTGGAAGTGTTTGGGGAAGTGATGGCCGTGGGGGGGGGGGGGGGCAATTCGCCCTCAGATCACTTTTGACTATTAATAAGGGCACTAGCCGTCTCAATTCCCACGACCACACTTTTTATAAAAAACCTTATATGCCCCCAGGGCATAATTTACAACCTTTTCCCTGGGGGCTGTGAGGGGTTTGTCATCCTCAAAGACATAATTCCCGGACCTTTCAACTACGTTGAACAAAATGGCTATCTCAAAATTTTGATTGGACGTGTTCGGGGAAAATATTGGCGTCAGAAGAGGCACTAACCCTTTTGATTTCCAATCGAATGACCCCTTTTGAAGTTTTTACGACAACACTTTCTATAAGAACCTTATATTTGCCCAGGGCATAACTTAAAACCCTTGCCCTGAGGGCTTGAGGAGGGGTGGGGGGTTTTCATCCTCAAAGACTTAATTTGCAGAACTTTCAACTATGTTGAAATAAATGGCTATCTCAAAATTTTAATTCAATATGTTTGGAGAAATAGTGGGTGTGAGAGGGTGGTTAGTTGCCCTCCAATCACTTTTGACTATGAAAAAGGGCACTAGCCCTTTTAATTTCCAATCATATGAGCCCTTTTTGTAGTTTCTGCGACAAAACTTTCTAGAAAATCCTTATATGCCCCCAGGGCATAACTTACAACCCTTGTCCTAAGGCCTGTGAGGGGGGAGTTGTCTTTGTCAAAGACATATTTTCCAGAACTTTCAATTACGATGAACATAATGGCTATCTAAATATTTCGATTGGATGTGTTTGGGGAAATGGTGAATCTCCCTCGATTACTTTCGACTATTAAAAAGGGCAATAGCCATCTCAGTTTCCAATTGAATGTGCCGTTTTTTTAGTTTCTACTGCAACGCTTCCTGCAAAATCCTTATACAACTCCCAGGGCATAACTTACATTCCTTGCCCTGAGGGTTGTCACCCTCAAAGACCTAATTTTCAGAACTTTCAACTCCGTTGAACAAAATGGCTATCAAAAAATTTTGAATTGATGTGTCTGGAGAAAAGATGCGCGTGTTTGGGGGTCAGTTGCCTTTCAATCAGTTTCGACTATTAAAAGGGACACTATCCCTTTCGATTTTCAATCGAATAAGCCCTTTTTGAAGTTTCTACGACAACACTTTCTATAAAAACCTCATATGCCCCCAGGGCATAATTGTCAATCCTTGCCCTGACGGGTGTGGGGGTGGGGGGGGGGTGTCTTCCTCAAAGACCTAATTTCCAGAACTTTCAAATACGTTGAAAAAATGGCTATCTCAAAATTTTGATTGGATGTGTTTGGGGAAATGGTGATTCTCCCTCCGATTACTTTCGACTGTTAAAAAGGGCAATAGCCCTCTCAATTTCCAATCGAATTAGCCCTTTTTTAGTTTCTACGACAACACTTCCTATAAAACCCTTATAAACCCCCATGGCATAACTTAAAATCCTTGCCCTGAGGGCTGTGGGGCTTGTCATCCTCAAAGACCTAATTTCCATAACTTTCAACTATTTTGAACAAAATGGCTATCTCAAAATTTTGATTGGATTTGTTTGGGGAAAAGATGAGCGTGAATGGGGGTCAGTTGCCTTCCAATCACTTTCGACTATTAAAAGGGGCACTAGTCCTTTCAATTTCTAATCGAATCAGTTCTTTTTGAAGTTCCTACGACAACGCTTTCTATAAAATCCTTATATGCCCCCAGGGCATAACTTACAACCCTTGCCCTAAGGGCTGTGGAGGGGGGTGGGTTGCCTTGCTCAAAATTTATTTTCCAGAACTTTTAATTACATTGAACAAAATGGCTGTCTCAAAATTTCGATTGGATGTGTTTGGGGAAATGGCGATTCTCCCTCCGATTACTTTCGACTATTAGAAAGGGCAATAACCCTCTTAACTTTTAATCGAATGAGCCCTTTTTGTAGTTTCTACTACAACGCTTCCTGTAAAATTCTCGTTTGCCCCCAGGGCATAATCTACAATAATTGCCCTGAGGGCCGTGGGGGGGGGGGGGTGTGATCCTTAAAGACCAAATTTCCGGAGCTTTCAACTACGTTGAACAAAATGGCTACCTAAAAATTTTGATTGGATATGTTTGGGGAAAAGGTGGGCGGGAGTGGAGGTTTAGTTGCCTTCCAATCACCTTTGACTATTAAAAGGAGCACTAGCCTTTTCAATTTCCAATCGAATGAGCCCTTTTTGAAGTTTCTACGACAAACACTTTCTATAAATACCTTATATGGCTCCAGGGCATAGCTTGAAAACCCTTGCCCTGACGGGTAGGGGGGGATGTCATCCTCAAAGACCTAATTTCAAGAAATTTCAACTACGTTGAAAAAAATGGTTATCTCAAAATTTCGATTGGATGTGTTTGGGGAAACGGTGATTCTCCCTCCGATTACTTTCGACTATTAAAAAGGGCAATAGCCCTCTCAATTTCCAATCGAATTAGCCCTTTTTTAGTTTTTTACGACAACACTTCCTATAAAACCCTTATAAACCCCCATGGCATAACTTAAAATCCTTGCCCTGAGGGCTGTGGGGCTTGTCATCCTCAAAGACCTAATTTCCAGAACTTTCAACTATGTTGAACAAAAATGGCTATCTCAAAATTTTGATTGGATGTGTTTGGGGAAAAGATGAGCGTGAATGGGGGGTCAGTTGCCTTCCAATTACTTTCAACTATTAAAAGGGGCACTAGTCCTTTCAATTTCCAATCGAATCAGTCCTTTTGGAAGTTCCTACGACAACACTTTCTATAAAATCCTTATATGCCCCCCAGGGCATAACTTGCAACCCTGGCCCTAAGGGCTGTGGAGGGGGGGGGGTTGCATTGCTGAAAGATTTATTTTCCAGAACTTTCAATTACATTGAACAAAATAGCTATCTCAAAATTTCGATTGGATGTGTTTGGAGAAATGGTGATTCTTCCTCCGATTACTTTCGACTATTAAAAAGGGCAATAGCCCTCTCAACTTCCAATCAAATGAGCCCTTTTTGTAGTTTCTACTACAAAGTTTCCTGTAAAATTCTCGTATGCCCCCAGGGCATAATTTACAATAATTGCCCTGGGGGCCTTGGGGGGGGGGGGGTGATCCTTAAAGACCAAATTTCCAGAACTTTAATCTACGTTGAACAAAATGGCTATATAAAAATTTTGATTGGATGTTTTTGGGAAAAAGTTGGGCGGGAGTGGAGGGTCAGTTGCCTTCCAATCACCTTCGACTATTAAAAGGGGCACTAACCCTTTCAATTTCCAATCGAATGAGCCCTTTTGAAGTTTCTATGACAACTCTGTCTATAAATACCTTATATGGCCCCAGGGCCTAGCTTGAAAACCTTGCCCTGACGGAAGTGGGGGGAGGGGGTTTCATCCTCAAAGACCTAATTTCTGGAACTTTCAGCTACGTTGAACAAATTGGCTATCTCAAAATGTTGATTGGATGTGCTTGGGGAAATGTTGATTCTACCTCCGATTACTTTCGACTATTAAAAGGGCAATAGCCCTCTCAATTTCTAGTCGGGATGAGCCCTTTTTTGTAATTTCCACCACATCTCTTCCTGTAGAATCCTTATATGTCCCCAGGGCATAAATTAAAATCCTTGTCCTGAGAGCTGTGGGCGTTGTCATCCTCAAACACCTAATTTACAAAACTTTTAACTACGTTGAACAAAATTGCTATCTCAAAATTTTGATTGTATTTGTTTGGAGAAAAGGTGGGCCTGAATGGGGGGTCAGTTGCCTTCGACAAATTCCAATTGAATGAGCCCGTTTTGAATTTTCTACGACAACGCTTTCTCCTGGGGGTTGTCATCCTCATAGTCATAATTTCCGGACTTTTCAACTACGTTGAACAAAATGGCTATCTCAAAATTTTGATTGGATGTGTCTAGGGAAAGGGTGGGCGTGAGAGTGGGGTTAGTTGCCCTCCAATCACTTTCGACTATCAAAAAGGGCACTACCCTTTCAATTTCCAATCGAATGAACCCTTTTTTGAAGTTTTTACCACAACACTTTCTATAAACACCTTCCCCAGGAAATAACCGACAAGCCTTGCTGTGAGGGAGTTTCATTATCAAAGAGCTAATTTCCAGAACTTTCAACTATGTTGAACAAAATGGCTATCTCAAAATTTATATTGGATGTGTTTGGGGAAATGGTTATTCTTCCTCCGATTACTTTCGACTATTAAAAAGGGCAATAGCCCTCTCAACTTCCAATCGAATGAGCCCTTTTTGTAGTTTGTGCTACAACGCTTCCTGTAAAATTCTCGTATGCACCCAGGGCATAATTACAATAATTGCCCTGAGGGCCGTGGGGGGGGGGGTGTGACCCTTAAAGACCAAATTTCCAGAATTTAAACTACGTTGAACAAAATGGCTATCTAAAAATTTTGATTAGATGTTTTTGGGAAAAAGGTGGGCGGGGAGTGGAGGGTCAGTTGCCTTCCAATCACCTTGGACTATTAAAAAGAGCACTAGCCCTTTCAATTTCCAATCGAATGAGCCCTTTTTGAAGTTTCTACGACAACACTTTCTATAAATACCTTATATGGCCCCAGGGCATAGCTTGAGATCCTTGCCCTAACGGAAGTGGGGGGAGGG
This sequence comes from Artemia sinica, assembly GCA_027921565.1. NCBI lineage: Eukaryota > Metazoa > Arthropoda > Branchiopoda > Anostraca > Artemiidae > Artemia > Artemia sinica. Next base: position 45,316,576 of record CM051274.1, on the reverse strand, counting down.
GGTTTCATCCTCAAAGACCTAATTTCCGGAACTTTCAGCTACGTTGAACAAATTGGCTATCTCAAAATGTTTATTGGATGTGTTTGGGGAAATGTTGATTCTCCCTCCGATTACTTTCGACTATAAAAAAGGGCAATAGCCCTCTCAAATTCTAGTCGGATGAGCCCTTTTTTTAGTTTTCTACCACAACGCTTCTTGTAAAATCCTTATATGCCCCCAGGGCATAAATTAAAATCCTTGTCCTGAGGGCTGTGGGGGTTTTCATCCTCAAACAACTAATTTACAGAACTTTAAACTACGTTGAACAAAATGGCTATCTCAAAATTTTGATTGGATGTGTTTGGGGAAAATGTGGGCGTGAATGGGGGGGTCAGTTGCCTTCCAATCACTTTTCTACTATTAAAATGGGTACTAGCCCTTTTAATTTCCAATCGAATGAGTCCTTTTTGAAGTTTCTACGACAACACTTTCTATAAAAACCTTATATGCCCCCAGGGCATAACTTACAAACCTTAGCCTGTTGGGTGTGGGAGGGGGGAGGGGTTGTCATCCTCAAAGACCTAATTTCCAGAACTTTCCACTACGTTGGACAAAATGGCTTCTCAAAATTTTGATTGGATGTGTTTGGGGAAAGATGACGTGAGGGGGGGGGGGGGTTAGTTTTCCTCCAATCACTTTCGACTATTAAAAGTGCATTAGCCCTTTCATTTTCCAATCGAATGAGTCCTTTTTTGAATGAGTCCTTTTTGAAGTTTTTTACGACAACGCTTTCTATAAAAACCTTATATGCCCCAGGGTATAACTTGCAGCCCTTGCCCTGTGGGCTGTGGGGGAACTCAAAATGTTTAGTTTCCAGCTCTTTCAACTGTGCTGAGCAAAATGCCTATCTCAAAATTTTGTTTGTATTTGTTTATTGATATGGTGGGCATGAGAGGGATTTAGTTGCCCTCCAATAACTTTTGACTTTTAAAAAGGGCACTAGCCCTTTCAAATTCCAGTTGAATGAGCCCTTTTTGAAGTTTCTACGACAACGCTTTCTCCTGGGGGTTGTCATCCTCATAGACATAATTTCCGGACTTTTCAACTACGTTGAACAAAATGGCTATCTCAAAATTTTGATTGGATGTGTCTGGGGAATGGGTGGGCGTGAGAGTGTGGTTAGTTGCCCTCCCATCACTTTTGACTATTAAAAAGGGCACTACCCTTTCAATTTCCAATCGAATGAACCCTTCTTGGAAGTTTTTACCACAACACTTTCTATAAACACCTTCCCCAGGGAATAACTGACAACCCTTGCTGTGAGGGGGTTACATTATCAAAGAGCTAATTTCCAGAACTCTCAACTATGTTGAACAAAATGGCTATCTCAAAATTTTGATTGGATGTGTTTGGGGAAATGGCTGGCGTGAGAGGGGGGTTAGTTGCCCTACAATCACTTTCGACTATTAAAAAGGATACTAGCCCTTTTAATTTCCAATCGAATGAACCCTTTCTGAAGTTTTTACGACAACACTTTCTATAAAAAACCTTATTTACCCCCAGTGCATAACTTACAACCTTTGCCTTGAGGGCGTGAGGGGTGATTGTCATCCTCAAGACCTAATTTCTGGCCCTTTAAAATACGTTGAACAAAATGACTATCTCAAAATTTTGATTGGATGTGTTTGGGGAAATAGTGGGCGTGGGGAGGGGTGTTAGTTGCCCTCCAATCACTTTTGACTGTCAAAAGGGGCACAGGTCCCTCCAATTTCCCATCGAATGATTCCTTTTCGAAGTTTCTATGACAACTCCTTCGATACGTACTGCCGTGATCTAAAAAGATAAAACCAAAAACAATACATTTTGCCAAAATCGTTCTTTACTTAGGCAGCGCTATTGCGCTACCTCTGATAAACTGAAATCGCTACCCAGAGTGACTTGAAATTATTATAATAGACCTAATAGAGGATAGTTTAAAACATGCCTATCGTAAATCCTTCTTTTTTGATTAGTCGTGACCTTTGAAGTAAATTTAACCAAGAAACTGATAGATTGTTGCAGTATGTTGACCTAAGACGGCTTTGTACAGTAATTAATTTTTTTAATTGATAACTTGACACGATACCCAGACTGACTGGACACTATTTTATAAGAGCTGGTTGAAGACAGACTGAAATCTCCCTGTCACATGGTCTTCTAGGTAGAAGAAGGGGACCCTTGAGATAGATCTAGCCAAGCAACAGACGGATTGTTGCTGTGTTTTGACCTGAGGCGGCTTTCCATTGACCTGAGACACTTTTAGTCAGACTGAACTGACATTATTATAACAGAAATAATTGAGGCTAGAGTAAAAACCGCCTGTCACATGACCTTCTTCTTCGAGGAGTGGGGGCCCTCGAGACAAATTTAGCCAAGAGACTATAAGATCGTTATATTGTGTTGGCCTGAGCTGGATTTTCACTGCCACATATGTTTTATTTTGTGTTGACAACTTCGCACTATAACTCAGACCAAGGTCGTACCCAGGATTTTTTTTTTTTTTCTGAGGGGTTTTTATTTTAAAAAAATGTTTGGGGGGGGGGGTACACAAAAAACTCAAAAAACGCATAAAAATTTTTTATATCCATTTTGTTGCGTTTTTACGAGTCAAACAAACTTTTCGGGGGGGGGGGGGGATTCAAACCCCCTAACCCCCCCTCTGGGTATGGTCTTGACCCAGACTAACTTGGCACTATTGTAATAGACCTAATTTACGACAGGCTCAAACATACCGGTCTCAAGACCTTCTCTCGATGACTAATGACCCTTGATGTGCGTTTAGTCAAGAATCAGACAGACTGTTGTAATTGGTTGATCTCAGGTGGCTCTGTGCTGCGATTAGTATGTTGTTTATTTTTTTATTATTATTATTGATAACCTGACGCTACTACCCACATTGAATAGTCACTAATATAATAAGCCTAATTGAATACTGCCTAAAAACATGTTTCTCGCAAGGCCTTCTCCCTCAAAGGGGGGTGGCCGTCGTGGTAAATTTAAACAAGAAACTGAAAGATGGTTGCAGTGTCTGGACCACAGGTGCCTCTCTGCTATGGTAAGTGTTATTATTATTTTTTTTTTTTTTTATTGAAAACTTGAAACTATTACCCAGACTCTCATTCAATCAATAAAATGTAGTGTACTGACGAGATTTTAAAGATACCTGAATGTAGAAATTAACTCATTGAAAACTAAAAATTTAAGAAAATTAAATACATTAAGAATCATTTTTTGAGCCTCAACGTCGGCTGACCGTCCCAAACACAAAGGGTTCATTAGCAAATTCTTCCAGGGGACTAGTTACCACTGAAATCTATTGCCAATTTGTGGTTTGACTGTGTAACTTCATTGAAAAGAAAATGCAAAAGTGCTGGCAAAGTTTTCAATCAAAGCAGGTAGCACCAAAGAGAACTACCAAAGCTGCAAAAAAATGATCTAATGACAGTCATTCGAGCTGATTTTTGGCATTTTCCTAGAACACTTTAAGGACTGCCCTTTTCTAAACTCGAAAATTCTACTCCACTTAGCGAAAAAAAATCACATATTCTAATGATATTGGTCTTATCAAAAATTCAATATCTTTATCTCCGGCACAACGAAAGAGGCTAAATATTTCTTCTAAGATCACTAGAGAAGTATGCATTGGCTATTAGTTTTATGGAACTTATTTGGGTCTTTTACCCAAGCTCTGCACGCTATTACAAGACCTTCCAATCAGTTCTAAACAGTTCACAAACTAAAAACATCTATAATGAACGAGATAGGGTGATCATTTAAGGTATAGAATCTTCTTAAACAAAGATAAAATTCAACTTACGATAAAAAACATAAAAAGTAAAAGCCACCAAAAAAAACTTATACAAATTATTCCCCATATGATGGTTTGGATGAATTACCATGGTTGTCAGTGCTAGCTAAGCCTGTTTAAAGTAATCATGCTCGGTTTGTCTTGTTGACGGTTTTTACTGTTTAGTTTTGGGTTACTATCGCGAATTGAATTTTTCCTATATTTTACATTTACTGTTTTGCTGGTACGGCTATTAAACATTTAGCCCAATGCTCAATTACCTTCATTCTACAATTCAATGTCTTTAAAAAGTTGCTTATTGAGGTATACTCTTTCTTGTTTCTATGATGGAAAGCAATTCATTGCGTTCTACAATTCAATGACTACAATTCAATATACTACAATTAAAACTTCAATATTCTACAAATTCAATATTCTACAATTCAATGTCTTTAAAAAGTTTCTTATTGAGTTATACTCTTTCTTGTTTCTAAGATGGAAAGCAATTCAATGCTTTCTACAATTCAATGTCTTCAATTCAATATTCTACAGTTAAAAATTTAATATTCTACAAATTCAATATTCTACAATTCAATGTCTTTAAAAAGTTTCTTATTGAGTTATACTCTTTCTTGTTTCTACGATGGAAAGCAATTCAATGCTTTTTACAATTCAATGTCTACAATTCATATTCTACAATTAAGAATTCAATATTCTACAAATTCAATATTCAACAATTCAATGTCTTTAAAAAGTTTCTTATTGAGTTATACTCTTTCTTGTTTCTAAGATGGAAAGCAATTCAATGCTTTTTACAATTCAATGTCTACAATTCAATATTCTACAATTAAAACTTCAATATTCTACAAATTCAATATTCTAAAATTCAATGTCTTTAAAAAGTTTCTTATTGAGTTATACTCTTTCTTGTTTCTATGATGGAAAGCAATCCAATGCTTTTTACAATTCAATGTCTACAATTCAATATTCTACAATTAAGAATTCAATATTCTACAAATTCAATATTCAACAATTCAATGTCTTAAAAAATTTTCTTATTGAGTTATACTCTTTCTTGTTTCTATGATGGAAGGCAATTCAAAGCTTTTTACAATTCAATGCCTACAATTCAATATTCTACAATTAAAACTTCAATATTCTACAAATTCAATATTCTACAATTCAATGTCTTTAAAAACTTTCTTATTGAGTTATACTCTTTCTTTCTGTTTCTAAGATGGAAAGCAATTCAATGCTTTCTACAATTCAATGTCTACAATTCAATATTCTACAATGAAAAATTTAATATTCTACAAATTCAATACTCTACAATTCAATGTCTTTAAAAAGTTTCTTATTGAGTTACACTCTTTCTTGTTTCTATGATGGAAAGCCAGTTTGGTCATCATCGTTATCTGTCGTATTCGTTATCGTTATCGTTATAATACTGTTATTACGGATAATTGACTTTGTTGTTCAAAATACTCTTTCATCTTTTTTGGATCTTTGAACGGCTAGTGGAAAGTGTAAGGTTAACTTACAAAAGCGGAAGCTGGTATTAGTGTCAAGGAAAAAATCACCATCCCCATCTAGAACTAGCGTTTCTTGGCGTTTTTTAAAACTTTGCAACTGTGTTTTTTCTCTCAGAGATCGGGCGCTTGTTACTTCTCTAATTGTGCCTTGCCTTGTTATTGCCGTATCACTACAATGCCATGTTAATTTTGCCTTGTTATTACACTCAAAATATGCTGAAACTACTAAACGCTAAATGAGGTTGGTATTTTTTTTTTTTTTTTTTTTTTTTTTTTTTTTTTTTTTTATTGGCATTAGCACTAGTTTTTTTTTTTTTTTAACTCTTGTAGAGTATCCATGCTTTTTGGACTAGGGAGTGGCAAATTTTTTTCGTACTAGGAATGAGCATTTACTAAAGACTAGAAGTGAAACATATCCCTTTGTCTACCAGAAGGTATAAGATGAGATGTGTATATTGAAAATTGATGATTAATATTTTATGAGGTACAAAATTAAGCATTACATTGTAAGAAATAAAAAATGTATAAGATTTTGTAAGATGGGGTAGTGTCAAATCATCGACTCCTTTCTTTCAGCTACGCCACTGTAACGATCCTGCCACAGAAACTTAAGTACAAATGCTGAAATAACAAAAAAATTGAAAAAATTCTAAAACCCACCAAATTAAAAATTTTTCTTTGTTTGTCGACACTAGAACTAGTTTTAACTCGTAATTTTTTTTTGTTCGCCATAATTGTTTTTGAAATTGGTAATTTTTTTTGTTTGCCGACACTAGAACGAGTTTTAACTTGTAAGTTATCCATACTTTTTGGACAAGCGATTAGCAAATCTTGTTTGTATAAAAAATGAGCATTTGCTAAAGTCTGGGAGTAAAACATGTCCCTTTGTCAACCAGAAAGTATCAGATCAGATGTTTATATTGAAAATTGATCATTAATATTTAATAAGATATAAATCTAAAAAAGTAGGTACTTGTGTATTAAAGCGGCCACGTTATTGTTCTTGATCTGTTGTAAAACTGGTTTCTCTATGTGCACTCGGAGATAATTAGCTTATGAAATATACCAAAATATGATGAAAATATAATACTCTAGTAACAAGGTTATGGAAACTACAACAGAGAATTATGGAAAGCAGGCCACCCAGAAAGCATAATACTAAATACTTAGCCTAACCAACTCTACATATTAAATATTTAATTAAAATATACCTGCATAGTAGTTTATCTCACTCAGGCTAAGCTAATCGTTTCCAAGTTCACACATTTTACAATAAATTAAGAACAACAGTGTGGTCGCTATAATACACAAGTACTAAAAAATACTAACAAAAAATATAAAATGTTTAAATTTTATAATTTTTTGATTATATTTTATGATTTTTTTTTCTAATTTTTTGAGATGGGATAGTGTCAATTTATTAACTTCTAACTTTAGGCTACGCCACTGTAAGGATCCTGCCTCAGAAAATGAAGTACAAATCGAATAACTTTCGGTTTATTGAAAGAAAGAAGAGAAGTAAAAACAAGAGAAAGCCAGACTGAAAGCACGCACGCATTAAAATTGAAAGGCTTTTTTTGTTGCCAATAAAGCAACATAAAAAATATTGAAAAAATGATAAGACTTTATCACAGCTTCAGGACACACACTCTAATGTATATTCATCTAGGATATAAAAAAAGTAGAATGTAAAATTAAGATCAAAGCAAAGAGAAAAAAGAGAGAGTACTGTCTTATATTTTTTTTAATAAAAAAGGTACTTTAATTACAATTATTTATTTTTATGGCGTGAATTTTTGAGCTAATCACAACATTCCTTAGGCATAAAACTTGTTTTGTCATCATTTTTTTAGTTTAACATGAATAGTAGTTACTAATTTTCTAATCTTACTAATCAGGGTCAAATGGTAATTCTTTTACATTTGGATATTGATTTAAAAGCAAGCTTTTTCACTTTCAGCTACAGCTAGGTGAGGTTTGATCTTTACTAGACTGTAGCTACTGCTAGAACCAGGATATCAGAAAGGGTAGCAGAATAACTCCCCCTTTTTACCGGTTGCTGTATTTGGTTGTTGTTGCTATGTCAAATTTTTGAGCCAGTATAAGCAAGGTTAAACATGACTGGTTCTTTTGAATTAAATTATTAGAAAGTTAGAATACCGTATTGTTTGAGCCACGACATTTTTTAAAAGTAATCTCCTTTTTTCTCTGTGACCAACGTATGAGTATGGATAAAAGATGAATAAAGTTTATTTTAAGCTCATTAAAGGCTCATCAATTGAACTGAAAAATAAGGCTCTTGCCATTGCCGTTGATTTAGATCTTGTAGCAGCAAACTGTTTCCCGTTTGTCACTGGTCCCAAAATTATTGAAGTCATAAGCAGACACTGTTTGACTTTCTGTCAAAATACTTGCTTGATCAGTGGTTTGATCAACTGAAGATAAGTCATCCTCTGTGCGTTCAGTTTCTGTTTCTTCTACAATTTTTTCCAGTCCATTCAGATCTTGGTGCGAAGCTGCCAAAGACGGCTGTACTGGAGACATGTTTTGCTCAAATAAAGGATTTGTCACTGTCATTGGATTTCTTGGGCTCCGAGGGGGTTGTCGACTCTGTGCTTCAATATCTCTGGAGAAACGATATTCAGATCTTGTGCGACTTAGTTTATTGGAAACATAGGAGTTCAATTCTTCTTCTTCTTTAATACTTACTATTCTGTTTAATATTGTTAAAACAGCTCCAACAAACACAAGAAAGCATCCAGTTCCCAAGAGTTCTTCCCAATCTTTTGTCACGTATCCCGGCATCAAACTTGACACTATTAGCATAATCCCGAGGAGAATAAAAACGACTCCTACATGGAACATGGTTACTGTCCCCATAGCTTTACTCGTAAATTCATCTTCTTTGGAAGCATTCTGTAATCTATCGCTTTGAAAGCTTCCTCTTGGGGATCTTAAAGATAAATGAGATCCTGATATGTCACTAGACATTCCACTGAGTCGGCGAGCCTTAGCTCTTCGCTGTTCTTCTCGGCGGTTCCGCTGGCGACGTACCGCCAAGGCGGACTGCACCGCCTGCATTCTGGCCGCTATCTGAAAGGAAAATAAAATGTAGAATAACCTTTTGTTTTGTTTTAAAAAATATTGCTGTGCCCAAAAAAACTAAATTATGTATCTGATACTTTATCTGATAGCTGTTTAGTGCACTACTTAGAGTCTTCTAGTATGTTGAAACTATTGACCCTAACTGCAGGGTCCGTTTACTTTAAAAAATGTTTGCGGGGATCAATAATCATTAGAACTACAAACGTTTGATTACCTTCAGCTCTGAAACCACTATCCAAAGTTGCACATACAAATATTAATACATAAATGTTGACAACTCATACTATTTTATATACTAAATCTAATTAAATATCGATATTAATGTATATTCATTTAAATATTAGTTTGTTATGCATGGAAAAGGAGACAGATTACAAATTAATGCCTTAAAAATTTTATTTACGTGATATTTAAAAAATGTTTAAATACTATTTTGGTATCGTTATGACGATACCACTTCTACCAACACTAACGAAACCTACCTCTACTACCGTGGAGGGTGGCCACCTGAGACCACCCTGCGCAAGCTCATTCGTTGCGCCACTATACAGAGAGGTTACTATTTACTCCTATCCGTGTAATTCCAGCTACATTTAATTTTTTTCTTATAATATCTTCACACCCTTCACTTGGAGACATCTTCCCTTTCGATTAGACCTATACAGATTTCTAGAAAGCATAATTTTCGCCACTCTATTAGCCTTCAATCGTTAAAGTGACCTAACTATCCAAGTGTTTTTCTTAATCTTTTCACCTTAATCGTAATCTCTTGCTGTCTTAATATTAACTATCTTTTAATCTTAACTTTGATTATTTTATCCTTTAATTTAGTTTCTTAATGTTTTCTTGAATTAAATTACTTTTTTTCTTAAATTTATTCTTGAATTAAGTTTATTTTATTCCTAAATTTCATTTAAAAAAAAAAAAAATTTAAACAAGAAAAACGGGTTTTAATTTTCTATAAAGCAGTGAAATACAAAACAATTAATATACACAAATACTCCGAATATTTCGGCCCCACGTCCGGGAGCCTTTCTCAACGGAAAAAAAAAAGTATTTATATACTGTGAGGAGGCGAGTTGAATCATTATTGACATTCAGTGCATGGAAGTGTTTATTTAATATATTTCAATTTATATACTGTGAGGAGGCGAGTTGAATCATTATTGACATTCAGTGCATGGAAGTGTTTATTTAATATATTTCAATTTATATACTGTGAGGAGGCGAGTTGAATCATTATTGACATTCAGTGCATGGAAGTGTTTATTTAATATATTTCAATTTATATACTGTGAGGAGGCGAGTTGAATCATTATTGACATTCAGTGCATGGAACTGTTTATTTAATATATTTCAATTTATATACTGTGAGGAGGCGAGTTGAATCATTATTGACATTCAGTGCATGGAAGTGTTTTATTTAATATATTTCAATTTATATACTGTGAGGAGGCGAGTTGAATCATTATTGACATTCAGTGCATGGAAGTGTTTATTTAATATATTTCAATTTATATACTGTGAGGAGGCGAGTTGAATCATTATAGACATTCAGTGCATGGAAGTGTTTATTTAATATGTGAGTTTTGTTTCTTATTTATTTATATTTTTTTTTCTTTTGTTTTTTTTTTCTTTCTCTTTATGTGTTTAGTATGTTTTATTTTGATGTAAGTTAAGTTTTTTTAAAAAGAAAATTTTTTTTGTGTTCATTTTATATTTTTTTTTTCGTTGAGAAAGGCTCCCGGACGTGGGGCCGAAATATTCGGAGTATTTGTGTATAATTAATTGTTTTGTATTTCACTGCTTTATAGAAAATTAACACCCGTTTTTCTTGTTTTAATTTTTTTTTTTTTTTAAATGGAAAAGCAGTGTGGTCTAAGAAATTATTTAAATTTCATTTCTTTTCAAATCTTATCTTAAGCATTTTACTATAGCCTTAAATAGTGGGCATGAAATTTATTTCTCTGTAGTTTTTTTCTTATGACAAAATTTATGGAGCAAGGGAACTAAAAGCCTAGAGCCAGATTTGCCTTAGAGCACTCCCTAAAGGGATTTAGGGACTTTCTCCCTAAAGTTGTGTCTATTGCGTTTTCTTTTTATCAGAGATAGCATCCCTTGGGAGACCCTTCCAAATGGAATTGCAGTATCTAATAACGCTGTTGAGTACTCAGTGCGGCTTTTCCCCTCTTGGAGCTCATCCGAGCGTACTGTGTTTCTGCGCTTTTGTTGTATAAAGCAGCATGACAGTAGCAGGGACAGTAACATTTTAACGTAATTGATGAAGTCCTCGAAGTGTTATAAGACATATTGACAATTGTCAACAAAAAGCTCCAAGTGCCCCCTTTAAAAAAATTAGTATAATTTTAGGTGCGTATAGATAACTGTAAATAATTTAATTAGGAAAACGTAAATTATCGGACAGAGATAAGTTTTTTGCTGGTTTGATTACAATAAATTTTATGAAGTTTTCATGTTGTCTATGGCAAAATAAATATCAGATGAGATGTTTCTTTCGAAATTTTACTTTCTGTATTTTCTGTTTTCTGTTTCGTTTCTATTTTTATCTTGGGCGCTTCAAAATATTTTTTTAATTATTAAATGGTAGAGCCATACTTTATTTACAGACAACTTGAAATTACAAAAAAAGCACATCCTAAAGTACAAAGGAAATCAAAATAAAATAAACTTTTGCCTTATGTACTCTTCATAGGTCAGTCTATTCCAGAAAAACTATTATCTTCCTTTGGCTTTTTCCAAAATTATGAAGTTTTTTTGAGCAGTAGAATGCACGAGCTAAACTAATTTGCTAAATATGGCAATGCTTTTTGTATGTAAAAATTAAAACTAAAAAATCTGTTAACTTCTGAGGATAAATAAACCTTCAAAAGTAAGCCACACCTGTTAAGATCTTCCTTTTGATGTCATTTTTTATGAGCTAATTTGCTTATTTTCTCCCCAAATGTCTAATTTTAATTTGACTTACTACCAAAAAAACTATATAATTGCACATGAAGATCTTTTTTCAGTAAAAATGAATGACCTATTTCAGAAATTTTTAAGATATACATGGTTGCGAAAGTTTTTGAAGACCATTAAGTGCCCTTTAAGGGGCTACTAGGTTAAAAAATTATTGCAAAGAGTTACAGTTTCTAAGAAATCCACTTTTTAGGCTCAAAAGTCTGGTTAAAACTACTACTACTAACAACTCACCGCAGCACCAAGCCGCCTGAGGCCAACATAGCTACACACACGCTCCTCTTCCATCCCAATCTATTCAAAGCCTCCCTTTTAAACACCCTCCCACGAAGTTCCCATTTACTTTAAATCTTTCTTTATGACGTCTTCCCACCCCAGACGAGGACGACCTGCTTTCCGTTTAGCCCTAGATTGGTTGAAAAGAACAATCTTTGGCAGTCTGTTATCCTTCATCCGCACAACGTGTCCTAGCCATCTCACCATTCCTTTCATTATAGCTCTGGAGGTGGTATTGAACCACATTTTTCGTACAGCCTATTGTTTGAAATACAGTCAGTCAGCCGGGTAACCAGAACAATCCTTAAGCAATTTCTCTAGAAAACATCTAGCAAATCTTCATCCGCTTTTCAAAGCGCCCATGCTTCAGAGCCATATTTTACTGCTGTCATCACTGTAGCTTCTAATATTCTAATCTTGGTTTGCATACTCATCTTCCTATTCTTCCAAAATGTTCTTAATTGAAAAAAACACCCTGAACGTTGGCTATTCTACTTTTAACATCTTCACTGCTCCCACCATCTTTACTAATAATACTACCAAGGTAAGTGAAGCTTCCCGCCTGATCAATCTTTTCATTACCCAACGTCGCCTTTTCATCTTTCTTTATGACGTCTTCCCACCCAGAGGAGGACGACCTGCTTTCCGTTTTGCCCTAAATGGTTGGTTGAAAAGAACAATCTTTGGCAGTCTGTTATCCTTCATCCGCACAACGTGCCCTAGCTACCTCAACCTTTCTTTCGTTATAGCCCTAGAGAGCGGTATTGAACCACATTTTTCGTATAGCCTATTGTTTGAAATACGGTCAGTCAGCCGGGTACCCAGAACAATCCTTAAGCAATTTCTCTGCAGAACATCTAGCAAATTTTCATCCGCTTTTCGGAGCGTCCATGCTTCAGAGCCATATTTTACCGCTGTCAAAACTGTAGCTTCTATTATTCTAATCTTGGTTGCAGACTTACCTTCCTAATCTTATAAACTTGTTTTTAACTGTGAAAAAACCTGAGCCTTGGCTATTCTACTTTTAACATCTTCACTGCTCCCACCATCTTTTACTAATAATACTACCAAGGTAAGTGAAGCTTCCCGCCTGATCAATCTTTTCATTACCCAACGTCGCCTTTTCATCTTCACTTATTCCTAGCCTTAGTGACTTAGTCTTCTTAACATTAATTTTTAAACCTATTCTAGCACCCTGAACTCGCAAAACCTCTAAAAGTTCATTCATTTTGCTCACACTTTCCTCTAGGATGCTTAAATCATCAGCATAATCTAAATCCAGGAGACTTCTTCCTCCCCATTTGATTCCGTGGTCTCCCATTGCCTTTCCTGTGCTCCTTATGCAAAATCAATCAAAACAATCCATATAAAGGGAGATAGAACACAACCCTGCTTAACTCCTGATTTAATATCAGCTGCTAACCTCATTTCCTACCTTAACCGCAGCAGTGTTATCAAACAGTTCGTGGTAGCGAACTGTAAGTAAGGAGCGACCCGGCTCAATGGTAACCGAAACTCTAAAACACGGAATTTTGATACCAATAGATACATCAAGAGAATCAGATTTTAATTCTGATTTCAAATATATAAGTTTTTTCTCAATTTTAATCTTACCTATCAAAAGTTACGCGCCTGAGAAAATTTGGCCGATTTTCGAAAAAAGGGCAAAAGACCCCCTAAAAGTTATGGAACCTTAATGAAAATCACACCCTCATATTCAGCGTATCAGAGAACCCTACTGTAGAGGTTTCAAGCCCCTATCTACAAAAATGTGGAATTTTCCATTTTTTGCTAGAAGAAAGATCACGGATGCGTGTTTATTTTTTTTTTGTTTTTTGTTTTTTTTTTTGTTTTTTTTTCTTTTTCCCAGGGGTGATCATATCGACCCAGTGGTCCTAGAATATCGTGGGAGGGCTCATTGGAACGGAAATTAAAAGTTCTAGTGCCCTTTTTAAGTGACCAAAAAAAATGGAGGGCAACTAGGCCCCTCCCACGCTCATTTTTTTCCCAAAGTCATATGATCAAAATTTTGAGATAGCCATTTTGTTCAGCATGGTCGAAAATATTATAACTATGTCTTTTAGGATGACTTAATCCCTCGAAGCCCCCAGAAGGACCTTTAATGAAAATAGCACCATCGGATTCAGCGTATCTAAGAACCCTACTATAGAAGTTTCAAGCTCCTATCTGCAAAAATGTGGAATTTTGTGTTTTTTGCCAGAAGAAAGATCACGAATGCGTGTTTATTTTTTTTTTTATTATTATTATTTTTTTTCCAGGGGCGATCGTATCCATCCAGTAGTCATAGAATATCGTGAGAGGGCTCATTCGAACCGACATCAAAAGTTCTAGTGCCCTTTTTAAGTGACCAAAAAAATGGAGGGCAACTAGGCCCCCTCCCACGCTCATTTTTTTTCCCAAAGTCATCTGATCAAAATTTTGAGATAGCCATTTTGTTCAGCATGGTCGAAAATATTATGGTCAAAGTGAGCCCCTCAAATAAATCTACCATTATTGGGTGGATTACCAACTCGCTAATCGCTGGATTACCAACTAGCTTGAAACATCCCTCGACTACATCACAGGAAGCTTTGGTCTGAAGAGTTCTGACTTCAACTGCCTGTCTCTGTTCTATGGTTTTTTACCATTCTGACGACTGAAGCTCTCGCTAAGGCTTTTAACAACTTTTCAAGGCTTGGTGACGATGGTACAGAAGTCTATGATTTTCTCCCTCGTACAGAACAACCTGGACTACATTAAACACTATGATTAAAAAGTTCAACTTTTGAAATTATGGATCCTTAACGCAACCAAACCTCCAGTCCTCAGGATATTCTGAATGTAGTCCTCAAGGGTTGTAGTAACAAACTAGCTGGCCCTCTGTCATTACTCTTCTAAATCTCAGAATTTTCTGAATCTCCGATAAACCTCTTCTTATTTCTTGGTAAGATTTTTCAGTTCATTTCCATCAAAACTCTTTGCAGTTCATGGAGTTGAATAGCCCTAGTAGCTATTAAGGATTCCACCACCCACACTCGACACTTAACTGCCTTTATGTCCAACATCAGGAGTTTAACCTCCTGGTATCGGGTATGATAATAGACTGCTGTCTTTTGATGTCACAAAAGCTTTCAACAGAGTCTAGAATAAGAGTCCAATGAAATAAATCCAAGCCCATGGGATATATGTGGTCACCTGCTTGAGGTTATTGAGAACTTTTAAGATATGCCACTTTGTTGCTCACAATACCCTGATCCATGCAACTTTTCTTAAGGACAATGACCATGTAAGACCTTGTCCCTAAAATCAGATTTCTTAGAAACGGAAAAGTGGTTTGATGCCTAGGAGGTTTGATGCCTAGGAGGAGTGGTTTTTTCATTCAATGAAGCTACTAATCAGTCAACTTCAATATCCCAACTTTATCTTCAAGGATGAAGCTACAAAAAGAGTTGACAAACTCTGTCTTTTTAGGATTCCTTTCTCCTCAGATGTCTTTTGGGATGCAGATCTCAATCGGGTCCGACCATTCTTCCAAGAAAGCTGACTGTGAGTCTTCGTTTTATGGAAATGTTATCATTCAGCTCGATCCTCCCTCTTTACAAATCAAGTATTCGGACGGTTTCTCAATAATTTTGCAGGTTTTTTGTAGCACTCCTAAAACCCTATTGTTTCTACTCCGGAGGATCCAAATAAGGCATAATGTTCAAGTTTTAGTATCAGCTGAGTACCTCTGTAACCTATAAAAAAGAGATTAGATCGGGTGTTATGGGCTACTCTTTATAAGCACATCTACCACCCTCCTCCGACAAGTCGTCTTTATTTTGCCGCCCTTTGCCAAGCTAATACAGCCAATGCGCAGAAACACGATACGGTCAGATTACCTGCTGGGTGTGACACCTGGCACTGATTATCTGAAGAACAATTTTGCTGGACGTTACTCCTTCGCTTAGGGTGATCTTACAAAGAAGACTGTCCCTAAAAACTTATATTCTATTGCTTTTACTAGGAAGGTTTACATTCACAGTTTCAAAAAGAAAATCTAGGTAATTTTTTGATTAGTGGCATATGAGGCCCTATGTTTTTAGTGGTCTGTTGCTATGAAAATTGTCATTAAAAACATATGCACAGATAAATACGAGCCAATATCTATGGTAGAGTACCCATATTGTCAAGAAAGATATTAATTATTTTTTCCCTCAGTGAAATTTTACTAAAACTTAAGGTTCAAGCAATATAAGGTATTTTGGGTCGGCAGACCAAACATAAATTTGGGATTTTTGACCAAACATAAAAATAGACGTCAAGGGTTGTTTTTTGAGACTTTTTAAGACCGCAAACATGACGAAATCTTACTGAGACACAGGTGAGTTTAGTATAATAGCTTGAAAAATCAAGAAGTGTGCAAACGCTTGAGCACAAGATTCCCTTTCAGTTAGGATCTTTTTAGTAGAAATTAGAATTCATTTGCCAAATTTCTTCATTAATCCAATCAAATATCTCTTCATATTTGCAGCCGGAGAGATGGTCTGTAAAAAATATGCCTATTTTGTATAGGAGTTTTATGGAGGTATTATAGAGTAGGTTCGTGCACGGCTGTTTGGGCCTCAGGTAGTTTGATGCTGTGCTAAGTTGCTAGTAGTATTAGTAGCACTAGACAGTTGTTCTGATTATTTTCGCTATAGTGAGAGCTTACTGGATGCTATAGATTAGGAAAAAAAACACCTACCCAGGTGTTTCCACATCTGTTTCTTTTTTTTTTTAATCGGATCTTTCAAACAGTTCGTGGTAACGAACTGCAATTAAGGAGCGACCCGGCTCAATAGTAACTGAAACTCTAAAAAAGGGATATTGATACTAATAGATACATCAAAAGAATGAAATTTTTAAGATGATTTCAAATATACAAGTTTCATGAAGTTTAGTCTTACCCATCCAAACTTACGCGCCTGAGAAAATATGCCTTATTTTTGGAAAAAGGAAAAACAACCCCTAAAAGTCATAGAAAATAGCACCTTTAATGAAAATAGCACCATCAGATTCAGCGTATCTAAGAACCCTACTATAGAAGTTTCAGGCTCCTATCTGCAAAAATGTGGAATTTTGTTTTTTTTTGCCAGAAGAAAGATCACGAATGCGTGTTTATTTTTTTATTTTTTTATTTTTTTCCAGGGGCGATCGTATCCATCCAGTAGTCATAGAATATCGTGAGAAGGCTCATTCGAACCGACATCAAAAGTTCTAGCGCCCTTTTTAAGTGACCAAAAAAATGGAGGGCAACTAGGCCCCCTCCCACGCTCATTTTTTTCCCAAAGTCATCTGATCAAAATTTTGAGATAGCCATTTTGTTCAGCATGGTCGAAAATATTATAACTATATCTTTTAGGATGACTTAATCCCTCGAAGCCCCCAGAAGGAGGGCTGAAAGTTATGAACTTTACCCAAATGGTTATTGGGACCCGGCTCAATGGTACCGAAACTCTAGAAAACGGTATTTTGATACAAATAGATACATCAAAAGAATCGGATTTTAATGCTGATTTCAAATATATAAGTTTTATCAAGTTTAATCCTACTTATTAAAAGTTACGCGCCTGAGAAAATTTGGCTAATTTTCGAAAAAAAGGGGAAAGACCCCCTAAAAGCTATAGCACCTTAATGAAAATTACACCATCATATTCAGCGTATCAGAGAACCTTACTGTAGAGGTTTCAAACTCCTATCTACAAAAATGTGGAATTTTCCATTTTTTGCAAGAAGAAAGATCACGGATGCGTGTTTATTTGTTTTTTTTTTGTTTTGTTTTTTTTCCCAGGGGTAATCGTATCGACCCAGTGGTCCTAGAATATCATGGAAGGGTCATTGGAACGGAAATTAAAAGTTCTAGTGCCCTTTTTAAGTGACCAAAAAAAATGGAGGGCAACTAGGCCCCCTCCCACGCTCATTGTTTTCCCAAAGTCACCTGATCAAAATTTTTAGATAGCCATTTTGTTCAGCATGTTCGAAAATATTATAAATATGTCTTTTAGGATGACTTAATCCCCCGAAGTTTCCCGGGAGGAGGGCTGAAAGTTCTGAACTTTACCCAATGTTAACATATAGTATTGGTTATTGGGAGGTATACAGTACAAACGTTTTCAGGGGAGATTTTTACTGGTAGTGGGGGGGGGGGGTCGGACAGGGATGTACGCAGGGAGGGGGGGCCTCCAGGCCGGGCCCACCCGAAATCTCACAATTTTTTTCATTTCCCCATAATTTTCTGATTTTTCTCACAGAATAGTGGGTTTGAAGGATTTGGCCCCCCCCCGAAAACAAATTGGGCCCCCCTAAAAAAATTCCTGCGTACGTGCCTGGGGTCGGGGGTTACGTAGGAGGATCTTTCCATGAAGGAAGTTTTCATGGGGGAAGGGACATTGCTATGAAGGGACGCCGGACTTCCCCAGCATTATTTAAAAAAAAAGATCAGAAATTAAATATAAAAAAAACAAGTTTTTCAACTGCAACAGCAGCAACATCAAAACTTTAAACGAACAGAAAATATTACATATATGATTGGGTTCACCCCCTAGTCAATACCTCACTCTTTAAGCCAAAGATTTTTTAGTTCTTTCATAAGAGCTGTTTATTCTAATTAACGGCCTTTTTGATTAAGCAGTCATTTTTAAAGAATTGGAACAAAATTTGAACTTTCGCTTAAAGAGCAAGGTATTGACTAGGGGCGAACCCCCTAATATACGTATTAAAAATATATGAATATAGAAGTTCGTTACGTAAGTTAATTCGTAAGTTACGTATATTTATTACTAATAAAAACGTTCGTAAATAATATGAAACAAGTTTCGAGAAAGCCATTTAACCAAAAAAAAAGTAAATTAATATGAAAATTTTGTTTTAATTATTCATGTACTGTGAGCCAAGATCAAAACCTGCATTTATTCAAAAACGTTCAAAAATTAAATAAAAAAAAAACAAGTTTTTTTAACTGAAAGTAAGGAGCGACATTAAAACTTAAAACGAACAGAAATTATTCCGTATATGAAAGGGGCTGTCCCCTCCTCAACGCCTTGCTCTTTACGCTAAAGTTTGAATTTCTCACAACTCTATTTTTTTTAAACAATAAAAAAACTTTAGCGTAAAGAGCGAGGCGTTGAGGAGGGGACAGCCCCTTTCATATACGGAATAAGATCAAAACCTGCATTTATTCAAAAACGTTCAAAAATTAAATTAAAAAACAAGTTTTTTTTTACTGAAAGTAAGGAGCGACATTAAAACTTAAAAACGAACAGAAATTATTCCGTATATTAAAAGGGCTGTCCCTTCCTCAACGCCTTGCTCTTTACGCTAAAGTTTGACTTTCGTACAACTCTATTTTTTTTAAACAATAAAAAAACTTTAGCGAATAAAAAACTTTAGATTAGTACATAGCACTAATCACTTTAATGTATTGTCTGGTATACCATACAAGGATAAAACCTTTGCTAAAGCTCTTCTATCAACAGAATCGAACGCTTGCTCATAAATCTATAAAACTAAGGCCAAAGGTGTTTGACAACTCAGGCACTTCTCAATTATTAACCTGAGTGAAAATTTCGTCGACGCACCCTCTACCTTTTCTAAAACCGCACTGTTCTTCTCTTAAAACTTTGTCTACGGCATCTCTCAGTCTAAAAAGTATCATATTAATAAGTAATTTGCTACCTACATAGACCAGACTAATGCCTCAATAATTACCACACTCACTTTTATCACCTTTCTTATAAAGTGGCTTAATTCAGGCTTTCCTAAAATCCTTTGGTACTTCCCTTTTTTCAAAAATCATATTCATAATCTTCAGTAACTTATTTTAACCTCAGAGCCACCATATTTAAGAAACTCATTTACTACCCTATCAGCACCTGGAGCCTTATTATTTTATAATTATTTTAGTACTGTCGTTAATTCTTCCTCGCAAAACAAACCTTTCTTCACATCCAAGGTATCACAAACTTTTTTCATTTTCGTCTATATCTTTACCTGCAAATCTATCTCGGTTTAGTAAATTCTCAAAATGTTCTGCCTATCTCTCTTTAGTTCTTTCCTTATCGCTAATTGTGGCCCATTCCTATCTTTTTACTGGGCCAAGTCCAGATTGACTACTCCCTCTCAGTTTGTTAACGTGCCAGTACAATATTTTACTATTATGCGTCTAGCTGCATCTTCCAGATCCTCGGCAATTTTACCCATGGCCTCCATTTCACACCTCCTTAGTTCAGATTTTAATGCTTTCTCCACTTTCTTTACATTTCTTTTGTTTTCCTATGATCTGTCACTCAGATAATTCTTGTACAAGTCCTTTCTCCTTTCTTTTAAACATAAAGCTTTTTCACTAATATTCTTAGCTTCAGTCCTAGCTTTCTTTCCTACGACACCTTCAGCAACTTCACAAATTATTTTTCTAAAATTATTCCAAACCATCTTCCCCACATTATCGAATTTTAAACTCTCAAGTTTAGAATTCAACTGTTCCTGGAAAGTTTCTCTCAGATGGTGATCATTACTTCTAACATCAATAACAGCACTCCTATATACTCTAGTATCCTGTATTGATCCTGCCAGTCTTCGGTTTACTATAACATAATCAATAAGGTTTGCTGTCTTACCATCACGTGAATACCATGTTAACTTATGAGCCATTTTATGACCAAACACCGTGTTGGTTATAACTAGATTATTATACCTACAAAATTGCAAAAGTCTGTGTCCATTACTGTTTTATTTTCCTACACCGAATTTACCTAGGCTAGGATACCATCTATCCCTATATATACCGACCTGGGCATTAAAATCTCCTAGTAAAAACCAGTATTTCTACCTGGGACCCTGTCTATTTGCTCCTGTAACTGTAAGTAAAATTCATCTGATTCACTAGTATCTTCGTCAGTCGGTTCCACAGGGGCATATACTATTTTAACTGATATCCTGAACTTTTTAGTCATGTAATTTCTGGCTCCAGTCAGCCAGACTAAATTTTGATGATGTACATGGTTGAGCAAAGTTTCCCCCTCACCAACTGAAACAATCAGATTTCATTTTCAATTTCTTTTGCCCTTTAAGTGACTACAGGAGATGTCTACATAAAAAATTCGTTAAGAATTGTTCAGCATATTCTACGTTAAAAATGTTGCCCTCAGGAAGTCTTCAGAGAGCTTTCAGTTTAATCACACACGCCAGCCAGAATTCAAATAGCGCTGCCATGTGGTCTTTCCCACTTACCAAACTTAAACGCCTTTTGAGAAGAGCATAAAGTGTCAAAATGTATTGTAATTTTTTTTTTTCACAATACAAATGTATTGTGCCAAATGTAGTGTTTGGGTTAAAGCCACCCCCTCCCCTAAATACGAAAAATTAAAAAAATAGGGACTTGAAGGTTTATTACATAATTATTTTCAGATAGCTATGTGCGCAATTCTTCATTATTTTATCATATTTTTGAACGGTTTCTATTTTTGATATCTAAAGATATCAGATTCCCCCTAACCAACTCAAACAATCAGATTTCATTTTTAATTTCTTTTGCCCTTTAAGTGACTACAGGAGATGTCTACATAAAAAATTCGTTAAGAATTATTCATCAAAATTCTAAGTTAATAATTCTGCCCTCAGCCTTCATAGAAATAGCCTTGGAAGTCTTCAGAGTGCTTTCAGTTTAATCAAACATGCCAGCCAGAATGCAAATAGCGCTACCACGTGGTTTTTCCCACTTACCAAAATTTAACGCCTTTTGAGAAGAGCATAAAGTGTCAAAAGATAGTGTTTTAATGTTTCAATGTAGTGTTTGGGTTAAAGGCACCCCCTCCCCTAAATACGAAAAATTACAAAAATACGGACTTTTCAGTCACTAGACGGTTCATTGGCGGCCTTGTTAACCGTTTCAAAAATGAAGGTTTATTACATAATTATTTTCAGATAGCTATGCGCACAATTCTTCATTGTTTTATCATATATTTGAACGTTTTCTATTTTGTTTTGTTTTTGAGCAACTTGTCTAATAATAAAACTATATCCTCAAACCATACACATAAATATAAAAAAAAACATACAAAACGTATTATGTTTTTTTTATCTGATATAAAAAATACAAAACGACACTGTAATGAAAAGCTCTTTCTTAATAATCATTTTATTGAATAACCCTTAACTATTTTTCGGTTTGGATTGGACTTTTGCGTGTTTCTATTTTGTTAATTTTGATTCCACACGAAATAATACATAAATGTTTCCAAGCTTCGATAATTAAAATGTGTAATTAATTTTGGCTTAATTCTTAAAAAGTGTCATGCCAGGTGGAAATTTAAAAGATATAAAGAGATTAAATAAAAATTAAATAAAGAAAAATGATTTTGTTAATAGTTTTATATTAGATTAGTTTAATAGTTCGGTTAATAGTTTTTAAAGATTAAATAAAGAAATATGTTTTTGGCTAATCGTATTTAGTAGTTGGATATTATTAGTAATTATAATTGCACTAATAAACTTTCTTAACGGCAATTAGCATAATTAGATCAAAAATCATGTCTTGATAGACAGGTGAATACACCTGTCTGTGCTCGAGTTCATACGCAAATTTTTTAATGTTTTTTTGGTACAAAATTTGCCTGGTTTAGATATTTTTTTTTGTATTTTGTAATTGCTTTAAAAAGTTCATTGAAATAATTTCGTATATCAAAGTAAAAATTTCAGGTGTCGTTGTTTTTAAAAAATAGTTTTAAAAACTTTCTTATCTCAGATAAAACAACTTTAGAAATCGTTACATGACTAAGAGTGATAAAAGGTATGGTCACATTTCGATATCGATATCGGTCACATTTCGATATCGATATCGATATCGGTCACATTTCGATAGTAAAAGGTTCTATTATCACCACGTATTTTATTCTCTTTGTGTAACGCAAAAGTTAAAGAAAAAAAATAAGAAATAAATTGGTCCTGACACATTTTGTTCTAAGGCAACTATTTATATATTTATTTTGAACTAAAGTTTAAATTGGCTAGTGGAACTAATTATTTATTTTTGTAAACTTAGTTTGCTCGAGTTTTTTGGTTTAAAACAGGATTGTAAAACCTTAAGAAAGTTAATCCTAGGAAGTTAGGAAAGTTGTAGTTTTATTTGGTTCCTTCAAAAATTAAATAAAAAAACAAGTTTTTTAAAACTGAAAGTAAGGAGCGACATTAAAACTTAAAACGAACAGAAATTATTCCGTATATGAAAGGGGCTGTCCCCTCCTCAACGCCTCGCTCTTTACGCTAAAGTTTGACTCTGTCTCACAACTTTATTTTTAAAACAATAAAAAACTTTAGCGTAAAGAGCGAGGCGTTGAGGAGGGGACAGCCCCTTTCATATACGGAATAATTTCTGTTCGTTTTAAGTTTTAATGTCGCTCCTTACTTTCAGTTTAAAAAACTTGTGTTTTTTTATTTAATTTCTGATCGTTTTTTTAGTTAATGCAGGGGATGTTTCCCCCCTCTTTAAAAAATCGAGTAAATTTTCTCAGGCTCGTAGCCTTTGATGAGTAATACTAAACTTAATAAAATTTACATATTTAGAATCAGCATTATAAACACATTCTTTTGATACATTTATTGACATCAAAATTCCGTTTTTAAAAGTTTCGATTACTATTGAGCCGTATCGCTTGTTTTTTTATTGTTTTTTTTTATTACGTATATGTTTATTACGTATATGAGGGGGTTCTCCCTTAGTCAATACCACGCTCTTTACGTTAAAAGTTAAAAAAAAATTTGATTCACAACCCCTGAATCACAAAGGCCGTTTAATTAGAATAGATAGCTCTTTTGAAAGCACTAAAAAAAAAAACTGTAGCGTAAAGAGCGAGGTATTGACTTGGGGGAGACCCCCTCACATACGTTATAATTTCTGTTCGTTTTAAGTTCTAATATTCCTTCTTACATTTCAGTTGAAAAAACTTGTTTTTTTTTTTTAATTTCTGATCGTTTTTTAAATAATGCTTGGAAATCCGGCGCCCCCTTCATAGAAATTTCCCTTACCCCAAAGAAACATCCTCCACGGAAATATTCTCCGGATTAACCCCCACGTCTAGCCCCCCCCCTCCAGAAAAAATCCTTCCTGAAAATGGTTGTATACTTCCCAATAACCAATAAATAATGCTGGCAAGTCCGGCGACCCCTTCATGGCAATTTCCCTTCCCCCCATGAAAACTTCCTTCATGAACAGATCCTCCAACATAACCACCGACCCACCCTTCCCTCCCACTACCAGAAAAAAAACCTCCTGAAAACTTCTGTATACTTCCCAATAACCAATACTATATGTTAACATTGGGTAAAGTTCATAACTTTTAGCCCTCCCTCTGGGAACTTCGGGGGATTAAGTCATCCTAAAAGACATATTTATCATATTTTCGACCATTCTGAACAAAATGGCTATCTCAGAATTTTGATCGGGTGACTTTGGGAAAACAATAAGCGTGGGAGGGGGCCTAGTTGCCCTCCATTTTTTTTTTGGTCACTTAAAAAGGGCACTAGAACTTTTAATTTCCGTTCCAATGAGCCCTCCCACGATATTCTAGGACCACTGGGTCGATACGATCACCCCTGGGGAAAAAAAAAAAAAAAAAACAAACAAACAAACAAATAAACACGCATCCGTGATCTTTCTTCTGGCAAAAAATGTAAAATTCCACATTTTTGTAGATAGGAGCTTGAAACCTCTACAGTAGGGTTCTCAGATACGCTGAATATGATGGTGTGATTTTCATTAAGGTTCTATAAATTTTAGGGGTCTTTCCCCCTTTTTGAAAATCAGCCAAATTTTCTCAGGCTCGTAACTTTTGATGGGTAGCACTAAATTTGATGAAAGTTATATATTTGAAATCAGCATTGAAATCTGATTCTTTTGATATATATCTATTGGTATCAAAAACCCGTTTTCTAGAGTTTTCGGTTACCATTGAGCCGGGTCGCTCCTTACTTACAGTTCGTTACCACGAACTGTTTGATATATATATATTTTCTCAGCTCCCATATTTTTTTTCGGAACTATTTTATGGAATCATTTAGTTTCATTTTGAGAAATAAACTCAAAAACAATTATGTACAAACCGTAGGCAACAGAAAAGACCTATTTCGACTTATAAAGTTTACATATAAAGCTGAACAATAAGGTTTTGATAAATCATTAAAGAAGTTTTCTTTTCTTTTTTATCTTTAGATTTATATACATTTATATTAGATTTATATACACATTTTTATTCAAAATATGTTGAGAAAAGATATCCGCAAAGAAGATAAACGATGGTATTCCCAGCAAATGAAAATTTGCACGTTTTTATCTTTACTAGCTGGAAGTATCATCGTATTCTCTTCATTACGAATTTTTTATTCACATCTTGTCATGCTTAGCCAATGGGGTTTCAGAAATTATTAAACAAAACATATTTCATGAAAATAATCTTTGGTGGTGGAAAAATTATCACTGCATTTATGGATCTAACATGCTAAGTCTGATTAAAATCCAATATTTTAATTATTGAACTAAAAAAAAATATTTTGTTTTCGTTTCCTAGTATAACTAGGGTTAAAGCTATCCAAAATAATAAAAAAAAACTAATTAAAAAAAACTTTGTCTTCAAAAGTGAAAAACCAAAAAATTACCATTTTATGAAAGAACAGACAAATAAATTTCAGATTTTCGAATTATTTGTATCTGAAACTTAATGATTAACGTTTAGTTCTCAATTTCACCTGCAAGTTTTTGGAAAAATAATTTCTGAGACCACACTGGCTAATCATGATAAAACAAAAAAATCGCAAAGAAAGGAAGAAAACGAGGACAATTAACAGCCAGTGAAAAATTGAAAAATTATGCAAATATTTCGGTCAAGACCTCCGCTTGACCGGCCTCAGTGCAGAATAGAACTGATAAAAATATAAAAACCAAACCTTAAGATATAAACACCAAACTAAAATTGGTCCCATTGGTGGATGATAAGATACTTTTCACTGTTCTACCCTACATTCCAAAATTGAGTGACAAATTGAAAAGAATCCTTAAAAAACATAAACTTAACGTCGCCTTTAAGAATTCAAATATTACACAGAACTTTTTTACAACGGCAAAGATAAAACCAGCCCCATTTGGGTAGTGGTGTTTATAGAATTCCTTGTTCTTGTGGCTGTTTTTATGTTGGTAGAACCCAACAGCAATTGGGGGGAGAGGTTATCTGAACATAAGTCCTCAATCGACAAGGCCATGAGGTTACGCAAAAGGCCTGAGGTTTTTGATTCCGCCTTGGCGCAACATGTGTACGGAGTCCACACCATTTCATTTTGTTTGACGAAACCTCAATTGTTGCCCCCGTTAAAGGTCTCACGCAAGTTTTCAGGGAGGCAGTTGAAATAAAAAAGCATATTCACCAAAAGGTAGCTCTCAATAGGGACACTGGAGAAATTTTTCTAAGTCCCATTTATGACAAAATTATTAATTCTGATCGTTTTTACATACATCCACAAAGTTATATTGTGCAATCGAATAGAGTATCCGATAATAGTCCAACTGGAAAGCGATCAGCCTTTAAGAGTGCTTTACGCAAAATGAAATTCTGAAATGCCATTTAGACTTGTGTTTTTTATTC
Source organism: Artemia sinica (assembly GCA_027921565.1). Classification (NCBI taxonomy): domain Eukaryota; kingdom Metazoa; phylum Arthropoda; class Branchiopoda; order Anostraca; family Artemiidae; genus Artemia; species Artemia sinica. Next base: position 45,290,231 of record CM051274.1, on the reverse strand, counting down.
AGTTACCCTTTCACCGTTACTAGGAAAGGGTCGTCCAATTTTAGTTTTGCGTTTTTATTTTGAGGTTTGGTTTTTATATTTTTATCAGTTTTATTCTGCACTAAGGACGGTCAAGCGGAGGTCTTGACCGAAATATTTGCATAATTTTTCAATTTTTTCACTGGCTGTTAATTGTCCTCGTTTTCTTCCTTTCTTCGTGATTTTTTGTTTTAGCAAGTTTTTGGATTTTTTGAACCTAAGGAAAGCTAAAAATTCCCATCAAATTATACAAAAAGGTGCAAAAATCAGAACACAAAAATATTACATGACCCCAAAATCACTTTAATGATAAATAAATAAATTAATAAATTGCTAAAAGCTGGGAACATGGGAGTATTAGGGTAGTTGATCAAGGTGTCTACAAATAATTTTTGAATATATTATAAGTGATATTTTGGATTGTCTCTATTCCCAGATATTGTCTAATATTATATTACCTAGCATTTTCTTTGAAAGTCAAAAATATCAACTTATAAAAGCTTATTGATAAGTGTTAAAGTTTATTAAATGACTTTAAACAAATAAACTTCATACTAAATAAACTTTAAATATTGAACAATAAATAAAAATAAACTAAAATTTTATATTATTAAAAAAATATGAAAGTTTTATTTAATATTCATAAATGAAAAATAACATCTTTCTATTTTTGAGCAAAAAAAGTCTTTCAGCATCAGAATTGGATAAGAATAGGCCGGAATTTTTTTTTTCTTTACTTGTTTTCTTTTTTTGCACATATTATTATGCCAATAAATATCAATCAATTTTATTGTTAAATCTCTTTCCTTGAGATTTTGTACAAATTTTGTAACTTTTTATGCCATCACATTTAAAATGGCTTAGTGCAACGACCACCACTCACCAAGTCAATTCATATTTCCCAGAGCATAACCTGTGACAGAACATAATCAATTTCAACTACGTGAATAGGGCTATTTTCTAGCCTAAAGAAGGCCCATAAAAGCTATGAATTACCAGAAAAGTTCTAATAGATAGAAAATAGTATAAAATCAGCTACACAAAAACATCACAGAGCCCCAATATCGCTTTGATTTAGGATTAATTACTAGATGGTTCCAAAATGGGACTTTAAGGGTAGTTGATCGAGGGTGTCTATAAATAATATTTCGAAATATTATAAGAGATGTTTTGGGTGATCTCTATCCCTAGATATGGCCAAATTATATTCTATAGTGTATTCTCTGACAATAAAAATCAATTTATAAAAGTTTATTGCTTATTATTATAGCTTATTGAATAAACTGGTCTTGGATAGGGTTTTTTTAATACAAAATTCAAATTAATAGACTCATGAATTCAAAAATACCTGAAAATTTTGCTGTTTTACTTATTTTGTAAATAAAAAAAAATATTGAGAGTGAATATTTTTGAAAACCTAGCAGAATCATAACTGAAACCCTGTTATTAATACCAGCTTATTAAGATAAGTACATTTGAACAATAGAAGCGTGACCCATTTTCAAATATCTTGCGTTTTCAGTCAATATTCAGTGACTTGGGATCTTTATTCCCAGATATTCCCTAACTATATCCATAGTGTGTTATTTGACAATGCAAAATCAATTTATAAAAGTTTATTGCTTATTATTTATATTTTATTGAATCAACTTGTTCTTGGATAGGGTTTTTTAATACAAAATTCAAATTAATAAACTCATGAATTCAAAAACGCCTGAAAATTTTGCTGTTTTACTTATTTTGTAAATAAAAAAAAAAATTCATGAGAGTGAATATTTTTTTTTGACCGATTATTTGATTATAATTGTATATTTGACAATGCAAAATCAACTTATAAAAGTTTATTGCTTATTATTATAGCTTATTAAATGAACTTGTTCTTGAACATGGTTTTTAATGCGAAGTACAAATTATTAAACGCATGACTTCAAAAATACCTAAAAATTTAACTGTTTTACTTTATACATGAAAAAATCATGCAAGTTAATAATGTTTTTGAAAACCCAGCAGAATCGTAACTGAAACTCCTTATTATTACCAGCTTATTATGATAACTACATTAGAACAGTATAAGCGTGATCAATTTTCAAATAACTTGTGTTTTCGGTCAATATTTGCGATTATTTTCGTTCATCTATCTAATAAGCCAACATTTGCTTTCCATTGAAGATTTGTCATTTGTACCTTTTTGCCTTTAAGACAGTGTTGTGGCAAAAAAGACTGCCTTCCGCCTATACTGCCAGAACGGAGTATTTACACAATAAATTTTAATTTAAGGATAGAGTGAGGATGGCGAGTTCAGTGGCGTATTTAGACTTAATCTATCTGTTATAATTTCTGACCTGAAACCTACAAGTATAATTTCAGCGGTTTTTCACAGCCAAAACCGAACAAAACATATTAGAACTACAAAACTTAGCATCTACATCCAGAATAAAACTGTGGGGCAAAGACGGGAAGAAAACTGACTTTGGAATATCTATTGACGATATTCTGTATCTTTATCTATTTCTTCTGTTCCAAAACGGAAGAAAATCACTGTTTTCCGATTGTCTCGACAACTTAAAAATGCAGATACTAGATTCTGGTACAGGACATCTGCGTAACTCTATTCTATTGGCAGGGTAGTCCCAAACAAGAAAAAAAAAAAAAATGTTTACTTACCTTGATGGCTGATTATCCAACTCCTACAAAATCGTTTAATAATATCACTATAGCCAGGGCACCATAAGTCAATAGTCGGAGCCA